>JAUIMM010000536.1:1027500-1350000 GCA_031769625.1 Taudactylus pleione
AAAACGGTAAAAGGTCGCTTGCTAACTGCAGCGCAAATGACGTTTTCTATCCTTTGTGATGTCACACACTCATGTTTTATACAATGGGGCCTGTTTTAGTGAGACGTATTTTAGGACAGGACATTTAAATGCATTATAAGGAGTCGTGACTGCCCATTTAGAAGAGATGTTCTGGTTTAAGTTGATGGTTGCTAAGCCAAACTTGGCACATGCAAAGAAACATCATGGAAAATGTTACTCTTTGCATTTAAACCCCTTTCCAAACCTAGGAGAGGGGCCTGGGTCTGCCAGGAGACCCAGTCCTGCCAAAGAGCAGCAGCCATGACCCCTTCATACCGGGACCCAAAACTACTCATGCTGGCCACAATAGCATGATGCTCCGAAACTCACAGCCTGAAGATATGATGTGATCTTCTGCAGATAGCTTGCTGTCAGTGTGGCTCGTCCAATTAGCTGCGTCCAGAACAGACATCTGTAGGAGTTTAAGGGGGAGATGTACTGATGTACTAAGACTTGGCGAGTGATAAATAGGAGAGAGATATAGGGGGTCTATTTACTAAGCCCTGTATAGAGATATAGTGGATGGAGATAAAATACCAGCCAACCAGCTCCTGTCATATTTCAAACACAGCCTGTGACATGACAGTTAGGAGCTGAATGGCTGGTACTTTATCTCCGCTCACTTTATCTCCATCCAAGGCTTAGTAAAGAGACTCCATAGCACCAACCAATCAGCTCCTGGCTGTCATTTTTCAAACACAGCCTGTAATATGGCAGTTAGGAGTTAATTGGTTGGTATTTTATCCCTCTCCCCTTTATAACACTACAAGGCTTAGTACATCTCCCCCTAAAAGAGCAAACTCAAGAGGCAACAGAGGTCTGCGACTTCATTGATAACTGGAATGGTAATATTATAAAGAGAGGCTGCTTTTTCAGGAAGGATTCTTCACTGTAAGGGTATTACTGTAAGGAATCTTCACTGTAAGGGTTTTACCACATGAGGTGGTAATGGAAAATACACAGTGCAAATATTGTTTTGGTTGCCCATCTTACAAGAAAAGGGTATGCGCAACTGTAATGCGTAACTGTAATTAATAGGGGACATTGTGGGGTAGTTGTTCATTTTGGGGGTTTTTATAGACTCCTCTGTGAAGCTAAAGTGGCACTTATCACAATGGGAAAGTTTAAGTTCATGGACTTTTCTTTTAATCCACCTTACTAACTACATAAACAGGGTGTAAGACTAAGAACATCAAAACTTTGCCATAAGCTGATCTTTCAGGTAAGACAAAGAATATGCAAATGATCAAATCCAGGTGCAACAGGTCCAACTGAAGCATGAATATTCTGGCTGACATTTTCCACTGTCATGTGACTACCGTGGCATCCAATCACATGGCACATAATGTATTGAGCAGAGAACATTCGGAATGCTCCTCTGAATTCAGCTTGAACTGTGACATCCTTCCCAGCTCCGTCCCCCCTGCCATCACATGACCTGTGAGCAGTGTCTGTCAGCCACACTTTTACTTCCAGAGAGAGTTTGGAAAGGAAATACTGATTTATAGGAGCTATGCATGGGTGATACATGGGTAAAAAAAAGTACCTAACTTTGCTTTTTAAAGAAAAAAACTTCTATATGGCATTACCAGTGTTTTTTTTCTGATGGCCCCCTAATGGTGTGCAGTACCAGCACCTTTATTTCGGTATAACTTTGAAATTTAAAACTAGTTATAGAAAAAGGGAGAAATCCATTCAATCATTTTAGAGTCTGAAGACTTGTCCATAGTGTGGAAGCTATTATATACCTTATATATTGTATCAACTTGTAACTTTTGGTGAGCACCAATACCTTTTATAATGGAAAAAAGCACTGGGTATTACTGCTTAATACTTTTTACAGAAAGCCTAAAGAAAATATAAAATAAGACAAAAATTACTTATATATTTAATGGTACTGAAAATGATAATATCTGCATGTATCCTGGCAGGTGTGTGGTTACATCTTATATCTATCTATCTATCTATCTATCTATCTATCTCATATCTACTGTACCTATCTATCTATCTATCTCATATCTATTGATCTATCTATCTATCTATCTATCTATCTCATATCGATCTATCTATCTATCTATCTATCTATCTCATATCTATCTATCTATCTATCTATCTATCTATCTGTCTATCTATCTCATATCTATCTATTTATCTATCTATCTCATATCTATCTATCTATTTCATATCTTTCTATCTCATATCTATCTATCTACCTCATGTCCATCTACTTTTTATCTATCCATCTATATCTATCTATCTATCTATCTATCTATCTATCTAATATCTATCTATCTAATATCTATCTATCTATCTATCTCACAGCTATCTATCTAATATCTATCTATCTATCTCATATCTATCTACCTAATATCTATCTAATATCTATCTATCTATCTATCTATCTATCTATCTATCTGCCTCATATCAATCTATTATCTATCTATCTCATATCTATCTATCTATCTATCTATCTATCTATCTATCTATCTATCTATCTGTCTATCTATCTATCTCTCATATCTATCTATCTCATATCTATCTATCTATCTATCTATCTATCTATCTATCTATCTATCTATCTATCTATCTATCTATCTATCTCTCATATCTATCTATCTATCTATCTATCTATCTATCTATCTATCTATCTATCTGATACAGATACACACTATCACAACCTACAGAGGTGCCGCATACACTATGTTAAGAGTCACTACTTAAAGAAAGTTATGGTGACTGAAGCTAGAGATATCATTGCGGTGCAGGCTTTGCATTACAAACAAAGAGCCTTTTGTGAGAATGAGATGCAAATGATATGCTAATCACCCACAATCATAAGCATAGCCTATTAACTAAGTTCGATTAATGTTGAAGCCACTAATAATGTCACAATAATTACATCATATGTACACCTGGCATTAGCCCCCCACCCAGACCCTGGAATGGGGGATATAGCAGGAGATCGGCCAGATATGCTAATTCTATTCAAGGGGGATTATTCCCAGTGAGTACAGACAGATACCCCCGTCCCTGTGTGAGACTGGAGACTCTGACGGCTGGCGTAGAAGTGGTGCAGTAACCAGGACTGCCTGCTGTCAGGTTATACCGATGTGTCCTCCTACATCTATCCTCAACATCACTTGGCTGGGGCAGTAATATGCGCCTCTTATATGTATTAAGCGTTACATATATAGTGCTAGTATATTCCATTCGGGATGTGATGCACCCTGTCACTCTTCGCATGCATGCCAGTGTTAATTACGTCGGTATGCATGTCGGAAAACGCAAAGGACAACTCTCTCGGGAAGAGCTGTCCTTTGCGAGTGAGGGACTTCTACTTCTGGGTCTAGGACCCAGGAGTACTCCTGGGGTCTTTGTGCGCATGAACCGAAGGACGCGCGATGCGCGCGGGGGGTGGACGGCGAATAGAAGCTCATAGTCTTCTATTGGGCAATGCCATCCCACCGCATCCAAGCCCCGGAATGTATTGCATTCCGGAGCTTGGTGCGGATGAAAAGTGCGGTCAAACTCCTGAAAATGGTCATTTCGGGGGGTTGACCATGTTTCTGAGGTTGGTGCAGCCCGCCCTGGGTCATAACAGACAGACAGAGAGGTTAAGAGGGCCCTGCTCGTACAATCTATAGGGATATCACTGCGTGGAAACCTTCACTTTATATATATGTTTTATTTTATCAGGGATGGACGGAGGGGTCATGGCGGTGCGATCCTGAGGATCCCACCTCACTCCTGGGTGACGTCTGGTAGACTCCATGGTACTGATACCTATCCCTCCCAAACTTTACCATTACATTTGGCCTAAAAACCTTTTGAGAAGTCGGTGATAAATGGTCTGTGTGACTTTTTTGCACGTTGGTGAAAGAGAGCACACACGTCTGGCTTTACTGAAACCAAACCCACCAGCATATTTTCTAGTGTCTTCATCAGGAAACGTTTTGTAATTTACTTATTACTGTAATTCTTCTCTTTTGGCATTTTGAAACAATGGTAGATATTCTGCAGCTCCGTCCCGGCGGCTTCGTTGCTATGCTTCGTGACCCCACCAACCAGAGATCAAGCATCCAGCGTCGCCCAGTAATACAGGCATGGGTTCTCAGCCAATTATGAGCAGCATATGGCATCACCCAGGGTTCCGCAGACATAACAATTTTAAAGGTTTCCAAATAAGCACTTGTTCCCTTGTAATTAAAGAGGTAATTATAAATATGCAAAAAATGATAATCCACATGGTGACATAATGACCCCTGCAATATATGTATGCTGGTGGTGAGAACAAACTAACATACTAGAGAACTATAACTCCAAAAAATATGTATGTGATTACATTCTGCTTTACCAACATTTCAGACAATATTTCATCCGTCATCAGGGTATATAGAAACATATATAATGTAGGCGATTCAATTCAGCAGGAATAGCTACCGGAGCTATGTTTAGTCCGATTAATGATTTCTCCTCGCACCTCTCCCCAGAGTGCGAGGAGAAATCCGCCTAAAGTGCTTGCTGCGAGGCTGATTTCTGGTTTAGAGCGGGGCTAACAGCCTCGCGCCCAGCACTTTGGTCGGAGAATGCCGGTTCTCGCAACTAAACACCCAGGTTAAGTTGCAAGAACCGGCATTCTACGACTTAACCGCATCCTGTCGGAGTAAACATCGTAGTAGATTGAATAGCTCCAGGAGCTCCCCTCCAGCGCTATTCTACTCCCGGAGAGTAAAATTACCCCCACAGGGTTGTATTCAATTAGTTTCGCCCCCGCGATAAAGTTTTGCATGCCGGACTTTTCGCCTACATCGCGTATTTTAGCAGCGGAAACTTATAGAGCGCGTACCCGCTATTCGCCCTATTCAATTCCAAAAGACGCGAAAACGGCGACAGGCAAAGTCAGAACTGGCAAAAGTGGTGTCAGAATTGGGGAAATCGGCCTGAACCCCTCAACAAGATGCAGAAACATTGGGGATCAATGTAGTAGTGCCCGAATAGCCCTAATACAACTGTTTGGGGTATTTATGTTCGCACAATTGCCTCTAATTAGCGTCTTTGCACAAGTGGTGAAGAATGGCATAAAGCAGTATTTTATGGAGACAATAAGTATTCCTGGCAAATTCGGTGTACCTGAAAATGGGTGCTAGCATCTTTTAATGCCTCTAAAGTATAGTTTTAATAAAAGTGAAATTCCGCCCTTCTAAAAGTACCTGCGATCCCAAAAGCACTTGACCCCTTCTTAGTGCACCCCCAGAACCTTATTTCACTAGTTTGCGAACTTGTCCCCCCACTTTGTGTTTTTTCACCCCCAAATTCAAAGTACTTTTTTGGGGTGTTCCTCACTTTTATTTAGGGATTTTTTGATGCAGTTATCCTTTGGGGGGCTGTCCCAAGAGTTCTGAGTGGTCTCCCCACCTTTGCACCCCTAAATAACAATTTTGCACTTTTTTTATCCTGCTATTGAGAGGTGAATCTTTTTCGCCTATTACATTGCATTGACATTCCGCGTACGCGAAAAGCGGATGGAATTGAGGCCCTGATTCAGAGCCGGACGCTCTGACCAGAGCGCTCGCTCTGAATCAGGGCCCACCTTCATTAATATGGAGCGTCCTCCTGGACGCTCGTATAGCTGTGGGTCACCACCCACAGCCTATACAAGCGTGCAGGATGATGGTCGCGATGGTCTTGACCATCGCGACCATCGCCACTGCGTGCAGAAGCCTGCGGTTGAGTTTCTCAACCGCAAGGCCAGGAGTGATTTTGGCTCTATCAGAGCCAAAATCACTCCCACTGACATCACTAGTGATGTCAGTGGGGCCGGCTTCTGACGGTAGGCGTTCCCTTGGGAACGCCTCCGTCTGGCAGGCACGCCCCCGGCACGCCCACCAAAGGGGGCGTGCTGTCAATCAACATCGACAGCACGCCCCCTTTGATCAGACACAACGAGCGAAGGAAAGTCCTTCGCTCGTCGCGTCTCGCGCATGCGCACCATCGACCCACTTGCGAGCGGACAGCCGCTCGCGAGTGGGTCTGAATGAGGCCCTGAATACGGAGATGAGTTTCCGCCTGGCGAAAAGTCACAAACGGCGATACTTTTTCGCAGATCTCAGCTTTTGGCTTCTAATTGAGGGCCTGATTCAGACCCGGTCGCAAGCGCTGAGCACTCGCAACCGGGTCGATGGTGGCCCAGAGCGCATGCGCACGAGGGAGCCGGCTCCGTCATGAGCATGCGCGAGAGCCCCGGATAGCGATGGGCAATCTGTCGCTCCGGGTCTCGTACCAAAAGGGGTGTGCTGTCGATGTTGAGTGACAGCACGCCCCCTTTGGTGGGCGGTCCGGGGGAGTGGCTGCCCAAACGGAGGCGTTCCCATGTGAACGTCTCCGTTTGGGGCCGGCCCCACTGACATCACGAATGATGTCAGTGGGAGAGATTTCGGCTCTATTTGAGCCGAAATCTCTCTGGTGCTTGCGGCAATGAGACCCTACCACAAGGGTCTCATCGCAAGCCCGATGGTCGCGATGGTCTTGACCATCGCGACCATTTTCCTGGCCGCTCGCTATAGCTGTGGGTGGTCACCCACAGCTATGCGAGCGGCCAGGAGGCCGTTCAAAAAAAAAAATAGCCCGGCCCTGATTCAGAGCGAGCACTCTGTCAGAGCGAGCGGCTCTGAATCAGGGCCTGAATACGGGCCATAGTGTCAAAAGTTGTCTTGGTTAGTGTGTTACTTCTCAGCCCCACGGGGCGACTTGTAGAGTTCAAATAAAAGTTTACATAGATATGAGTTCTTTATTCTCTATCACATCTGATCCGAATGAACTTAACATTTTTTTATTGTTGGAGGGGGGGTGTCGGTCTGAAAGTGCCGTTTATTTTCCTGAGTGCGCATTAATGAACCCAACATGTACTATCTCCCAGCCTATCCAGCCAAGGACATTCATTTAAACATGTTTATTATGAAATGTTTGCATTCTGCACATTTGGCGGCCCACACACACGCGCGCGGATTATTTCATCCCGTTCGGTGGAACAAGTCAAAAGAATGCATTGTTTTTGATTACTAAACTCTTTTGGCACCTCCTGAGAATGTCTTGACTCTGAAGACGTCTGCACTCAGGGCTGTAGATCCTACTGAGATAAACAGGCTATTTAATGACAATTCGGTGGCTAACACGGAGTAGTCACTTTGCCGACTTTATGCTACTTAGCAACAGCCATTTTTTTTTTCTTCGTTAAAAACGCAAGTGCTGTAAAAGCGTGATTGCAAACGCATTACAGTACATCTGCTTACAGTGACATCTGTTTGGTACTAGCACCTCGAGTCCATTGACGATGACTGCAGGATTCCCTGAGACAAACAATTCGGAAACCGACAACGCAAACTAACACGCCCAATGCTTAGTTATAATGCAGGTGGGCAAGGGGGGGGTATTAATAGCAATTCGTTGTATATTTAGACCTGCTAGTAAAAGGAATGCTAATTACGCCACTTGACTACGAGGCCCTAGTGACTCTTGAGACCAGCAGCCTGCGGCTGGTGTGGAACTGCAGCTTTCCACAATCCTAGGAAGGGGTTGCTGAGACCTGTAGTACCGCAACGGCCGGAGAGCCGTAACTCTGCTAATCTTGATGCAGGCTGTCTTGAATTACACAGCGAAAGATCTAAACGGGCATATCGATGTAGTAAAAGAGGACTTGTAACAATCATGGAAAAGGAAGAAAAGAAATTAAGCGATTGTGTCCAAAATGGAACATTACAGATGGGAGTTCTAAGGCTGAGGCTGTCATCTTTTGATTAAGAAAAGGAAATGATTTCACGAAAAAGATATTCCCTCTTGTGTTGTTTTCTTTTAACCGCGATGGTTCTTACCGCCGATCTGGACATTTATGTGTTATTGAGACTCGTAAGTAACTTCACGGGTTACCACCATCACTGTAATCTCAACAAACTATCTTGTTCCTCTTGCCAATTATCTAAATATCATAACTATAAAATATCTTAAACCATCCCCCCCATACTGTAAACATCTTAGCTACAAAGATCCAAGTATAAACACCACGATGCATCAGAATGATTTTAAACGATGTTGTAAAAGCTGCTCTTAAAAAAACTAAACAAAAATGTAAAGCTCCCATCTGGTTTATGATTTTATCCCCCAGCCCCCCCCCTCTCTCCGGCGAACGCGGCTGCTATGTGCCAGTTTAGTGAACCGTGTCTCACTAAAGAGACTGCTGAGGTCACAACCGGCAAAAACAAAGAGCAAAAGCAGGAATGACTGGATCCCTCTCGCAAGTGATGTCTGCAGGGTGGAGCGCAGTGGTCTAGACCCGTTAGTCCGGAAGTCGCCACCAAGAAAAGTGCGTTGTGTTTTATTTGCGCTAGAGAGCAGCGGGATTGTTGCAGAACTTTGCAATACTCTACGCTACGATCTTCACGTACCACTTTTGCTTCGCCATTTAACCGGCATTAATAAATTAGCATTATGTAGAATTGAAGTCGATGACTAGAGCTGCGTGATGACTGGAGTCAACTTATTCTGTTGTGTGGTGCGGTGACAACAGGACTGGGAACACATAAGCATACACAAATTAGGCACATCAGTCACGATTTAAAGGGTCTGTCCCCGTTTTCTGATTGGGACGGCTTTATCCCAATTTGTCCGGAAGATATATCCCATGCCGGGCAGTGGTGAACGAATGCCGTGCATAACTGCCTTAAGCTTGTTACACACTTGTCGATATATATCGTTCGTTCGGACGACGAACGATATATCGCGAGTGCATCTGCAGGTGTGTACAGCCGATATGTCTGTTAATAACCTTATTCACAGACATATCAGGTTGGCCCTGCAACACAGCCAATGTCGATATATCATCCAGATATATCGTTAAATCTGGTTGTGAGTATAGGCGTCCCACCGCCAGCCCATAAACTAGGCGGTGATTGGTAGCAGCTGAGGCGCTCAAGTGTGAGCGCAGTATTAAGGTAACTTTTCTGGGAAAGTAACGAGGGGAAAAGGGGGGGGGGGGGGCACAAGCTGTTCAGAATGTCAAATCCCACCAGCAAAATGTTGACTGAGGCAAATATTCTGTGGAACGCTTGTGAAATAGTCGCCCATCTTCTGTTTGCCTCTAATAGCTCAAATACAGGTGGGGAAAATTTTAGATTTCAAATCACTTCGCCCTGGGGGTTGCTGTTTAAAAGAGAAATATTATAATTGCATAATTGCATGTTTAGGCCTATTCCATTGGGATGAATGGACCTATTTACATCATGCTATGTCCATGCGTAACTACATTAATGTGTGTAGCGTTAGAACCAAGTTGTAGCCAAGCAGGATATCGGAATTAGGGCCTGACTCAGATCCGCTCACAAGCGGGTCGATGGTCCCCCACGGTGCATGCGCACGCTAGAGCCGGCTCCGGCGTTCGCATGCACGAGACCCGGCCTGCGACGGGCGCTCCGTCGCTACGGGTCTCGCACCAAAGTGGGGCAGCTGTCGATGGTGATTGACAGCTTGCCCCATTTTGGAGGCGGGCAGGGGGGGTGGCAGGGCAAACGGAGCCGTTCCTGTCGTTTGGGGGCGGCCCTACTGACATCACTTGTGATGTCGGTAGGTGGACTTCCTGCTCTATTAGAGCAGGAAGTCCACTGGGTCTTACGGCCACGAGACCCTAACACAAGGGTCTCGTCGCAAGCCTGATGGTCGCGATGGTCTTGACCGTCGCGACCATCACCTGGCCGCTCGCATGAGCTGTGGGTGGCCACCCACAGCTATGCGAGCGGCCAGGAGGTAGTCTTTAAAAAAAAAAAAGGGACGCCCTGATTCAGAGCGAGCGCTCTCAAAGAGCATTTGGCTCTGAATCAGGCCCTGGGGTGCAGAGGTGGAGAACGTTAGACATGAATGAATGCAATGTTGGGGTTACTCTGGGTTTCTAAGGGGAGATGAGAAAACCTCAACAGCTCTCAATAGCGGCTAGTAAACTAATAATCCACACGTTACTAGTGCAAATAGTAAGGGGGACTACCAGGTCCTGATGGTACACATTTACAGAGCTGTACATTTAATCCATGCCAGGTTTATAATCTCAGTAAAAGCCTGAGATGATTATCTATCAATGACATAGATTAAGTGAAAGTCTCAGGCTGAAAACATGTTACATAACCTGGTCCAGCACTCACGGTGTTACTATACCAAGATCATCAGGACATCAAACGTTACATTAACCAGACATATCGGCGCGCTGGTTGTTATTTTTACATTTTCTCACATGGGGATGATCCCTACAGGCTACACCTGGGTGGGGTAATATCCATTAAAGAAAATATTAAACCTACATTTGTTATACTATTGAACAATGATGATCAATTTACCATAAAGACTTTGATCTGGAAGATGGTACTTGGCCAATCTATTCTCACGGATCAGGAAATGTACAGTTACAGTATTTATATATGTATGCTATCAGGGCCGCAACTAGGGGGGGGCTAGAAGTGCACGTGCACCGGGAGGGAATTGCAGGGGGGTGAAAATGCAGACTCTGCCATCTGAAAATGGCCGCCGCCGAAGAGGAGACTAATGCTAGAGGTCCTTACTGGACCTCTAGCGTCTGTCTCTTCCTTGGCGGCGGCCATTTTTGGATGGCCGTTTTCAGCAGATTCCATGCGGACTAACCGTCCGCATAGACTCTGCTGAAAACGGCCATCAAAAAATGGCCGCCGCCAAGGAAGAGACAGATGCTAGAGGTCCTACTGGACCTCTAGTGTCTGTTAGCAGAGCGCAATGCACACAGCGTTCCCGGAAGTGCCGGGAACGCTGGCACTGCAGGGAGAGGATGCTGAGAGCTGCATCTTCTCTCTTCAAACCCCCCTGGCAACGAGCATAAACCCCCCTGGAAACGAGCATGGAACCCCATGGCAATGAGCATGGAACCAGGGACGTCTGAGTAATGCACTACCTTATGGAGGAGCAAGGACAAAATCCAGGTACGGGAAGGGAGGGGGGCACAAAATTGCTGCCTTGCACTGGGTGACAGATATCCTAGTTTCGGTCCTGATGCTATATATATGATATAATATATATATATATATATTATATATATACAGTATATATATATATATATATATATATATATATATATATATATTGTTCCAGTGGAAGCACTCACCAGTTAGATGTAGCAAAAAGATGATTTATTCCAACAGCAAAAAAGTTAGATTGCATAGCGACGTTTCGGTCAAATCCAGACCTTTTTCAAGCCAGCATCACATATCAACGATAGCAACCATCAAATACATCCACATTGTACAGCCACAGCTCAAAGAACTGTCTCACCTGACTAGTGCAGCACCATAAATACCCGCAGTAATCACACCAACTAGTCTCACCAGCGGCATCCTTCCCCACGTGCAGAGCGCGCGCACCGGAAGTGATCTCACTTCCTCCATGCCGCGCTGTAACCCCAGCAGCATTACCTTGCGTTCCACACTCTGGAACGCACAGCAACTACCATCATACCGCCGCTAAAGAGGCGCTGTCCAGGAAGTGATTTCACTTCCTCCATGTCCTGCTGGATCCCCGGCAGCGCTAGCTTGCGTTCCACACTCTGGAACGCACAACAGCCCTCATACCAACGCTAATAAAACGCTGTCCGGGTGTATCACATGACATCTACCACATTTCACCATAATCAAACTGGAGAATTTAGACACATGGGGTTACCTCCTTAATCAATAAACATCAAAAACCAACCGCAAGTATCACAAATGGTGCTCCACTAGTGTACAAGTGACACTTAAACTACAATCCAATGTAATAAAGCACCTAAAGCCCACATTAATAATATTATCCTTCTTACATTATATATTTAACCTATTTAATATTTTTATTATTATTTTTTATTTTTTTTAATTATTATTATTTTTTTTTTTAAATAAGCACAAAAAACAATATCAAGACAAATTTGTATATATAAAGGTTTACCGCCAACCACTAGGCCTAACATCCTAATTTTAGACCATTATAATTCCAATATAAGCAACCTCCATGGATCAGCCTAAATTACAAAAATGCTCGTAATGCATTATGGGCCTGATTCAGAGCCGCTCGTAAGCGGCCGCTCGTTGTTCCGAGCGATGTTTGCCCAACTGCGCATGCGTACGGATCGTAATACGAATGCGCGAACCAGTCAGTGCGGCCGAAAATAGTTTGTTCGCTAAATAGCGAATGCCTGCTATTTTGAGTGACAGGAGGAGGCGTATGTGGGTGGTAACAGGGGAAGGTGCTTGAAAACGGGGAGTGGAGATCCGAACGCAGGCGTGCTTAAAGGTCAAAACGGGCGTTTTATGGGTGTGCATAATTAATACAGCAGCGTCACTGACCACATCACTGGGTTATTTTATAGTCAGAACTGCTCGCATGATTGCGGTAGGAAAAAACAACCACAATAGGGAGCAGTTCAGACGCTGGTCGATGTACTCGATTAATCTAATAAATAGCGGACATGACGTAGGATGCGTGTGGCCAGGAGGCGTAGTTTCCAAAAAAACGACCGCAAGATTTGTTCGCTCGTTCAGACATAGAGGCGTGAACAGACCGCAAAGAGCGAGCGGTTCATTTGAATAGCCACCCCTTTTTCAGAACGAACGACCGCAAATAGCGTCCGGTTCTGAATCAGGCCCTATGTTCATTCAAGCCTCTTGGAGCAACAGTATCCAGCTTATATATCCAGCGTGCCTCCAATCTTCTCAATGCTGTTTCACGGTCCCCACCCCTCACCAGTGGTGGCACCCAGTCAATGAGTCTACATCTTAGAGAGGACATCTGATGGCATGCTTGTATCCAGTGCTTAGCCACTGGTTTGTCTGAACTCCCAGTATTAAGTGCCTGTCGTATGGAGCTCCTCTGATTTGCCATCCTCTCCCTAAAATTTCTCGTAGTAAGACCCACGTAGGCAAGTCCGCATGGACATGTTAATAGATAAATAACAAAGTCGAGCGTGCAGTATAATCGATGTTTAATTGGTATCGCCACCCCACTATGCGGGTGAGGGAAAGTAGTTCCTGATACCATAGATCTGCAAGTCATACAATTCGTACATTTAAAGCGTCCCACTTTCATACGTGGCAGCCACGTCTCACTATATATATATATTTCATATCGATATTAGATACATAGAAAGATAGAATGATTTGTGAGATAGAAGATGTTACCTCCCAGTTACCGTCCAGCAACCGCCGTACAAAATCTGGAAGCATACGCGGTGCGACCCACACACATGTGTAGAAGAAAAAGATAACGTCCGTTATGTCTGTTTGATTATGGACATAGCGTGTGACTCATCATGTCCACAGCCAATTTTACGCTTTGGCTGGGCTGAAATTAGGGTGAGATTGTGGTTAGGGTTGGGCTGCAGTTAGGGTTAGGCTGCAGTTAGGGTTAGGCTGCGGTTAGGGTTAGGCTGCAGTTAAGGTTAGGCTGCATTTAGGGTTAGGCTGCAGTTAGGATTAGGCTGTGGTTAGGCTGCAGTTAGGGTTAGGCTGCAGTTAGGATTAGGCTGCAGTTAGGATTAGGCTGTGGTTAGGCTGCAGTTAGGGTTAGGCTGCAGTTAGGATTAGGTTGCAGTTAGGATTATGTTGCGGTTAGGTTTAAAATGCAGTTAGGATTAGGCTGCATTTAGGATTAGGCTGCAGTTAGGGTTAGGCTGCAGTTAGAATTAGGCTGCGGTTAGGAATATGTTGCAGTTAGGATTAGGCAGCAGTTAGGATTAGGCTGCATTTAGGGTTAGGCTGCAGTTAGGATTAGGCTGTGGTTAGGCTGCAGTTAGGGTTAGGCTGCAGTTAGGATTAGGCTGCAGTTAGGATTAGGCTGTGGTTAGGCTGCAGTTAGGGTTAGGCTGCAGTTAGGATTAGGCTGCAGTCAGGTTTAGCCTGAAGTTAGGGTTAGGCTGCAGTTAGGATTAGGCTGCATTTAGGATTAGGCTGCAGTTAGGGTTAGGCAGCAGTTAGGATTAGGCTGCATTTAGGGTTAGGCTGCAGTTAGGATTAGGCTGTGGTTAGGCTGCGTTTAGGGTTAGGCTGCAGTTAGGATTAGGCTGTGGTTAGGCTGCAGTTAGGGTTAGGCTGCAGTTAGGCTTAGGCTGCAGTTAGGATCAGGCTGCATTTAGGATTAGGCTGCAGTTAGGGTTAGGCAGCAGTTAGAATTAGGCTGTGTTTAGAATTAGGCTGCGTTTAGAATTAGGCTGCAGTTAGAGTTAGGCTGCAGTTAGGCTTAGGCTGCAGTTAGGGTTAGGCTGCAGTTAGGATTAGGCTGCAGTTAGGGTTAGGCTGCAGTTAGGATTAGGCTGTGGTTAGGCTGCAGTTAGGATTAGGCTGCAGTTAGAATTAGGCTGTGGTTAGGCTGCAGTTAGGATTAGGCTGCAGTTAGGATTAGGCTGTGGTTAGGCTGCAGTTAGGGTTAGGCTGCAGTTAGGATTAAGCTGCAGTTAGGCTTAGCCTGCAGTTAGGGTTAGGCTGCAGTTAGGATTAGGCTGCAGTTAGGGTTAGGCTGCAGTTAGGGTTAGGCTGTGGTTAGGCTGCAGTTAGGATTAGGCTGCAGTTAGGGTTAGGCTGCAGTTAGGGTTAGGCTGTGGTTAGGCTGCAGTTAGGATTAGGCTGCGGTTAGGATTAGGCTGCAGTTAGGATTAGGCTGTGTTTAAAATGCAGTTAGGATTAGGCTGCAGTTAGGGTTAGGCTGTGGTAAGGCTGCAGTTAGGATTAGGCTGCGGTTAGGGTAAGGCTGCAGTTAGGATTAGGCTGCAGTTAGGAATAGGCTGTGGTAAAGCTGCAGTTAAGTTAGGCTGCGGTAAGGGTTAGGGTGCGATTTCAGTAACAGACACTGTTGCCATATACACCATATAACTCTCTTAGTGCTAGCATTTGGGTCCTAGGGAACAGACAGGATGTATTCCTGTGAATATTGGGTCACAATGGCAGACTCCAGTGTACTTAAACAGCAGGTGCATTTTCCATCTTATATTTGCAACTATTAAGGTTAGCCAACGTATCATTGCAGGACAGTATAAATAATACCATAAACTGGGACAGGAATAAGAACTGTTACCTCAAGAAAATCCCTCTAATCTAGGTTTGTATAAATAGTGCTATTAGTGTTCGGTGATGTCACCAATGATTATTATCATATGCGTATGAGGAGCAGGAAGTTACCGTGCTCCCTCTCTGTAAATAATTGTAAGCTCTGGTGTCACTCAGACATAATGTGTACACACACAAAAGAGTAAACATGTGACGTATTAGACCAGTATAAGAATATGTTGGTGTACAATAAAAAACATATTGGGCCTGATTCAGAGCCGGACGCTCTGACCAGAGTGCTCGCTCTGAATCAGTGCCCTCCTACAGCTTATGCGAGCGTCCATGATGATAGACGCTGCCGCAAGCCCTGGAGTGATTTTGGCTCTATCAGAGCCAAAATCACTCCCACTGACATCACTAGTGATGTCAGTGGGGCCAGACCCAGACGGAAGGCGTTCCCATGGGAACGCCTCCGCCTGGCAGCCACGCCCCCAGCACGCCCACCAAAGGGGGCGTGCTGTCAGTCACCATCGACAGCACGCCCCCTTTGGTGCGAGACCCGGAGCAACGGCTTGGCTGTCGCTGTCCGGGTCTCGCGCATGCGCACGACGGAGCTCCCTCTGTCGTGCGCATGCGCATTGGGGTAACATCGACCCGCTTGCGAGCGTCCTGCGCTCGCGAGCGGGTCTGAATGACCCCCATTGTCAACTGCACTTCCTAATAACAGGCACGTGGAGAGACGAGATTGTCCCTTCAATAACATGTGCTGTATATTACCCTGCTGCAGACCCTTGTGATACCTGGTCAGGAATTGATCCAGCCGAGGGAAAAAATGATAAAAGAAAAGTAGAGAGTGAGATAGCATCGGGTTAAGTTCAAGACAAGAACAATATTACATTTACTATCGCAAATCTGCAATTCCCCACATGAAAGGCATGGAGCCATTTTCATGCATCAGGA
The DNA here is from genome assembly GCA_031769625.1 of Taudactylus pleione. NCBI lineage: Eukaryota > Metazoa > Chordata > Amphibia > Anura > Myobatrachidae > Taudactylus > Taudactylus pleione. The sequence continues at coordinate 1,043,592 of JAUIMM010000536.1, forward strand.
AAGTTTATTCATGTGGTGAAAGCTGAAGAAAGTTTGTGCCCTCATACACAGTGGCTTCAGGGCCTGATTCAGAGCCGAACGCTCTGACCAGAGCGCTCGCTCTGAATCAGGGCCCTCCTCCATGAAAATGGAGCGTCCTCCTGGACGCTCGCATAGCTGTGGGTGACCACCCACAGCTTATGCGAGCGTCCATGATGATGGTCGCGATGGTCAAGACCATCGCGACCATCGGACTTGCGACGAAGACCCTGCGGTAGGGTCTCGCTGCCGCAAGCTCTGGAGTGATTTTGGCTCTATCAGAGCCAAAATCACTCCCACTGACATCACTAGTGATGTCAGTGGGGCCGGCTTGAGACGGTAGGCGTTCCCATGGGAACGCCTCCGTCTGGCAGCCAAGCCCCCGGCACGCCCACCAAATCACGCCCATCAATCAACATCGACAGCACGCCCCCTTTGGTGCGTCCTGCGCTCGCGAGCGGGTCTGAATGACACCCTCAGTCACACCAAACAGCCCCTCTCAAAGCACCATGACCTGGGAGACTCGGCCGCGCTGAGCGTCTTTCTCGCTCAAAATGTGCGTCTTAGTCGCATAAATAAAACAACCAGAAGCGACAAAACTACATGGCTAGATTACATTTGCACATCTGTGTACGACTCAGTCTGAGGGCCGTATTCAATTAGTTTCGCAGCGGCGATATTTCTTTGCATGCCGGATTTTTCGCCTGTTTTGCATGCGGAAAAGTATCGGACGCGCTCCCGCTATTCGCCATATTCGATTAGAGAGGAAGTCTATTTCGCTAGTTTTTAAGTTTGTCCCTCAACTTAGAACTTTTTCACCCCTAAAATGAAATGAAAGTTTTTTTTTATTATTTTTTGACACAGTTTATCTATGGGGGACGGTCCTAATGGTGCAGGGGGGTTTCCCGAAGCTTGCACCCCAACTCTGAACTTTTTCACCCCTAAAATGAAAGTACTTTTTGGGGTGTTCTAAAGTATTTTTTTTTAAATTGTTTACACAGTTTATCTTTGGAGGACTGTCCCAAGGGTGCAGGGGGGTTTCCCAAAGTTTGCACCCCAAACCCGCAATTCTGCACTTTTTTCCGCTTGCTACTCATAGGCGAAACTTTTCCGCTGATTACATTGCATTGACTTTTCGGCGTAAGCAGAGGACCGGCGTCTCTAGCGCGCTTGTGATGCAAAAAAAGACACAACATTTTAAAGGTGGTACGCTACACGGCTCAAAGCGACCCAGTCGTGCCAGGTGTCTCACGCCGTATAACGAACAGACGTTAGATATATGGGCATACATCTGTAAGACAATGGGCCTGATTACGGTTGGTTCGCAAGGCTGCGTTCGCGCGCAGCCAGCCGATGTTTAATTCTGCGCATGCTTATAAGACGCAGCGCGCGTGCGCGAACTGGCCACAGCGATCGGGAAACGCCGTTACAGGGACGTGCATAATTAAGCCCCTGCGATAGCATACGCTGGCAGAGGTCTAGATGGTGACAGGAAGTTTAGCAGTTTCTGTGGTAGAGTCAGGTCAACCACAACGGTGCGGATGGTTCCGATGTTACTCGATCGTACCGATGTTTTCGCTAACTTGCGGATGCGTGTCATGGGAAGTGGGCGGCTTTAAACAGTGATGGGCGTCTTGGTATAGAGCTGCGGTTGCCGTGCGATTGCATTCATTAGCATATTTTCGCAGCGAGCAGAGTGCGTGCGAAGGCAGCCTTGCGAACCAACCTGAATCAGGCCCAAAGTTTTCTTACAACCGATCCACAGAGCAGGGAAAGATCGTTCTAGAGTTTGGGGATTACCTGCTGCTAATCTGGATTGAAAAACTCTGGGCCTGATCCACTGCCGATCGCAACTGCGATTATGCACGCAGTCGGCCGATTGTTGAGTTCTGCGCATGCATCGCAGAGGGCATGCGCGAACCGTCTACTGCGATCGGCAGTAACTACGTAGACCCATCGCAGAGTGATTGACAGGAAGTGCCATTTGTGGGTGATGATGGGGGCGGTCCGCGAAACGCAGGCTTGCCAGGGCGTTTGGACGCCGCTACATGGGCGTTTATAATTTGACCACTGCGATGCCGTAGGCAGCCTGAGGCCTCATAGCGTGAGATGACGTTAGCAATTCCTGAGTAAGGTCAGAGCTTGTGCAAGTGTGCGTGAGGCTGCGTGATATCGTTAAGCGTTTCCCCTGAACTGCCGATATCGTTCAGTGACATCACCCTCCCCCATCCCCGCACTTGCAGGACTTGACGATATCGTCAGGTTGCCCTGCTAGTAAGGGCGATGAGAGATCCTCGGGAGCGCGCATCGTTAACGATGTATTGCATACACACTGGACGATATTGACCGTGATGAACGATAACGATATCGTTATTGTTCATATCGGCCGATTTATCGTCTAGTGTGTCTGCGGCTTAAGGACAACATATGATCAGGTTATGGTAGTTTCAATTTCATGTTGATACAGTCAGTTAGTTATATAAGAACAGAGGGCCCGATTCAGACCCGGACGCTAAGCCACAATCGCTCGCTATGGGCGATTGTCGCCCGTCTGTGCATGCGTTTGCATCGCAGTGCACGAACCAGTCATTGCGATTGGGAATCGTGCGCTCGTGGTACACAGACTGGACGCTACTTTGAGTGACAGCGCCATTTGTGGGTGGTGACAGGGGAAGGTGCTTGTGAACGGGGGAGTGGTGTTGCGAACGCAGGCGTGTCTGGGCGTCAAAACGTAGTTTTATGGGTGTGCATAATAAGCAAAGTAGCGTCATTGTACACGTCACCTGGTTGTATTTCAGCCTGCAGTGATCGCAGTGCTTGCGGTGGGGTAGGGTCTACCTCAAGTGCTGCGTGCAGCTCCGATGGCTCTCGATGGTTCTGATTAATCACACACTTCCTGGAGATGACGTGTGCTAAGTAAGTGGGCGTCTTTATACCGGCGTTCGCTCACTCTGCCGTCGCTCTCTAAGACATAAAGGGCGTCCTTACACCAGATAGTGCGATCGCGGAATTTGCATACCCGGCCCCTTTTGGATGCGAGCGATCGCGGCTTAGCGTCCGGGTCTGAATCGGCCCCAATATCTTTTTTTCCCTGCATACCTTCCAACTGCCACTCCTTTCCAATGCCGCCTGGATACGTTCACTGCTGTTTTTCTATTTTGAGCAGTGGTGAATGGTACTTACCTCCCCAACTGCATAGTTGATTGGGATAATGCCGTCCTGGGGAGGAGGGACTGAGCTCTAAAATCACGACCCTCCCACTTAAATCGGGACAGTTGAGAGGTTTGATCCATTACAACTGTCACTGCGATTATCCCACGCACAAGGTGCAAAGGTAGGTATGTGAGTCCCCATACCTGATTGAGCTGAACCTTCACAGACTTACCCATGAAAAGCTCACTAAACATTCATTAAGTTATCAGTTGGCCTATCTGACTGACATGGTGGTCTTAGTACATATAGGGTGCCTAAGAAGGGTAAAAGACACCAATTGGGCTGACACTGAAATACATGGAAGGACAAAAAGCTATGCCCCAAGGTGCTTGATAGAAAATACCTTCAGCGTGACCCTTCCTGCCATGCAACGCCAGGCGCACAAAGGGTCCGTTCGCCACTGTCTGTTGTAAATGATCCCCATAAGTGCAAAGACGGACCCATCCATGAGCCGTTTTGCAGCGACCACCTGAACATCTTGCTTGTACTGAGAGATCATACAAAACTGCACGTCTTTCTTTTTGTGCTTTATCTAAAACACACCAGGAAAATAAATTAGGAGCTTGGAGTGAAATTATTGTCTTCTCGGAATTTTTATAACGCAGACTGCTGTGAAAACACAAGCAGCGAGCGGGTGTCCCTCTGTCGGGAAACATGCTATATCAACATTAATACTCCGCTCGTCTCCTAATACGTTTATAAAACGGATTCCTTTTGTACGCTATTAACCCCCTGCGCTTTGAGGCTTCCAAACAAAAGTGCTTCATGTAGCAGGAAGGTAGAAGCCTGCGCAGAAGTGTGTGATACAGCGCTCAGATCCCTAGGCAAGTTGAGGAGGTTAATCAGCGAGGGATTTATCGAGGCAGAGAAGAAATGTATTCAAATGCAAACTGATCAGTATGGCAGCCTGAAACGACTGGAGTGGATACTGCGCTTCCATTAGAATAATAACTATATTAATAAACTATTTATAAAGAGAATTTTTTTATTTTTTTTTTAAAACTGCCAAAAATGTGCTACTTCTAATGACTTACTCAAAATTACACACAAGTTGTGGAGCCCCAGCATACCTGTTTTAAGGCAACGTACCTAGCTGTGCAGGGATTTCACGTAGCCATTGGGGGCAGCACGCTGGCACAGTGGTCAATATTGCTGTGCTCGGTCATAGGTTCAATTCTGCCCATGGAGCAATATATATGATAGCAGCAAAAACATTACATGTAAAACCAGGAGTGTCTTGCATTTAATATTATTGCCGTTTTAAATCCCGCAGCCAGAATCGCCGACAAGCGGTGGCTTAGTAAATATATCCATATGGGCTCGTATCTGTGTAGAGTTTGCATGTTCTCCCCAAGTTTGCGAGGTTTCACCACAGTCCAAAAATTTACTGACAGATTCTTTGACAAAAATGTGCGTGGAAGGTAATGTAGACGATCATGTGTCAGGAACATATCAGAGTCATGAAATATTCTCTGTACAGCGCTGCCTAATATGGTGGCACTACTGTATATAAAGAAATGATAATAAATAATCATTTAGGATATAGGGGCAGATGTATGAATCTCTGGGAAGTGATAAAGTGGAGAGTGATAAACGACCACCCAATCAGCTCCCAACTGTCATTTTTCAAACACAGGCTGTAACATGACAGTTGGGAGCTGATTGGTTGGTCGTTTATAACACTGCACTTTATTACTTTCCAGAGCTTAGTACATCTGCCCCAGTAGGATGTATTATGTGAATACAATACATCTTGCCTGCATGGCGGGGTTTATTATCGCCGTATGTAGTTTTGCGATTTAAGACTGCAGAGGACAGCTATTCCCATAAGGACTGTCCTTTGCGGTGTGAGGACTTCTGTGTTTAAGAACCGGGAGTCCTTCTGCGCATGGGTGGCTTTCAGGAAGCACATGTGTGAGCCGCAGGTAACCCTGGGAGGGATCCTATTGGGATCTCTAGATGATCTATAAATGATCTATAGATGACCTTGCCTATCAGGTGCAAGCTCTGGAAAGCGGAATGCGGTCAGATATCCAAAAACTGCCGGGTGTGACCGCATTTCAGTGTTAGTACATTCCGGGCCACTGTGAGGAAAATCTACACGTTTGCCTCAAAGCCCTAATATTTAAGATCCATTGGTTGTATTTGTCACATTCCCAGCGCCCAGGTTAACCACACATTTTTTGGTTACAGTTGTCATAAAGCACCGTCTGTCACTATTGCCCCCCCCCCAATTAATGACAACATAATGTTCATTTCCAAACCACGAAAAACACTGCAATTGTCCAATGTGCCTACTTTAAAGTCCAAGTACACCTAGACGACCATTCATGACACTCTGTTGGTTTATTTTATACATATAAACTAATTTCCTTTTACTAAAATGCACAAAACATAACAAAAGACCCCCCGCCCCATCTCATTACAGTTATTGGCCTTTCACTGATTACTCAGATAGTGCATAAATCAGTCCATTTTACTCTGCTAAAGATCTCTGCCCCTGCCCAGTAGGCTGGGAAAGCCTTTATGTATCTCATGGCATTTCTGCATTATCCAATACCTCACTGCAGATATTCTGCATTCCACATGGAAAGCCCTGATTAACCAAGGTCCCGTCGGGTCATCTCATGATCCTCAGCAAATATTTGTTCCCCCAGCAATTGTGTCATTCTGCCATGGTAATCCGCGCCCCAGCCATGAAACCAGGCACAGTGGTGGAGAGAATAGATAAATGATAACACGACGCAAGGCGTAAACGGCTGCTGGCCCGCACTGACTTTTTCTTGTGTCATAAAATACCCATTATATCTCTAGTAAATAAATATCCATGAAGTAAAAAAAAATATAGATTGCTTTGCTTTTTTAGTTACCTATTAAAGGGATCATATACATGACAGTCATTTTTATTATTAGCAAAAGCAAGTGATTGTTTCTAATCAGCTGGCTAACTATACGCTGCACACTTTATGCGAAGAGATCTCAAATTAAGCGCTCATTTTGCTGTAGGGGCGTTGTACGAAATTAACTTCCATTACCTGATGTTGGGAGCCTCCAAGGAGAAAATCAGGACAAGTTAGGTGTCAACTATTTCCCTCTAACTACAACTCATCCACCTATACCATACATCATTTACCCAAACCCCACACAAACCATACCTTATCCACCCAAACCACACCTCACTCACCCAACCACACCTCATTCACCCAAACCACACCTCATTCACCCAAATCACACCTCATCCACCCAAATCACACCTCATCCACCCAAACCACAACTTATCTACCTATACATATCTCATTCACCCAATCACACCTCATCCACCCAAACCACAACTTATCTAGCCATACACACCACATTCACCCAATCACACCTCATCCACCCAAACCACAACTTATCTACCCATACACACCTCATTCACCCAATCACACCTCATCCACCCAAACCACACCTCATCCGTCCAAACCACAACTCATCCATCCAAACCACACCTCATTCACACAAATCACACCTCATCCACCCAAATCACACCTCATCCACCCAAACCACACCTCATCCACCAAAACCACACATATCTACCCATACACACCTCATCCACCCAATCACACCTCATCCACCCAAACCACAACTTATCTAGCCATACACACCTCATTCACCCAATCACACCTCATCCACCCAAACCACAACTTATCTACCCATACACACCTCATTCACCCAATCACACCTCATCCACCCAAACCACACCTCATCCACCCAAACCACACCTCACTCACCCAACCACACCTCATCCATCCAAACCACACCTCAGTCACACAAATCACACCTCATCCACCCAAATCACACCTCATCCACCCAAACAACACCTCATCCACCAAAACCACACCTTATCTACCCATACACACCTCCTCCACCCAATCACACCTCATGCACCAAAACCACAACTCATCCATCCAAACCACAACTCATCCACCCAAACCATACTTCATCCACCTAAACTATACTTCAGCAACCTTAACCATACTTAATCCACCCAAACCATTCCTCATCGACCCAAACCACACCTCAAAGAACCAATCCACACCTTATCCACCCAAACCATTCCTAATCTAACCAAACCACACCTCAACCACCCAAACCATTCCTCATCTAACCAAACCACACCTCATTCACCCAAACCACACCTCATTCACCCAAACTACACCTCATCCACCCAAATCACACCTCATCCATCCAAACCACACCTTATCTACCCATACACACCTCATCCACCCAATCACACCTCATCCACCCAAACCATACTTCATCCACCTAAACTATTCTTCAGCAACCTTAACCATTCTTAATCGACCCAAACCATTCCTCATCCACCCAAACCACACCTCAAAGACCCAAACCACACCTCATCCACCCAAACCATTCCTCATCTAACCAAACCACACCTCATCCACCCATACCTCATTCCGGTAGGAGCCAAACCACACCTCATCGACCCAAACCATGCCTCATCCACCCAAACCATACTTCATCCACCCAAACCACACCTCAATCACCAAACCAAGCCTCATCCACACAAACCACCTCATCCACTTAGACCACACCTCACCCACACCTCATTAAACCAAACCATACCTCATCCACCCAAACTGCAGATCATCCACCCAAACCACATCTGTTCTAACCAAACTACACCTCACCCACCCACCCAAACCACACCTCATCCACCCACCCAAACCACACCTTATCCACCTGAACCATATCTCATCGACCCAAAACATAAATCATCCACTCAAACCACTGCCCAGCTGCCCACACCATACCTCCTTTGCACAAACCATGTTTGATCTGACCCAACCATGCCAATTGTAGGCAATTTATCACCCCTTTTCAGTACCTTTCTATTTTTGGATACAAAGGTCACTCTTGTTATGGCTACTCAAGTTGCCTGCCTCATCCAGAGCATTGATTTAAACATGCCTCCTCCAGCTAACATGTAACACTCCCATACTTTACCTTGAAATCTGTATAAGCTGACCATCCTCTGAACCCTGACCATGCGAGGGGTGGGTGTGGTAGTGGCTGAGGTGCATCTTTTGGCCACTAAATGTCCCACTGTTTTGTTTTTTTCCCAGAGATCCGTAAGCCAGATAATCACAGTTACAAGATGAAGCTCAGTAATAGAAATGTTAAAATGATTTCAGGGAGAAAGACATTTGCTTTGCCTCGTGTGCAGTTTATTCCGGGCAAACTGTTGACTCTACTGCGAGTATAAAACCACTTTAAACAAATTATCGAAACAATTAACATTTATAAAAAGAGGATATTGGAGTTCACTAAAAGTGTCCTGGTAATTATCATCGTTCCTTGGCAAAATCTGTATCTTTCTGCGGAATGGATACAAAATAACAATTCTGTGCTGAGCTGTATTAACTTTTCTTTGCATGAGCTGTGCGAAGTTCTAACCTGATTGTAGGAGAATTACACTAATTGCTCACGATATGGCATTGTGTCCGATTTCCCCTTGAACTCTCCCCAGCAGCTCCCCGGCAGTCGTGGGCAGGATTTGCAGTTTAAAACTGTCCAATGTGACAAACGATCTATCGTGCCTCTTACCTATTCCAGTGCATCGTGACTGAGATTATCAGATCTGCCCTACAGCACGGCACATACGATGGACGACCTGCGGGGACGCGCATCGGCATCGTGATCGTGAGTAGACACTCACGATTTGGGCATATTTTACACGATTTGTCATCACGATGCGTCGGAATCGGGCAAATCGTGTAAAATATCGCTAAGTGTGTAGGCACCTTTAGTCCTACCTCACCAGGAAAATCCCACAGCAGATGACATCCAATGGGCACTGTTACCCACTACGGGCCACTCTTAAGGGCATCTCTAACACCCAGGCAGGTAGTTATAGCAGGGCTCGACAAATCCCGGGGCCAGGTCACCATGGCTACCAGATTTTGCTGCCTGGCTACTAGATTTTGCAGTGAGGGAGGAAGCAGATCCTCATCAGCTCCAGCGGAGATTCGTGCCTATAGTATTGCGGTGTTCATACCATGCACAGGAGTGCATGTGCTGAGTGTCGCCTGCGGTGACTGCTGTGCCTGTGTCCGTCCCGGCCTGCACTGACTACTCCTCTCCGTCCTGGCCTGCTCTGATCCCTGCTGTCTGTCCCAGTCTACGCTGATCCTCCTGTATGTCCTGGTTGTCTACTGTCTCCTATCTCTGGCTGCATAGAGCTCTCCTGTAGTAGGGTGTATGCGTGGCCAGGGATTGCGGAGCAGCTTCAGAGGGATAGTGGTGTGACCACGAGGGGAGGGGGGTTTTGTTGTACTTTCTGGCACCATTGTTTTATGTGAAATGTGGTCTGTTATTACTGGAGGAGCAGTGAGGGAGCCTCCATTTTACTGCATCCATTCAACTGTGACCATTTTGTGGACTATTATAGTGTGAGTAACACACAGAGCTGTGCTCCTTACTCAGTCCTGTAATTTTTTTTGGGGGGGCGGTGGTCTGGCTCCTACAATTTCATCCTGGCTCCTAGATTTTAGAAAAATTTGTCAAGCCCTGAGTTACAGAGCTCATATGTTTTGTGCTTGGCATATATCTGCTGTCCCTGCTGTAATAATAAAAAGGGATTTTGCATTTCACACTTAAGGAGAGATGTATCAAACCTTGGAGAGAAATAAAAATGGAGAAATTTCCCAAGGCAACCAATCAGCTTCTGTCATTTAGCACAGTCTATAAATAGGACGGAGTGCATTTCATATGCAGGGAGTTAAAGTAAACACCTGAGCCTGTGGGTGTCGGCCTCTAGACAAGAAGGGGCTAGTTGTTTAGTGAGGTAGTGTTGTTGGGTTGGGTTAGGTTTGGTTAGCCTATAAGATTGGCAGGGGGTGGGGTTAGATTGGTTAGCCTATAGGATTGGCAGGGGGTGGGGTTAGGTTGGTTAGCCTATAGGATTGGCAGGGGGTGGGGTTAGGTTGGTTAGCCTATAGGATTGGCAGGGGGTGGGGTTAGGTTGGTTAGCCTATAGGATTGGCAGAGGGTGGGTCAGTGCTATTTCAGAGTTGCTGCTTGTCAGTCATTTTATAGAAATGTCTCTGGTCGGGTGTTTCCCGCCCTCCCTCCCTTATTCATTGAGTTGTTTGGTGTCGGCTTTTCTGTTGCGGGAAAGAACGGTAGCAGTCGCCATCTGTCTTTGGAGCTTGAGGTGCTCTCCCTTCCAATACATGGCTTAGGCTGATTTTACCCTACTGGGGTCAGCGGCAACCACCTAACCAGGTGGGCCTCACGTCGTGTCATTGGGGTGGGAGGTGGATACCTTGGGCGTGGTAATGGGCTGGCTGCTCGCCTCCCATTTAGACGATCGATGTGAGTATGCAGTTGGTGATCTTGCATTGTGGGGCCGTTCTTTCTGCGCCACCATACTTTGTCTTTCTTTCTTATTTTATTAGTTAGTTCAGTTATACATTAAATAGTTTAATTAGTTTAAAATTAAATAAAGCTGACCTTCCTTTCCCCTTATATAAGTCTCTGTGTCATTATTTCATTATGACTATGGTTGATGATTTACCCCGCACTGTTAGGAGAGACCACTCATCAGGCGATGGGGAGTTTAATTGACAGTTAGAAGCTGATTGGTTGCTATGGGCAACTTCTCCATTTCATTTCTCTCAAAGGTTTGATACATCTCCCCCGTACGATGATACAATTCAGTATTCTGTGCCGTGACACCATATGCTGTTAGGTATTATCTATCCTATGTTACTATATATTGTATATATACAGACAGAAGATGAAGGTCTCCCAGTGGGAATATTGCACTGGCATCCCAAAAAAAGATCTTGGCACACCAATGCCCGAAGCACACTCTGACTGCCATGAAGAAGCCGTCTAAAACCATCTCCCTTTGAAAATGAGTCCCTATCACACTTTTGCTAGAAGAATAAAAACTGCAAATAAACCTACAGTATATAGGGCCTGATACAACATTGCTTACAATTGCACTGCTGATCACAGATTCCCGATTATTGGGAATGGGCAGAGGCATTTAAGGGTCGGTGCGGGGTCGGTCGGCGTTCCTGGAAACGAGGGGGGGGGCGTGTCTGTCCTGTTTTCTGAGAGTGCCCGGTGCCGTCCACCATCGCGACCATTGACCACCGATGGCTGTGATGGTGAACCCAGCCTGCGACCTCCGTCGCAGTGCTGGGACCGCATATGCAGCATGGGGTGCCCAACACCCCCTGCTGCATTTGCACAACAGCATGGATCGCAATTGCAAAGCTGCCTGTGTGCACACATCATATATCTATAGCCTGCATGCATACATCATATATCTATAGCCTGCGTGCATACATCATATCTCAATAGCCTGCGTGTATACATCATATATCTATAGCCTGCATGCATACATCATATATCTATAGCCTGGGTGCATACATCATATCTCAATAGCCTGCGTATATACATCATATATCTATAGCCTGCATGCATACACCATATATCTATAGCCTGCGTGCATACATCATATATCTATAGCCTGCGTGCATACATCATATATCTATAGCCTACATGCATACATCATATATCTATAGCCTGCGTGCCTACATCATATATCTATAGCCTGCGTGCATACATCATATATCTATAGCCTGTGTGCATACATCATATATCTATAGCCTGCGTGCATACATCATATATCTATAGCCTGTGTGCATACACCATATACAGTATCTATAGCCTTGCGTGTTTACATCACATATCTATAGCCTGCGTGCATACATCATATATCTATAGCCTGCGTGTATACATCATATATCTATAGCCTGCGTGCCTACATCATATATCTATAGCCTGCGTGTATACATTATATATCTATATCCTGCGTGCATACATCATATATCTATATCCTGTGTGTATACATCATATATCTATATCCTGCGTGTATACATCATATATCTATATCCTGCGTGCATACATCATATATCTATAGCCTGTGTGCATACACCATATACAGTATCTATAGCCTGTGTGCATACACCATATATCTATATCCTGCGTGCATACATCATTTATCTATATCCTGTGTGTATACATCATATATCTATATCCTGCGTGCATACATCATTTATCTATATCCTGTGTGTATACATCATATATCTATATCCTGCGTGTATACATCATATATCTATATCCTGCGTGCATACATCATATATCTATAGCCTGTGTGCATACACCATATACAGTATCTATAGCCTGTGTGCATACACCATATATCTATATCCTGCGTGCATACATCATTTATCTATATCCTGTGTGTATACATCATATATCTATATCCTGCGTGCATACATCATTTATCTATATCCTGTGTGTATACATCATATATCTATATCCTGCGTGTATACATCATATATCTATATCCTGCGTGCATACATCATATATCTATAGCCTGCATGTATAAATCATATCTATAGCCTGCGTGTATACATCATATATCTATATCCTGTGTGCATACATCATATCTCTATAGCCTGCGTGTATACATCATATATCTATATCCTGCGTGTATACATCATATATCTATATCCTGCGTGCATACATCATATATCTATATCCTGCGTGCAGCTTTGCAATTCCGATCCTCGCTGAATCAGGCCCATAGTTAGTTAGCTTGTATAACTGCTGCCAATAATAGTGGTCTGGATAACAATTAGGGTTAGGCCCCTGTGCACACGGCTTTAATGAATTCCCTTTCTCCTGCTTTCATTTTTTGTTTGTTGCAGTTAAACGGAGCAGAAACGGAATCTGAGATACAGATGATGGACCTTCTCTGAGATCAATAGATGTAATGATCTATACAGAACGCTGCCGTATAAACGACTGCGGCTGACTTTCCGAAACGGTGGACAGAGCATCGCCAGGAGGTAGCAGAGCGCCGACATATTCCCGGTGTAGGCACAAATGACCACACCGGCTCCTCTCCATACAGACCTACAGATCTCCGTAGGTGACATCGATCTCTGGGCCTGAGTCAGCAAGGAACGCAGTTGCTAATACGCACGCAATCGGACGATTGTAGCAGACTGTGCGCAAACTGGCCACAGCGATCAAGACTGTAATTGTAGCGGCTATGCAGTCCCATCGCAGAGTGAGTGACAGGAAGTGCCATTTGTGGGTGGTGACAGAGGGATGGTCCGGCCCCCCCCATGCCTCAATTCACAGTGGTCACACCCCTGATCTACAGTGGCGTGCCAGTGTGTTGGGACGGCGTTGCAGGGGCGTGCATAAATTATCCACTGCGATACCATACGCAGCCTGAGGCCTCATAGCGTGCGTTGAAGTTAGCAATTCCTGAGTGAGCTCTGACCTGCCTTACCTGTGCATATGGGTTCGATGTTACCGATTATTTTGCTATGTTGCCAAAGTATACGGATGTGAGTAAGGGGAAGCGGGCGTCCTTATGTCAGGCTGCGATTGCAATGCAAACATTTACATATCACCGCTGATATTAGCAACTGCGTTGTGTGCGTATTAGCAGAATAGCGATCCATGCTGAATCAAGCCCTCTATACGAGATTCCAATTTTTGTACGATCAGCCATCAGATAATAGAAGGGAAATAATCAGGGCCTATGTGCACAGAGAATTAGGGTTCTATGAGCTCACGGGTACTAATAATGTCCTAAATATTTGCATATATACAAAAGAGACCACAAAAGCTTCAATCTCTTTCTTATTTTTGCATTTATGATATTGAGTTACTATCATTGTGCAGATGACAGAGATAAGGATAACAAATCTGATTATTATGGTCTAAGCTGCTATGTGGGCTGCCTATATGGGTACCAGAACATCACTTTCTTAGCTATTCATTGGCGAGCAGGAACCTTGGAGAAATGCCCATATAATTCCGTGCTGACCTTTAGATAGTACGTGAGCCCCGAATGAGGTGGCACAGTCCTAACCCTAACAGAGTTCTCAGAACTGTTCTGCAGAAGACTCTCAACATTTGGGTGCAGAGTTTCACATGGTCCTCCGATGGTGTTTGGCCTGAAGTGTTCCGCACAGAGGGCCTGATTCAGACCCGCTAGTGAGCGCTATGCGCTCGCAAGCGGGTCGATAGTGGCCCAGTGCGCATGCCTCTAGGCCTGATTCAGACCCGGACGCTCAGACAGAGTGCTCGCTTTGAATCAGGACCGTCCTTCTTGTTTTTTGGAGCGGCCTCCTGGCCGCTCGCATAGCTGTGGGTAGCCACCCACAGCTATAGCGAGCGGCCAGGAAAATGGTTGCGATGGTCAAGACCATCGCGACCATTGGGCTTGCGACGAGACCCTTGTGGTAGGGTCTCGTTGCCGCAAGCCCCAGAGAGATTTCGGCTCTCACAGAGCCGAAATCTCTCCCACTGACATCACTCGTGATGTCAGTGGGGCCGGCCCCAAATGGAGGCGTTCACATGGGAATGCCTCCGTTTGGGTAGCCACTCCCCCGGGCCCGCTCACCAAAGGGGGCGTGTTGTCACTCAACATCGACAGCACGCCCCCTTTGGTACGAGACCCGGAGCGATGGTTTGCCCGTCACTATCCGGGTCTCGCGCATGTGCACGATGGAGCCGGCTCCGTCGTTAGCATGCGCACTGGGCCACCATCGACCCGCTTGCGAGCGCATAGCGCTCGCGAGCGGGTCTGAATCAGGCCCAGAATGCCTTCCCCCTATTCATTTTTGTTCCACCTAGAGGTCTCACAGTTCCACCACCGCACAGTGCAGAAGGAATGAAAACCAACATCGTCCCTGCTCTATTTACAGACTCTAAATTCTGCACCATATGCAATGTGAAAATGACAAAAGCGCCACTCGAACACTGTAACAGATCACAGCTGTACAATATGTCCACATATGCATCTTTAATGACCAAACAGTCCTCAATAATAAAGAGAAAAATAAACTGCTACAGGCCATGTACTGATCTACATAACCACACCCCAATTCACAGTGGCCACACCCCTGATCCACAGAGACCACAACCACAGTCCCACAAACAAGCCCTTTTCTGTCCAAAGGAAATAGGACTGTCCAATGGAACTCTATGGATGTGTGGAGTGAAAGCTCTTTGCATGTCATATAAGTGCACCACCTATGTTTATCTGTGCACCACCAATGTGTGTAGATGCAGACACAGTCTAAGGAGTCTATTTACTAAGTTTTGTTAGGAGATAAAGCGAATGGTGATAAGGTGCCAGCCAATCAGCTCCTAACTGCCATTTTTCAAACATAGCCTGTGACATGGCAGTTAGGAGCTGATTGGCTGGTACCTTATCACTGTTCACTTTATCTCCTAACGAAGCTTAGTAAATAGACCTGTGAGCCCCTACATCCACTATCATATCAGTTTTTTGAGATCCCAAGGAACAATGTTCCCTAGTTTTTAGACCCAATATATATATATAATGTATATAGATATACATACACGCAGACATATATTTTGACCTAGCTGTTTCGCCAGTTTTATATATATATATAATTCAGTTATCCAGTTGACTCTTTAATGATTTAAATCTACATAATGAAAGCATTTATTGCAGGTGATTGACCAGAATTCTATTGCACTAGTAAAGTCATTGTCATATTCAGTTTGGAGTGAAGTGTAGGAATCGGCGATAATTTTTCGCCGATGACGTCATTTTCGCCTATTTCAATTATCCCCGTGTTCAATTCGCTGGTGTGAAAAGTCAGTGTATAAAAACAGGGATAAGTTTTCACCAGCCTTTTGTTGGCGAAAAAAAGTGCAGAATTGGGGTTTAGGGGTGCAGGCTTAAAAAAAATAGCCTGCACCCCTGGGAATATCCCCTAACAAAGATATGTGTCAAAAAAAAAAAAATTTGGGACACCCCAAAAAATGACCTTTAAATGCAGCTATTAAAAAAGTGGTGAAGAATAGCACTTAGGTTTTTTTGGTAGAAAAATAACTTGTTCCATCAACTTGCGGGTACATGAAAATGGGTGCATTCTTTAAAAATGCACCTGCCACTACTCGGGCAATGAAGAAAACACCTGCCGCATATAATGGAACCCCTCTGGATTTCATTTGTTTTTTTTATAAGTGTGTTCTGTATTTTTATTTTTTTTTCACCCCATATTTAAAGTTAACTTTTGGGGGTGTCCCAATTTTTTTTTCTTCCTTACACAGATCGTGTTTATTGGTTATTCCCAGGGGTGCAGGCTATTTTTTTGAAGCCTGCGCCCCTAAACCCCAATTCTGCACTTTTTTTCGCCATGTAAATGGTGAAAAGTTATCCCCGATTTTTTACAAAGACTTTTCGCACCAGCCAAAAGTTTTTGTAATTGAATACGGGGATAATTGAATATGTGAAAATAACGTCATCGGCGATATCATCGCCGATTCTGACTTTTCGCAGCCAAATTGAATATGGCTCATAGTCTTGCAGTTCTCCCTGAATGTACGTAAGGAAGCTCTCTAGAGATAGGATCTCGCTCAAGACTCCCGGAGACTCAAGGAAATCTGAGTGATCTACGGACCGCGTACTCCGACCTCCTGTCTTACGAGATGACAGCACGTAGAAACTGGCCATGGCGTTAAAGGAAAATATTTAGGGTAGATTTTCAAACATCCCATGATGTGTTTGTTTTTATCGTACAGCAGCCATCAGAGACACGTGAGCGCCATGATCACAATGCAATCAGTGGCCATAAATAAATAGTTTTTGCAGTGCAGAAGACGTTGCCGTTGTTCGTACGCTGAGTCAAAGCAGGGACGCACGTGTGTGGGGCCAAATGCTCAGCAGAAAGACTGGCAGCTCTCTAGGAAACCAGATTCTGGTCTTGATTGATTGTATATTGTAATTAATGTTGAAAGAACACAGTGACTTAGCGATGGGATGGACTGAATACGGAACGTGGCAGTCAGTATCATGCGGTTAGAAGGCACTTGGGGGGGTCCGTACGTTCTAATACGTCTCAGCTGATGGATGAGGCTGTCCGTCCCCTCACTGGCTGATGTCTGGACGAAGTTCCTACAGAGTAACTATAATGTTCCAAAAAGTTGTAAGTCTTCTCTTAGTGATTAAAGCAAGATTTTGTTTCCGCTAAAGTATCATTAGGGGGGCTGTCCAAAGGGTTCTGAAAGAAATCGCCACATTTTTGGGCAAAAATTGGGATTATGCATTTTTTTTTTCGCCTGATCTGGGGCGGGATGCAGTAACACTTACCGCCTAACACCGCCGGACATCGCATTTGTACTGATCGCATATGCACTAACATATGCAATCAGCACAGTAAAGCACAGCTCTTCCGATAAGCGCTGTCCTTTGCGATCTCTGCTGCACAGTGGACTTCCGAGTTTATGACCTGCGTCGCACCGCGTCACATGCGCAGTGATGCGGCGGCTACGGGGCATGCTGGGAGGGATCCGATCAGATCCCTTCTAGCAGCGAGATGTGGTAGAAGCCCATAGGCTTCTATAGGGTAACGCCAGCTGAGCCCGGCGGCCAGGTGATTGATGCATACATAAAATGCGGTAAACAGGGGTTTTACCGCATTTTCCGTTTAGTGCATCCCGGCCCTGGGATGGAGAAAACTTTTCTCCAGTTTTTTTTCTGCAATTGCGTTTTTGCCTGTTTTTTGGCGAAAATATCACAGTTTTTTTTGAGAAAAAACATCATTTTTTGCCGCTAATTGAATACGGCCCTAGGTTAGAGATGTAAGGAGGTTGGGGAGGATTGGGTAAGGGCTTTATAGGTAAGTGTGAGGAGTTTGATATGGACTATATAGGGGAAAGAAAGCCAGTATAGGACTTGGAAGAGCAAAGGTAGATGGGTAATGCTCTGTGATGCACCGGGTGTTTGGGAGTGAGTACAGGGCAGCCTGCCCCTGATGGCGGTGGTCCAGTGGGCCTGACCACTCTCTCATCGTGACGTTCATGGTTCATGGTTCGGAAATGTTGGTAGTAGAGATGAGCGGTTCGGTTTTACTCGGTCATGTTTGGATCTCAATAGCGGCATCATACTGGCTATCCGGCTCTGACGTGTTTTAGATAGCCAATAAGATAAATCCAAACTAATCCGAATTTGCGCTAATTTGGCAAAAAGAACCGGAAACTCAACCACTTATCTGTCGTTGGTAGGTACACCCACAGGTATATAAGAAATATTCTATGAATATAAAAAAAAAAATTGTGAGTTACACACAAAAATATACCGTGAGTGCGACTGATTCATGCTACAAATATTCGCGACTGATAAAAAAAAAAAAACATGTACGGGATTTTATTTTTTCTTTTCTTTTTGTGTGATAAGTCGTATATTTAGCCTAGTTTGAAGTGTAAACATGATTAAGATTTGCAGAAGATAGCTAATTTTTTTTTCTAAAAGAAAACCCGCAGCCGACATCAGAACAGCGAGACTCTCAGGCAAATTACGGCTGGTGTTTAATCAAAGTTACTTTTTATCATTCCGTTTTATTTTTATTTTTCCTCCCCTCTCCGTCAGCTCCCACCGCTAAAATACATTTCATCAAGGTTGGTAAAATGTTTAGAAAAGAACAGATGTCAGAATACGGCTATTGCCAATAACTCTGATGGAAGCCAGTCATTTCTTTCCTGTCCAAAGGCAAAACGCAGGAAAAATGTTGCAGGCTGTGTACAATAATGCGAGATTTACGGCAACATTAATGGCTATAAAAAGTAAAAGAATACAAGAGCCCTCTCCGTGTTTCCTAAGCCACCAATGAGGGATGCGGTTTCCTGTCTAAGGCGATCTTTGCAACAATGCTGAGAGCTAAGTGGTGCAAAGGGGAACCCGTATCCTCAGACCAGACTGATTTGTAGGAAAGCAATAGCACTACAGAAATATAGCACCATAAAGACCATCTATCCTGGATTTCTATAGTAATGTTGTGAGACAAAGAGCAGTACCTTCTACGACCTTTGTATTTTGGGGTGGCGCTGTTTGAATCCATTGACCTTGAGTCAGCGGGTCACTAAAGGTTGTACGCTGAACTCTAGCCATGGAGAAGGCGTTGAGAGTATACAGCTAAGTACACACTGGGCCTGATTCAGAGCCGCTCGTAAGCGGCCGCTCGTTTGCTCCGAGCGATGTTCGCACATCTGCGCATGCGTATGGGTCGTAATGCGCATGCGCCAACCAGTCAGTGCGGTCGGAAATTGTGTGTTCGCAAAATAGCGAGTGCCTGTTAATTTGAGTGACAGGATGAGGTGTTTGTGGGTGGTAACAGGGGAATGTGCTTGAAAACGGGGAGTGGAGATCCGAACGCAGGCGTGCCAAACGGTCAAAACGGGCGTTTTAAGGGTGTGCATAATTAACAAAGCAGCGTCATCGGCCACGTCACTTGGTTGTCTTTTAACCTGAACTGTTCGCATGATTGCGGTAGGAAAATGCTACCACAAGCACTGCGAGCAGTTCAGATGCCTTTTGATGTACTCGATTAATCTAATAAATAGCGGAGATGACGTATGATGCGAGCGGCCAAGGGGCGACTTTACAAAATAGCGAGCGCATGTTTCGTTCGCTCGCTCAGGCATAGAGGCGTCAACAGACCGCAAAGAGCGAGCGCTCAATTTAAATAGCTGGCCCCTTTTTCGGAACGAGCGTCCGCAAATAGCGTCCGGCTCTGAATCAGGCCCCCTGTACGACCCAGCGACGGTGGGATTCGATGTAACGATACATCTTTACTTCGGACACCGGATCATGCAGTGTGTACGGCGCGCGTGATGCATGTACATGCTGCATGTAACAGCACCGCGTGGTTTATTGCATCGCCCAGTCTGACACGCGGATGGGACAATGTGATAAACGACAGATCGGGAGTTCACACTATACGCTGTGTACGATATATTATTCTGATCCGCATCTGAACGATATATCGTATGATACATCATTTCAAGTAAGGAGCTGTAATATGTTGTGTTTGATAGCTCAGAAATAGTGTTTATGAGGTAACACAGAGAATGGTGTCCAGTCAATGGCTTCAAATGGGAAAAGCCCAAAAGCAATACAAAGGTTCTAATACAATATAATAAGGGATGCAGGATAAACAGATGGACGCAAATGCGATCACAGCAGCGATTTTGCATGGAACGCTGCGAAAATAGGCTTCTAGCTCCCAAAGCCTACCCGAGCATAAGGACGCCCACCGCTGCCTTCTCATCTGCGTACGACGTCGGCTTACCTGCGTAAATATTGGTAACATCGCCGCACATCCAGTCTGACCAGCAGCTCTCCTGACACGCAGGGGGCTCTCATGCTGCGTGGGAGAGCGCAAGGGCTAATTTATGCACGCCCATGTAACGGCGTTTGAAACGTTCAGACATGCCTGCGTTTTTCTGACCACTCCCCGTCACCTCCTACACAAATGCTGACAGCCTGTCACTCACTTTTGCGAATGGGTTCTATGTGTGTACGGAAACGTAAGACAATCGCAGTGCATGGGCAGTCCGGTTTATACGCATGCGCAACGGCAAAGAATCGCTTGATCTGCGTGAAAATTGCATTAGCGTCCTTCTCTGATCACTATGGGCCTGATTCAGGCGCTATTTGCGCTCGCTCGTTCAGAAAAAGGGGCTGGCTATTTAAATGAACCGTTCGCTCTTTGCGGTCTGTTCACGCCTCTATGTCTGAACGAGCGAACAAAACATGCGAACGTAATTTTGAAAATAACGCCCCCTGGCCGCTCGCATCATACGTCATGTCCGCTATTTATTAGATTAATCGAGTACATCGAAAGGCGTCTGAACTGCTCGCTATTCTTGTGGTTGGTTTTTCCTACCACAATCTTGCGAGCAGTTCTGACTATAAAATAACCCAGTGACGTGGTCAATGACGCTGCTTTGTTAATTATGCACACCCATAAAACGCCCATTTTGACCTTTAAGCACGCCTGCGTTCGGATCTCCACTCCCCGTTTTCAAGCACCTTCCCCTGTTACCACCCACAAACGCCTCATTCTGTCACTCAAAATAGCAGGCATTCGCTATTTAGCGAGCACACGATTTTCGGCCGCACTGACTGGTTCGCGCATGCGTATTAAAATCCGTACGCATGCGCAGTTGTGCGAACATCGGTAGGAACGAACGAGCGGCCGCTTACGAGCGGCCGCTTACGAGCGGCTCTGAATCAGGCCCTATGGTCCTACATCAGCGCAATGTAGAGATACAGTGAGGCACCACCGGAGGGAATCGCGGGGAGCCCATTATTATTCAGATTATAGAACCCATTATTATTATCTTTCATTTTATAGGCGCCACATTACAGTAAATGTACACATATTGCAGGAACAACACAAAGCAATAAACCCACAGACCAGGTAGAACGAGGACATGGGACGAGGGTTTGGTATCTGTATTTTGATAGGCAAGTTGTGGACCTTTCCCAAGCCCATTACAAACACTTAGCAAATGACGAGATGAAATAAACACCTAAATTACACTCAGAAAGCAGGGATTAGCGGAATGTATCACCGACACAAACATATCAGGTAATCACATTATATAGACAATAAATATGTATATAAATGTTATCATGGGGAAAGCCTATCCTCTGTTAAAGCGACAGATGAACACTGCAGCTGGTGGTAATGTCTCATTTAGTGTATTGATGCTGGACTCTTGAATCCACCGCTGTGGAGGACTGAGACTTCCTGGGGCAGGAAAAATAAGTGTCAAGTATGTACCCCTAGCATAGAGATACATATGGCAGGATGTATTACATTAGTAGAGGGATATGGCTAACTGTATACAATTCACTAAAGGAAAAGTCCACCTTTGTGAACATTTCAACCTTCTAATTAAATGTTACAGACTCAAAAGACTCCCAAACTGTTACGATTTACAGTGACCGCTCCTAGTAAGCCGTCTAGAACTCAGGCTATGAGGTCTTCCGCCATTAACAACCGCCTGTTGTTCCCTTAGAGATGAATAGCTCACCGGTACTTAGGAGGCCGCCTGGACTTACGGCTCGGAGTAGTAGCAACTTACAGGAGTGGTGACTGGAATCATGAAATGAAAGGAAAGAGTCTTGTACAGGACAATCAAATGATACAGTTGGAGAAAAGGGGGCTTGGGAGCCGATGGTGCGGCAATAGGCGGTGGTAGACAGTCAATAGTAATGCTGTGGCTTAGAGAGACAATGGCAGCAGGCTGGTGTAGGTGCGGCTTGGAATCTGTAGAAGAAGCTGGAGAGCCAGGGACAGCACGGAAGCTGTTGGTGCAGCAAATGTGCCGAAGGTGTGGCAAGAGCCGATGGTAGAGGAGTAGGTAGTCGGTGCTGCGGCTTGGAGAGCCGGTGGCAGCATGGTAGTATAGATGCGGCTAAGTAGCCGTAGGGAGTCTGGAGAGCCGGAGACAGCATGGAAGCCACTCCGGGAAGGCCAAAATCTGCACCATGAGGAGGAATAGAACGATGACTATGCAGCCAAGCCGAGGGAACTCACAGATACGCTATAGTCGGCGAGGCAGTAAAAGTCCAGTGTGTACAAATAGGAGGAATCACCAATCACGCTGCACTGTGGATGACATGTCACTTCCTGAGGCGTGCCGATCGCCTAGCAACAGGAGAAACTGGTGTAACTCGGTCCTGACTGGGTAACCTGCTTGAAGGAGACAAGTCGTGACCGCGACTTGTAGCACAAACAAACTGAAAGCAAGCGATGGTTAGATACACTTTATAGTATAATGTATCACACCAAAAGGATCACTGAGCTGATGTAGAAATTTTAGGAAGGATAGTTCCAGTTTGGGGACTCTGTACCGCTATCCTTATCATAACAGTATTGTCCTGATGGGGCCTGATGATATTGAAGTATATCTCCTTCAACACTGTGGTGAATACGCATACCATTCTAGGAATGGACTTCGGCCATCGATGGTTTGCAACCATCAATGGTCTACTACTGATGGCAGACAGTGGAAGCTCAACTTTTTCTCCTCCATCGATGATGAAGTCCAATGGTTGCTCTGGGATGTGTTTCCTTTTGCTGCTGTTACTGAGCTTTGAGGCACTGCATATCTGAGCTTTCGTCTTGCAGCTAGAAGGGGCAGGACTAACTAATACGGAAGCTGTGATTGGTGGGCTCCTCACACAGCATTTCCTACACCCACCGCTCCCAGTCCTGCTTGTCTCAGTTCTCGCGGGTGCTACTGTACATTATTCTGAGGTGATATCCATCGATGACTACAACCTATCAATGTTCTTCGTTTGATCATTTTCTACCATGACGGAAAGAACTGTTGGGACCATTGAAGGTGACCATTGACGGTGAAGCCTTCAATGGACAACCCTAGATTATTCTGCAATTCAAACAGTGTATTAGAGAAGAGAAAAGAGGCCAAGGGGGTGGGTATGACTATGCCCTCTACTCATATGTATGCGGCACCAAACCTCATTTTGATCTGTAAATCAGTGACTCTGAATTTGACGCATGTGCGGCTGCTTCACGATACCGCTGCGGCAGCCAATTTACTGATTTATGATGATTTTAGAAACCACCATTATATGTCAAGTATCCATGCGTCTGCATGTGGAATGCTGCCCGACCCTCTGTTTTTCAGCGCGCAATCGTCATCATTAGAATCTGGCCGTGCTGCCTCTCTATGCCGCGTGCAAAAGATCTGTCTGATAAAGGCGCCCTACCTCCGCGCACTGAGGTTGGCTCACACTCCACGACACTCCCACTAGATGGAACAGTCCCATGCATGCACATGGTCGCCGCGCAGTTACCTGCTCAGAAACGCCCATATCACGGAAAGAGCAGTCCGATCAAGCCGTCCGCACTTGCCATTTCCCACTACGTGTGCGTTTGCCGGACACGGCGCAGTGCGCTGAAATCCGCAAAGGTGCATCCCCAAACCCAATTCAGCCCCATACCAAAGAAGGTACACAGACCTTTATATGTGTCTCTAATGCTAGCCATACACTAGTACGATTTTGGGCCGATTGCCCGATTTTAGACGCGTCGTACGATGAATTCTGGCGAAATCGTGTAGTATTTAGGTAGGATACGATCTGATGCGCACTCCTGCTGCTCTTAAAACGTATCGTATGATCAGTTCCGTAGCCCATATTATCTATCGTTATCGTATGCAGATCGTGCCGCGTATTTGTGCATGCGATGCATCGTGTGTCCGACCGGCGTCATTTGAGTGAAATGTTGAAGAAGTGTGTGTTCTTTCAATGACCTTCCCTCCTGAACTGCAGATCGATCGTATCGTGAGATCGTATGTACATCGTGTGTCAATCGTACGTTCCGGACTGCCAGGGAGCTACTGGGGACTTCACGGGAAATCGTAAAATGAATCTCATCTTATGCTGGACGTACTAGTGTATGGCAGCAAAAGATATTCAATAACTGCTCTGCTGACATGGTGAAATGTCGCACTTGGAAAAATAATTTTATTTACTTATTTCTTTTTTTTTATGTAATATGAAGCTTACTAAGAACATTTTAGTGCAGTAGAGGATTTTTTTTTTTTTTTTTTACATATAGTTTTTGTCTGTGTCCAGATAGTGGAATGGAGGGTGTGATTAATCTGTTGTCACTCATATGATGGTGAATGGACAATACATTCTTTGTATTCATTATGTTGATCTTGCAAAGGTCAAGTTCCCTACCTCAGACATTCCAGCCGTTGCTTAGAATGGGTGGTGGCATTTAGTGAGCTGTCTCCAGGATCAGAGGAATTCTGTGGAACCAGAGTCATGTACTGTAGCCGGCCATTCCTACATGTGATTATCTACAGAGGACAGCAAGTGTCGTAAATGGAATCTACTTTCTCGCACATGTTTCTCGCACATTAGAGAAGAGGAATGAGAACGGGATGAGCTCACTGCACAAACAACCTCGACAGCAACAACAGGAAAGTCTGCATCTAAACACCCTCCAAATTCATAATCAGCGCAGAAGTCATTGTATTGAGATGTCAATTAAAAAGCAGCTGCTACATTCAATAGAATATTTTTAACACAGAGGTTCCCAAAGTTTCATGAATCACGCCACTCTAGGGGATCAGCAGTGTTTTGCCCAGAAATTTTTTCCAGCCGGGTGGCATCAAAAAGTAGCCGGGTGGGGGCCTTCGCAATTATGCGCGCGCCGGCCCCTTATGCAGTGCCCCCAGGTTTAATAGTGTCCCCTATGCAGGGCCCCCAGACTGGTCCCTTATTCAGTGCCCCCAGGCTGGCCCCTTATGCGGTGCCCCCAGGTTTAATAGTGTCCCTTATGCAGTGCCCCCATGCTGGCCCCTTATGCAGTGCCCCCAGGTTTAATAGTGTCCCTTATGCAGTGCCCCCAGGCTGGCCCCTTATGCAGTGCCCCCAGGTTTAATAGTGTCCTTTAAGCAGTGCCCCCAGACTTAAATAGTGCCCCCAGACTGGTCCTGGCCCCAGACCCAGCCCAGCACTTACCTTTACTTGCTGGCTGCTCCCGCTGCCTCGATCTAACTAGATCCAGCAGTCGCGCAGGACAGGCTCCTCACTTCGCGAGTGACGTCATGACGTCACCCGCGCAGTGCATCACTGGGAACGCTGGTCTCTGAAGCGATCGGAGGCTTCTTTAGCCTCCGGTCACTTCAGAGGCCAGCAATCCACAGCGGGGTCGGCGGGGGTCAGCAGGGGTCGGCGGGGAAAAGTGCCGGGCAGCAGGCTGATTCTGCCGGGCGATGCGCCCGCAGAAAACAGCCTGCGGAGAACACTGATCAGCATGTTTCTTCCCGGCACCCCTTGGCCTAAAGTTTCTTATTGAGAAAGTAGAAAAAAAAAATGAAATGACTTAAGTAAATTGTGCTAATCTGTCACCCATAGGGTCAGTTATGTGGTGCACAGGGTTGGGCTTCTGTTTGCCCACAAATTTGTTTCATTGGCATCCACCAGCACTGGTTTTGCTTATCATATTGGATATAAGTAATTTGATTTGATTCTGGACACCAGCCCTTGGCACCCCTGCATGTGCCCTACGGCACCCAGTGGGGGAACCACTGCTTTAACAGATTAGGCAAAATACGTACATATCCATCACTGCTGCATGAAAATGGGTTATCCCTGTATAAGCATAAAAAAAACAAACATACAACAAGAACATGAAAAAACTTACCAAATGAAAAAAAAGAACATAGAACAGGAGCTGATTCAGACCCGTTCACTAGGATGAGAATGCTCGCAGCTGGCCGATAGTCGCTATCTGCGCATGCGTACCCATCGCAATGCACCTGCGCAAACCAATGCGAGAGATCGGGATGCGTCAGCTCGCTGCGCATAGACAGCCCAGCAGAGCGAGTGACAGGAGAGGCCGTTTGTGGGTGGTGACAGGGGCTGACCACTGGAAACGGGGGAGTGGAGGCGCGAATGCAGGCGTGCCTGAGTGTTTCAACGCCGTTTCAAAGTTGTGCATGATTAAAAGGCAGCGTCATTGTACACGTCACTTGGTGGGATTTCACTCTGAAGTGATCGCAGTGCTTGCGGCAGGGTATAGGCAACCTTAAGCGCCACGATTGCATCCGATGGTGCTCGATGTACCAATGTTTTCAAGCACTTCCAGGAGATGGCGTGCGCACGTGGGTATCTTAAGACAGGCTGGTGGGTGTCTGCATACACATAGTGATTGCACGCCAAGACATAGTGGGCGTGCTAATGCCCTGCCGTGCGATCGCCTGCCTTGCTGGGTGTGCGCGGGATTTGCATACGCAGGGAGCGAGTGAACGCATTTAGCGAGCGGGTCTGAATGAGCTCCAGAGTCTTTTAGCAGATTTACTCAAATACACTTTTTGGACATATACAAAAGGCCACACATTGGAGTCAAACCTGACGGGATTTACTTACTGCAGTTACGGAGGCTGCAAATTGATATCCCAGCGGTACAGTCCAATGGTACCATATCAGATTTTACCGCCTTCAATTTCCCTATAAGCTTAGCCCTTGGGCACAGTCCTCTAGGCGGGGCCCCAAAAAATTATTAGAGGGGTCTCTCCCAATGCTTAGGAGCACTTGGTCCCTCCTGGTACCCCTTGACGGTGTGTATTATGGTAATACAGTTCAAATATATTATAAACACTTGTGGCACTACAAATGCCAGCATACCTTCACAGCCTATTGGTGTAATAATTGCATACTGGCACTTGCAGAGCAACAAATAGTAAATAGACAGTAGTTCCCCTTTTAATAGTTAAATTCAAAGTGGTTCCCCCTTGAGTTAAATCAGGGGTGGGGAACCTTTTTACTGCCGAGGGCCATTTTGATATATATAACATTATTTGCGGGCCCGGTGCAGGTAAGGGAGCTGTAAGGGCAGCGGTGTCACCGTCTGAAGCTTCCTAAGGACTATCCAGGCGGCACTGCTGCATAGATTCTGGCTGCAGGGAGCCATTCTAGGCACCCTGCTAGCCAGATGAGCCCAGCAGAAAAAAGCTCAGAGGGCCAGACCAAATGACAACGGGGGCCTTATACGGCTCCTGGGCCTGAGGTTCCCCATCCCTGAGTTAAATAATAAAGTAATATTTCCACTTTTTATACAAATAAGAAATTAGCAAATAGGAAGAGAGATTTTTTATTTTAATACTTCATTTTTTTATATTGTAACAGGCAAGATAACTGAAACCATGCGTCTGAGCGAGTTTTTGGTTACTAAAAAACTGCGTTTACCATGTGGTTGGGGAAAACGCTGCTTAATACCGTGTAACTGTATCTATGACTTCCATGTATTAAAATTGAGATTAGGGTTTAGATTTAAAGGAATGCGCTCAGAAACCGCTCACCAAAGCGCAGAAGCTCCCCTAAGTCCTTGTGTGTCACATATAGAAACTTTCTATATGTGCAGCAATGAAGCTGTAATATACAGTAAAGTGCATGTTCTTTCACTTTGAACCACATGAATATATCCAATTAAGGCCCGTATTCAATTTGGAGCGAAAAGTCAGTTGCCGGACTTTTCGCCGTCATTTCTGGTTTCAGGTGCGAAAAAGTATCGCGCACGTTCCCGCGTATCCCCGTATACAATTCCAAATCAGCGGAAACGGGACCCGGCGAAACTGAAATCGGCGAAAAGTTCTGTCAGTATTGGGGAAATCAGCCTGACACCCCCCAAAAGATGCACTGACATGGGGGATCACTATGGGTACCCCTGAATAGCCCTGCTAAAGGTATGTGGGGTCTTTAAACGGTCTCAATAGGTGCTATTTTGCGGTTCTAAGAAGGTGGTGAAGAATAGCATTTAGGAGGGTTTTTATTTGGCAAAATAAGTAGTCCCATCAAATTTGGGGTACATGAAAATGGGGGCTAGCATATTTTGAAGTTGCTAATGTGAAGTTCTAAATATCGTGAATGATCCACCTGCCGCAAACACCTGCAATCAAAAAAAACACCTGGGGCATACTTGGGGACCCTCCTGGAGTCTATTTCGCTAGTTTTTAACTTTGTACCCCAACTTTGTTTATTTTTTGCCCCCAAAACTAAAGTACTTTTTTGGGGTGTCCTAAGGTACATTTAAAAAAAAATATGACACAGATTAGGGAACTGTCCAAGGGATGCAGGGTGGTTTTGGGAAGTCTGCACCCCATAACCCCAATTCTGCACTTTTTCTTGCCACCTATTCATAGGCGAAACTTTTTCGCCAGCTCTAATCCATTGACTTTTCGCACCAGCGAAAACTTGGACTAATTAAATACGGAGATAAATAAAAACAGCAAAATGACATCATCAGTAAAAAAGTATCGCCGAAACGGACTTTTCGCTTCAAATTGAATACGGCCCTAAAATGGAAACAGCACAAAGTTACAATTTATTGTATTTATTTTTACTCCCACATATTGCTTTATTTACTGTACTATCATTTTTCACCCAATGCAAGTTTGGACCACACTGGGCCTCATTCACAACACGCAATTGCGCTGTAAAAGTTTGTGTCTACTTTTGCAACACCGCGCCTGTGCTAGCACACTGCCCCAGGCTCCACGCTGATGTGAGAAGGTTTTGTGGTCAGCCCTAAGCCTTAAAGTGTGCATGCCACGTGCAAAGGGAGACTAATAGCTGGCAATCATTGGCTTTTTCCCCTCCCTCCTGATTAATCCGACACTCAGATAAAAGTACTGATTACTCCTCATGTACAGATTACAGGTCATGCCTCCAATACGTAAGATATTTATACAGAGCCATTTGCACTAAGTCATGCAAAATCTAGGTTTTCTATGCTCCCTACGCACTTATGGGAGATACTAATGTGTGAGCAATGCACATTTTGAGGCTGACTTGCGGAGCATTTCTTGCGTCTTTGCGCACTGCACATGTTCCGGGAACAAAGAAGAATATGTAAGTACAGATGATGACGAGTAATTTTAGGTCATGGAAGGGGCGTAAATGGGCTGTAACGGGGCGTTCTCATGTAGACAAGGCTCAGTGGGGGCGTGTCTACGGAACTGCGGGCAATGACACCAACGGTAGGCTGGTGTAAGTGGCCACAGGGGATGATGGCGGGTATCAAAAAATGTTCGGATAGTGGCAATCCCAATTTTAATGCTCAACGGAATACGCTAAATGTTAATACTAATACTGATAATAATGTTAGATGTGTACAACTTGGCATACGGGCAAATATGCGCATTTAGCTATATTCACGGCGTGCGTGCAAGCCTCCCTCAGGACTTCCCCAGGGGCCCACTGTATAAACGCAACCCATTTGCTCAGCAACACCTAGCAATGGAAGGGGGCACAACCTGGCCCTCTATCAGCTAAATTCGATAGAATAATGGGTCTGATTCAGCAAGGAACACACGGATGCAGACGCGCGCCTCTGGCCGCTGCGAGAATATGCTAATGATTGCATGCGCACGCCAATCGCAGCACAAATATGCAGACACCCAGCCCTACATAATGCCGTGCCCTTTACCCTCCGCAAAAGGTCCGTAATGATGCGCAAGGCTGAGAAAACTTCGAAAACATCGACTAACATCAGATCCGCGCGCAGACTATAGGCAGACCTGACCCTGCCGCAGGAGCGGAGAGACTTTCTGCACGCAGAGGGACGCCAGGCTGTGTCCGGCATCTCAGTGGCCAATTTTATGCACGCCCCTGTAACGGGGTGTGCGAACGCACTGGCACGCCTGCGTTCGGCCGACCACTCCCCATATCTACCCACAAACGGCGCTTCCTGTCAGTCACTTTTCCCTGGCTCGAGTATCCACTCCGCTCGCTTTTTGCGGACGCAGTGAGAGGTTCGCGCATGTGCATTGCGACCCAGATCACGAACATCGGCGTGCGTCTGGGTCCGTGCATTCCTTGCTGAATCAGGCCCTATATCTGCTATTTTTGTTTTACCCTTTTGTGGGCTCCATGGGCACAATTTTGACTCCTGCCCATGGAATGCCAGGGGCACAATGTTCCCCACTGAGCATTAATGATTTCTACCCTTAGGGGTCTATTTACTAAGCAGTGTTAGGAGACAGAGTGAAAAGTGATAAGGTGCCAGCCAATCAGCTCCCAACTGTCATTTTTCAAACACAGCCTGTGAGATGACAGTTGGGAGCTGATTGGCTGGCACCTTATCACTTTCTTATCACTTTTCACTCTGTCTCCTAACACTGCTTAGTAAATAGACCCCTTAGTCTCCTTTCTCGCTTCATTCTCTACCTCAGGATCACCACATCTACTGAGCTATGGAAGCCCCGGAGGTCTGAAGTCTGGAATGAGCCACTCCAACAGTTGCACGTCTCCCAACTCTCCCGGTTTATGTGGCGCGGTCACAATGTGGGGGCTTTAGCCTGCAGTTCCAATTAGGCCTGAAGGCTGGACGACTTGTCCCGTACACTGCTGCTCTGCCATTGTGCGCATGGAACTCAAAATATGGTATTAGGGGAGGGGAAAAGAGTTCAGTGTGTGACCGTAGCCCCCAATAACGCACATCTGCGACTGTGCGCTTGCACCGATCCCTCCAAATTGAAATGTTGGGAGGAAAGTAGTATATGCAAATACTTGTGGAGTGAAGGCAGTAGCTGATTGGGTAACTTAGACCTGTCCAATCAGACGATGTCTCCAGTAGACACCCACTTTTGACAATCATTAAAACCTGCAGATAAAGAGCAGCCATTCTTCAGTAAGTTTGCATGAATTGGTGGACTACCACCTAGACCAGGAGTCTTCAATCGTGGCCCTCCAGCTGCTGTGGAACTACTCATCCCAGCATGCACTGCCGCCTTTTTGATATAACAGCATGCTAAAACTATGGCAGTGCATGCTGGGATGTGTAGTTCCGCAGCAGCTGGAGGGCCAAGGTTGAAGACCCCTTGACCTAGACAAAACTCTGTGGGGTAAAAAGATCTGCATCATTTATTTTTAATTTATTTTCACAAAAGTTAATAGACTATACAGACTTATAACCCAAAAGTAGACAGTAGCACAATTATCTATAACTTAAATATCAAAACACAAAATTCCAGTTATCACGTAATAGCCATATAGGGTATAAATTATCTAAAAATCAGATTAAGCGCTCAGCATTTTTTACACGTGCCCTTAATACACAGTATTTTTTTTTATGACATGATTGTAGTAAATAGGTTGCAGGGGATTTTTTAATTTTTTTTTTAATACGAGGTCCGTGCAAAATTAAAGCATCATTCATCCGTCGAGACACGCATGAGAAAAAGAGAGATGAATGCCACCAAACAGTCGCTGCCACCGTGGGATGGTGATATGCCTGTATTCCCCTTCCTCTATTATCCAAGCACTTGAACCCTAGCAAACAATGTATTCATAGAGAATGAAAGTGCCGGACTTTAATTGTATATATTTAGTCACGCAAACACAGGCAATGTCCTGAGAAAGGCAAGTTCGCCAGTCAGAGTGTTGAGTTTCACAACCCACTCATATTTTCTTACATTTAGCACTAGGCTGGGAAAAATCACCAACTCCGACATCACCTTAATTTTAACTCTTCAATGCCCGGAACAAAAAAAAAAAAAAAAAAAAGTTTCCTCTAACTTTTTTTTTTTTTTTTTTTTTAAATGTTGTCCAAAATACTCTTTGACCATCAAAGCGCCCCAGAGTCTCAGCTGAGTTGAATTACTGTGCAATTGGGGGGAGTATTAGAGATATGATTTAGCGTTATGTATTTGTAAGTGCAAAAAAAAATTGGAAGAAAAAAAAAAAAAAAACTGCGCGAGGGTCTGGAAAAATGTGCGGTTTATGCTAAAACTTCCCTGTCAATCAATTCTGCATGTCTGCATGAAACTGATGATCACATCATCGTGTTAGTCTGCCTGACTGGCTCGGCACAAAGAAGGTGGGAACGTTTTTCTCAAGCAGGGATGTCAGCACTTGAAAAATCAATCACCATCTGTGCTCGATTTCTGAGAGGGAGAAAAACAAGCCCTGTTTAAGGGTACGCCAGCATTAAATAAGTGCAATGTTTGGAAATAAACCAATAGGGTCAGAATAAACTTCAGGGGGTGGAGGGGGGAAGAATCAGTATAAGGGTCCTGAGCTGCCTCTCTCTGTGTTACATCCAACTGAAGAAGAATAGATATAGATGTTTCTTTTCCCTAATCGCGTTGTTTCATTATGGAACATCTATTAAATGCAGCGTTTCTTGTCAGTCATGGGCTCCATCGCAACGCGACATGATCGTGTTGCTGTATTTACTAACGAAGAGCTGGACTGTGGGGCCTATTCAAAATGAGGGTTCTGATTCGCCGCCATCTGCGGCCGCAGATCCGAGTCTTGAACTGCTCCGGTGTCGGGACAGCTGCTACCTAAAGCGGAAAAGTCTTCCCTAACATCCACGCTATTTCCGCTAATTAATAGTGCGAATGGCGTTAGTACCCGCAGTCATCCTCTGGAGACTTTCATTTATCATGGCTTAATGAATCACCGTCCCCGTACTAGTGTATGTGGACAGCGTGCAAGACAGGGCTTTAGTGCATGCAGATCCAGGCACGTTATACCAACTTGCGTCGTGACCACACCCTGTTTCCATCAGACCACACCCCTACAGATGTTGTATTGATATGCTGAGCTAGTTACTCCTATGGAAGCCCAACACCATCCAACATACATTGGGCCTGATTCAGAGCCAGACGCTCTGACCAGAGCGCTCGCTCTGAATCAGGGCCCACCTCCATTAATATGGAGCGTCCTCCTGTACGCTCGTATAACTGTGGGTCACCACCCACAGCATATACGAGCGTGCAGGATGATGGTCGCGATGGTCTTGACCATCGCAACCATCGCCACTGCGAGCAACAGCCTGCGGTTGAGGTTTTCAACCGCAAGGCCAGGAGTGATTCAGAGCCAAAATCACTCCCACTGACATCACTAGTGATGTCAGTGGGGCCGGCTTCAGACAGTAGGCGTTCCCATAGGAATGCCTCCGTCTGGCAGGCACGCCCCCGGCACGCCCACCAAAGGGGGCGTGCTGTCAGTCAACATCGACAGCATGCCCCCTTTGATGAGACACTCCGAGCGAAGGAAAGTCCTTCGCTCGGCGCGTCTCGCGCATGCGCACGACGGAGCTCCCTCCGTCGTGCGCATGCGCAGTGCAGACCATCGACCCACTTGCGAGCGGACAGCCGCTCGCAAGTGGGTCTGAATGAGGGCCATTGTTCCATACGCACCTTAATCTTTGCTGTAAGAACACTTTCTTTTTAGTATTCTCAGCAAAAGATATGACTTGTCGGAGAATGCCGGTTATCGCGGTCACCAGGGGGGTGCGAGAAGAAATCCTTAGCGCGCCCAAACAGCGCGGTGTATTGAATAGCTTCGGGAGTCCCTCCCGTCGCTATTCAATAACGCGTTGAATTGAATTCCCCCCAATGATCCCTATGGCTACAGGCATTTTCTGAAAAGTATTAGTGTGTTTTCATCAACAAGTAGATCTTACTGACTGCTTTGGGGCTCGTTTACATTTGTATGTAAGTCAGTTATATGACACGCCTCTCAGATGTAGCAGGACACGCCCATCACATGTATGACACGCCTCTCAGATGTAGCAGGACACACCCATCACATGTATGACATGCCTCTCAGATGTAGCAGGACACGCCCACTTTACCGCCGCGCTCATAGGTGCTGCTTTCACAATCTCCCTGAAATGCTTTATCAATAGTAGGCAAGTATGATCTATATGCCGTAAAGCAAGATTCATATGAGAACACACAGTGAGGGCTCCTTATATGCAGCAATCCACGTCACCTATACAGCATTTCTATTTGATCAGTCTGGTTCAGCACAGGTTAATGAAAGCGAGTGCCTGATTGCTATCGTTTACTTATTGCTTTGAGTAAGTTTGCATCCATGATAGTAATTGACCCGTAGTATCTAAATATTGATTATTAAAGAGCTGTATTGCAGAGGACCTTCCGCAAATTGGCCTGATATATAGACGTAAACCTGGGCAGCGCCGTTAAGAGACCTCCAAACCGTTCTACTACTTCACCCGCTGCATCCGAAAATATCCCTATAAATCTCGCTGTGAAAAACCAATACACTGCCTCGCATCCACAGGCCTCCGTGATATATGAAATAATCTAAGGCTTGATAAAATATGCATATGTATTTATTTATAAACATAAATATATAATTACTTGGGCTATAATTGTACATTCAGCAGTTAGTTACAAGAGCATTTGCCATCCGTAAATTGTGCGTTTAAAAAAATAATAATAAAACAAAAACAACGAACAGAAAAAAAACTTCTCATCTGAAAGCCGCTATTTTGGATGATTTCTCACACAATGCCTATCAATTAATCACATTATAAAACTCATAAAACACACATGGCAGCCAGAGATGAATTGATTTTCACCGCAGTCTTGCTTCTTTTCACTGGCACGAACGTGCGCAAAATGCCAGCTAAAAAAAATGTCTGCTGACACATCGAAATTATTTCATTCTTCACAAATAGTTCCAATGTCCAACCACCAAACTGTACTGTAGTGGGGCCTACATTCGTATGGGAATACATTTTTGGTAGAGATAGAACAATGGACAAGTATAGTACGTCACATAACGGCGTCGCCACGGGCAACGGTGCCCGCACATCACAGTACTTCAAAAGTTATTTAAACATGTTAAATGGAAGAATAGCACTTCACTGAGATGCCGACAACTGACCGACTTTGGGTGATTCCCTATATGCAAATTAATACAAAAATCAGCCCCGATTCGCGACTACATTACCATTATCATCTGAGAATCTGGCCAATCACTGCGCATGAAATGTGCAGCCCCTCTGGGTCGCATTTTTCCTGGATTGCCCCTGTGGAAACACCTATTACATGCTGCCATTTGTGACTGTGATATGAGCTTTGACTTATCGGTGACCTGACCTATATCAGGGTCGATGCATTACCCCCAAGCGCTATGCTGCCCCCCAACACCTTTTCTTACTTTGTAGCGATCTGGGGGCGCGCAGCATGTTCTTCTTTTGGGAATGTGACCATAAGCTGCGATATCATGGCCCAGCGCAGGATTCAGAGGCCCTGATTCAGAGCCGGACGCTCTGACAGAGCGCTCGCTCTGAATCAGGGCCGTCCCTCTGTTTTTTTTGAACGGCCTCCTGGCGCTCGCATAGCTGTGGGTGACCACCCACAGCTATAGCGAGCGGCCAAAAAGATGGTCGCGATGGCCAAGACCATTGCGACCATCGCAATTGCAATGAGACCCTCGTGGTAGGGTCTCGTGGCCGCAAGCCCCAGTGAGCATTCGGCTGAAACAGAGCCGAAAGCTCCTCCACTGACATCACTTGTGATGTCAGTGGGGACGGCCCCAGACGGTAGGCGTTCCCATGGGAACACCTCCGTCTGGCCAGCCACGCCCCTGGCACGCCCACCAAAGGGGGCGTGCTGTCACTCACCATCGACAGCACGCCCCCTTTGTAGCGAGACCCGGAGCGACGGCTTGGCCGTCGCTATCCGGGTCTCGCGCATGCGCACGACGGAACCGGCTCCCTCGTGCGCATGCGCACTGGACCAACATCGACCCGCTTGCGAGTGCTCGCGAGCGGGTCTGAATTAGGCCCGGAGTCCATTACCAAAATCAAAGAACGGTATCTGGCCGCTTCACTAGTAAGAAGATGAGGACCGCTCCCTAATGTGCCTCACATCCCCCCCAAAAAATGAGGTTAGATGAGCCACTGCGATTAACGCTATGTGGAATGGAATGAAAGATCTTAACTGGAAAGTATGAAGTCTCTTCCCTGTGTATGCACAACATAGCAAGTTTATCAGATTTAGGGCCGTATTCAATTAGCTGCGATGAGCCGTTTTCGGGGAAAAGTTTCCGCCGGTGACGTCATTTCGTTAGGTGAGGACTTATCCCCGTATTCAATTCCAAAGACTTTTCCCCGGTGCGAAAAGTCTGCGCCTTGTAACCAGCGGAAAAGATTCGCTTCTGAGTGCAGGCGAAATAAAGTGCAGAACTGGGGGTTTGGGGTGCAAAGTTGTGGGAACACCCTTGCAGCTTTGGGACAGTCCCCCAAGGGTGAACTGCGTCAAAAAAAGTTTTTAAAAAAAACTTTAGATCACCCCAAAAAAGTACTTTTGCTTTGGGGGAGAAAAAGTTCAAAGTTGGGGGACAAACTTAAAAACTAGCTAAATAGACTCATGGGGGTCCCCCAATTATGCCCCAGGTGTTTTTTGATTGCAGGTGTTTGCTGAAGGTGCGTTTTTTAAAACCTCACTTTAGCGATTTTAACCATGCTAGCACCCATTTTCATGTACCCCAAATTTGCTGGGACTACTTATTTTTGCAAAAAAACAACCTGCTAAATGCTGTTCTTCACCACTTGTGCAAAGACGCTAAATAGCAGCTATTGGGAGCATTTAAGCACAACAAATACCTTCAGCAAGGCTATTCGGGGGTATCCATAGTGATCCCCCATGTCAGTGCATCCTTTGGGGGGTGTCAGGCTGATTTCCCCAAATCTGACAGCCCTTTTCGGTGTTTGATTTTCGCTGGGACGCGTTTACGCATCTTTCGGAATTGAATAGGGCGAAAAGCGGCCACGCGCAAGAAAAGTGTTTTCTCCTAAAACACGCGATGTAGGCGGAAAGTCCAGCAGCCGAAAAGGTTGGGACTTCGAGGCTAATTGAATATGCCCCTTAGGGAGAGATGTATTAAACCTTTTGAAGAGACAAAAGTAGAGAAGTTGCTCATAGTAACTAATCAGCCTCTAACGGCCATTTCATAGACTCGATAAATGACAGATGCTGATTTGGTCGCTTCGAGCTAGTGGCGTCACTGGGATCGTTGACACCCGATGTGCCAAATATCCCGTCCAAATATGGGGGGGTGGCCTCGCAGGAAAGCAGCATGGCCTTGCGGCACGCCCCCAGTTTTATGACTTCAACACTCCCGGAGATGCCGGTATACCCCCACCGACACCCCCTGCATTGCTGGCTCCTCCTCAGTGACCGGGAGCAGGGTGCTCCACAATAACATCACAGTGCAGCGCCCGGCTCCAGGTAACTGAGGAGGAGCTGGCATTGTGGTGTCACCCTCTCGCAGGGTGACATCCGGTGCAGTCCGCACCCACCGCACCCCCCTTGTGACGCCACTGTTTTCGGCAACCTCTCTACTTTATCTCTCATGAAGGTTTGATACATCTCCCCCTTATTGTTTTGGTTGTTCTAATGTTTCAAGGAAAAAAAAAAGAAGTTTATGAAAGGCAAGCCGGCGCGCCTTCTCTCTCCGATTCGCCACTTTGCAGCGATGCCTTGCATGTTGTCAGGTGTTTGCAACGCAGCGCTGGACTGGAAGTGCAAGCGGGAATATGGATTTGGGATTGACTCATTTGCATAGTTACATTTTGTCAGGTACAACTGGTCAGGAAAATGGACCCTACCAGCAGGGACGTAACTAGCGGGGCACCACAGGTCCTGTCACTTTTCTGTTTATTATCATTCTCACCTGTAGCTTCCTCTTCTTTTATCCCCAGCATCTCCTGGCCTCCCCTATCTCTTCCCTGGCCCTTCCCCATGAGGCCATGGCCCTCTCTCAGGTGCACTATATTATGTCCCTATTTATCCCCAGCATCTCTTGGCCTCCCCTATTCTTCCCTGGCCCTTCCCCATGAGGCCATGGCCCTCTCTCAGGTGCACTGTATTTTGTCCCTATTTATCCCCAGCGTCTCCTTGCCTCACCTATCTCTTCCCTGGCCCTTCCCCATGAGGCCATGGCCCTCTCCCAGGTGCACTATATTATGACCCTATTTATCCCCAGCATCTCCTGGCCTCCCCTATCTCTTCCCTGGCCCTTCCCCATGAGGTCATGGCCCTCTCTCAGGTGCAGTATATTATGCCCCTATGTATCCCCAGCATCTCCTGGCCTCCCCTATCTCTTCCCTGGTCCTTCCCATGAGGCCATGGCCCTTTTTGGGGTGCCCATCTCATGTCCATATTTGAAAAATGAGGTGGGAGGGGCGCCAATGCTCTTTCTGGCACAGGGCACCAAAAAGTCTAGTTACGGCTCTGCCTACCAGACTAGCAAAGTACCCTGTAATGTAATGATAGCTGAAACCTGATGTTACAGTGCTGCAATTTACTATGACTTTTTAATTCTGTCTTTTCCAGAGACAACTTAGAGGGGACAGTGGTTAGAGAACACGTACTGTATTAGGTATCGTCCATTCAATATATGGATCCTGGTTTGGAAAATGCTTACACGTCAGATTGTGGTTGCTCAAAGTATAACCCCAAAATGTCCCTTGTTGGTGAGCTTACACACTTGTACAAGACAGAGGATTATATACACGCAGCATGTGAGATTACGTAACAACTGCATTGATTTTAAAATAAAGATACAATTCTGAGAGGCGATAAACAATTGTCAGGTGAGTTTTATCCTCTATTGATCTGAAACACGGCATCTGCGGCCGGCGATGGGGGGCATGTGGTAAGCAAGCTTGATCAGTGTCTGATTGGTTGGAATGGGAGACAGAAAAATCAGGCAGTCTTTGCTGTGGAACCACAAGTCCCAGCACACTCTGCCAGTCAACCTCTTGAGACTTGCAGTTCCACACCTAAAGAGACAGAGGACCCAATCTGGGTTACACAGACGTTTATGAAACTTAATCTAGTAAAACAGTGGTGATCGTACTATATAACTCCTTGATAAAAGATTACCTTATTCAGAAGTGTGCGTACGGACGATTTCGGACATAGCGGAACAATTTTTTGCTACTGTGCATGAGCCTAATGCTGGGTACACACTTAACGATATGTACCCAGCACGATGTCGTCCGCAGCGGGTCCCGGCGGGGGTGCCGACATCCGCAACTGCGTATACACTTGCCGATGCCGGTAGCGTCGGAACGACAGCGAGGGGTTATGCTGCATTTGGCAGTACGGGCTCTGCTGATGATATGAATGCAGGTCCGACGGGCGATGTCACCGATGACGCATCGTCAGCGGCATAGTGGGTACACAATGCCCGATGTGGACGATATGTCGTTCGATCAGCCGGAACGGACGTCATATCGTCTAGTGTATAACCGGCTTAAGCCGCACCGCGCAGGCGTTGCGGTTGTGTCCGTGCAGAAACGCCGTCCTAATTTCATGCGCACGCAGGGAGAAGCGTAGTGAAAATGTAGTTGGCATTTCTGGGAGGTGACAGGGAGGTGTCTCACCGCGCACACGGAGATGTTCCGTCTTGTGGGTGTATTACAGGAGTGTCGCAGGTGTGTTGGTGACAGTGGTGGCGTACACAGACACTCGTCTGCTGACATCGGAGGCCGTAGTCTAATGGGGAAACTGCACCTCCCGAAGGGCTGCTTCAAATTCCGAGGGCGGAGTCTAAGGGCGCACCAATCGGTGTAACTGCGTAATTATTGAGGTAACCGTTATTATTGGAACGACACAAACGTATTTGTATATCTACAGAACCTCAACAAAATGATAACTCTGGATTTCGCCATGACTATAAGCTCCACTGACGTCATGTGCGAAAAGGAAAGTTCGTTAATCTTCTGTATCACATAATCCGCGTATAATGGTATAAAAATGTGCCGGTCGCTCTACTAGATCTAGGAATTGCTAATTTTGTCCTCCAAAAAGGTGTCACACTTCATAAGATTAGCGCGGCAAATTGGTAACCTATTGTCAGGCTGCGCCTCTCTAAATACATTCTGATGTAGAAATAATGGCTCTAATCGTCACAATAAGTGAATGTGTGCAATGCATTTATCATTATTACACTGATTATGGTAAAATTTATTGTAATATTATTCTCTAGTCCCGCTTATTTAGCCATTCCTGGGAACTTTTCCCTCCTAGCGATGGAACACGAATGTTGCATTAACCCTTCAGCGATAAGACCATGTTCCATTCTTGCATCTTTATGTTACATTTTCATATATATTATTCAAATTCTATTTGATTGTTTCCAAATGATGTGCAGCCGAGTTTTGCAAACATTTTATATATATATATATATATATATATATATATATATATATATATATTTTTTTTTTTTTTTTTTTAAATAAAATATATTATTATTATTATTACATTGATAGTTGGTGTATTACATTAAAGTGACCTGGTCGTTGGTTGATATACTTTTACAGTAATACTTTGTAGTACTTATAAATTAATGTGTTGAAAAAGGGTCTCACAGTATCACTTTTAGATTGCTTTATATTTAACCAGCTGTCCGATTGTTTTCCTCTATATTTATATTCTAT
Source organism: Taudactylus pleione (assembly GCA_031769625.1). Classification (NCBI taxonomy): domain Eukaryota; kingdom Metazoa; phylum Chordata; class Amphibia; order Anura; family Myobatrachidae; genus Taudactylus; species Taudactylus pleione. The sequence continues at coordinate 1,084,511 of JAUIMM010000536.1, forward strand.
TGTTTAAGCCTTTTTCGGATACAGTGTACTGTGCTGATCCTTAATAAACATATTATAAAAATAAATAAATGAACGTGTTGCCACCAATACACGCCCGTGTGTAAGCGCGGCTAAGTTGGCTATATTATTAAAGATTTTTATTTGTTTCAGGAACTGAATGTATGAACAAGTTAAAGGACTGTGCGCTTTTTTTTTAGTTGCTAACTTTATGGATTATTTATGAATTTATTTGGTATTCTCTATTCTTTCAACAATCAGAAAGGAGGGACCTCCGCTGTTGAGATCGTGGAGCGGAAATGCCCCCCCATGTAACTGGATTTAAAAAATGTTGGGCGTTATAGGCAAGAAGTTTATGCATTACCTGCCTGACTAGAGGTAGAACCCGCGTCCTCCCCAGTTGCATGATGGGACTTATATAGCGACTACTCTGACCATGATTGCCAAGACGCCGCAGGACTGCCACCTCTTTCCTTTCAATAGTCTTAATTACACATATCTAGACTGAAGGATATAAAAGGGTAACATCTTCATAGTTATTTTCCCAAAATTAAGACACTTCATGCAACTGAATTAAAAGAATGATTGGAAACAGATTTCTATGACTGATTTTCTATATTTAGCAGGCTAAAGGAAGCGAGGGGTGGGTTTCATGGTCTAAGCCAACTATCTATGACACGTGTCCTGGTTTGAGTTTATGGGGCCTATTTGTTAAGCCCAGAAAATCCTATCTCCATTGACGATGGCTGTACGGCAGGTAAATGCACTGCCTCTGTCCTCTAATCACAAAAAAAATGCTTTATTACTAATTTAAAGAATGTTTTTGTTCCTAAATAAAAAAATAAACAAAAATAAATAAAAAATAATAATAAAAAAAAAATTAATTATAAATATATATATATATATATATATATATATATATATACACACACACACACACACAAATACTCCTCTATACCCTGTAATTAAAACTAGTTATTTTCATAGCATATTAAAAATTTAGGGTGCTAAATAGTTTAGGGTCCTAAATCAAGCAAACGAGCACACAGAAAATAATCGGGCAATCCGGATCCCCAAAATCCAGGAGTTTTCTAGAAATTCTGGGACAGTGGGCAACTATAGGTTGGGGGAGGACAAGGAAGAGAGTTCCATAGGTGGGGAGCATTGCAGGAGAAACCTTCGAGCTAGAGGAAGCCTGTCTGGCAGAGAGCATATCCCATAAACAGCGCAAATAATATAATGCTCTCTAATGGGGAGAGGGGTTGCACGTGATAAGGTATAACTTAGTAAAGCATAAAAAATTACATCATAGGATCTTACCACAAGTCCTTAAAGAATCAGTGGCCCTAAAGATTTTAATAAACGAATATCTGTTTCAACAAGTGAGATGAAAGAACGGTAATATACCAGCTAATCAATACTTTATCAAGCAAAATAAAAATACACCTTGTCCCCAATAATGCCCCCTCCCTTCCTTCTTCTCCTCATTTAAAAATAAAATAAAATAAAAAATAAAAATAATATAAAACAGATGTCTTATTGAAAAGTGATTAAAGAAAAAAATATGCTGCAAAGTTGCCAAATGTAACACAAAAGCACAACAGTCCTCCCTTCCCGGCTACATACCCCGGAACGTTCCTTTACCTGAGCGTTCCGAGCCAAGGCAGATGATTCAGATGTGCTCGCCCCATCACAGGGAAACAGCTCTCATACTGGGCTGATAACTGGGGATGAAAGCCGAACAGAACAAAGGCATTTCTGTATTGTGAAGATATGTTTAGATTCCCAAATATTTTATCACTCAACAAATAGAGTTACCCATACTAATAATGACAAGTAACAGATGGACATCCACATTGTCTGCCTCGCCATAATGAAAAAAAAAAAAAAAAAGCTGATTTCAGCACAACGAACATCATTTTCTTTCCAGCGCCAGTAAAGTTGAGGAGAGAGATACAGAGGGATTGTTTAGAGAAGAATAAATTATTTGGATGTTCTGCTACGATATAGCATTCACCGTTACGCCATAAGTCTGTTAACGTGGTTTGTGGTAAAAAAATATACAAGTATAATACAATACAAAAAGTCTATTTCTATCAGGAAAGAGTCCGAAAAATGAGCACTGAGCAAAAAGAGTACACATAAAATGATTGGGCAAGTGTGGGGCTGTGGGCCGGACCCGATGTTTAAGTACATCTCCAATGTTTTCAGATCAGCAGTCGCCCTGCGCATGTGCAGACCCGGATCAGTTGGCGATGTCGTTTCGCAGTGCCCCTAAATGCCATAGCATGACTGACATGCTGCTGGGGTTTTTGGGCGTTGACGGGCAGCGATACAGGAAACCGGGGCGTCTTGGCAACGCTTTCTGGGCGTGTGCTGAAGCCAGGGCCTGTGCCCTGACCGATGTTCGCTCAGATGATCTGCTGCTGCGTCTCTGGACGTGGCAACGGATCGCTGAAGCCGCCAAGAACATCGCCGCTGCACACAAAGACTGTGATCTGCGTCAATCTCTGAATCACGCCCTGCGTACAGAGCAGTGGAATTGTCCTTCTGCAACTGGCTGTGCAGAGTGATGGGTCTCAACCTTTCCATAGCTGGGAAACATCGGTAAGTTACCACGCCGGGACTCTCAGAGAAAATGCACCATTGTTCTGAGACCCAAAAACAGGTGCTTCCAAAATTAAGGTATTGGTTCATTACAGTCCAAACACAGATTCTGGGACCCTTCGTGCTATCCTGACTCACACATACTTCCCAACTGTTCTGATTTAGGCCGAACAGTCCCAATTTCAGAGCACTTTGCCGCCGAAGTTACTATCTTCCATCCATGCTATTGGTGAGCCCGGTAATGAAAAGGGGTTTGTAGGGGGTGTGGCCAATGGGCATCCTCGCACTCTTCACCTATTCTAGGAGCGCCATCGTGGTGTGGTCAAGCCCCCATTGTCATGAGGCCACACACCTGTCAGGACAGGACCACGCTCCCTGTCCAGATTCATGGCTCTAATATGGAGCTAAGGACACAGGTTAGGCACTTCTGGTGTAAAGCGCCCCTGAAACAATGGTCTCATCACCTGCAGTGGCTCAGGAATTGTGTGTTGGCCTGTAATACTTTCTTGCCTCTGGCTGCTAGGAGTGCCCCTGTTTCAGCCCGTCAGACCACACTAGAGATGAGCGTAACTCTGGTTGGCTTGCAGAACGAACCACAATAACAAGACAAAACTGTGGCAAATCTATTCAGAAATCATTTAGCTGCTCAGTAAATGGTAAAATCCTATTTTTTTTGCTTTGATGTTGTTTAAAGTTTTAAAAGCACCGATCAAAACAAAACATCTTCTAGTGACGTTCATTCCTCTGCAGGGTATATTTTCAGAATGTCGACATCCAGAATTTCGCCATGGTCTGACAGAATGTCACAATGACATTCGACAGCTGTTTTAGTGTTAGGGATAGAATTAGGCATACTGACCTCCGTTTTGCCAGCTGCTTAACCCGGCTGGGTTATAATATCTTTTCCATCTTTGCATCGGTGTCGCCCAGTATAAACTAAAGTTTGTACAGTAATTCCCTGTTCCCAATTGTGTCTTATTTTACCATAATCTTTAACAGTTAAGATTTTCGCAGAGGACTTAGGGCCTGATTCAGAGCCGCTCGTAAGCGGCCGCTCGTTCGCTCCGAGCGATGTTCGCACAACTGCGCATGCGTATGGGTCATAATGCGCATGCGCCAACCAGTCGTTGCAGTCGGAAATCGTGCGCTCGTAAAACAGCGAGGGGCTGCTAATTTGAGTGACAGAATGAGGCGTTTGTGGGTGGTAACAGGGGAAGGTGCTTGAAAACGGGGGAGTGGAGATCCGTACGCAGGCGTGCCAAACTGTCAAAACGGCGTTTTATGGGTGTGCATAATTAACAAAGCAGCATCATCGACCACGTCACTTGGTTGTCTTTTAGTCTGAACTGCTCGCAGTGATAGCGGCAAGTAAATCCTCCCACAAGCACTGCGAGCAGTTCAGATGCCTTTTCGATGTTCCCGATTAATCTAATAAATAGCGGAGATGACGTATGAAGCGAACGGAAAAGGGGCGACTTTAGAAAATAGCGAGCGCATTTTTCGGACGCTCGCTCAGACATAGAGGCGTCCACAGACCGCAAAGAGCGAGCGCTTAATTTAAATAGCCGGCCCCTTTTTCAGAACGACCGTCCGCAAATAGCGTCCGGCTCTGAATCAGGCCCTTAGTTTAAGCAGGAATCGCAAACCTTAAAAGTGTCGCTGCAGACGGGTGTTGTTGGGGGGCATGGCATAACTTATCCTGATTTTCCATTTGCAGTAACGTTTGTGCAAAGAGCCTGATTAACAGCTGGATGTCAGGGCGTGTGTTTGCGATAAAGACGCGACTTCATGCTAAATTAATTACCACACATTCAGCCAACTTGCATGCGTATTTATAGTTGCGAATATCTGGCAGTCAAAATCGTTTGGAGGTGGCGGATCAAGCATTAACGTGGGAGTGCACAACTGTAATGGCGCACAGACACGGTTAACCACGCCCCCTTCGACATACATATTATTTTGAGTTACACTGATCTTGGAATACGTTAGCTATGAGACCTGTTCCTACATAAACCGGGTGCAAAATTTCACCAGTTCATGACGATGGGTGAACAATGGAGCGATGGGCATTCGTTCCGAGATCGAAACGAATGCCCGGGAACATTGATTGCGCGTCCACGCTGGACGACCTTAACGAATGACGGAACGACCACCGTTATATCATTCGTTAACAATGCACTGACTGCTAGCGATACCGCTAGGTTTGATGTGCAGCACATCAAACATAGCTACCATCGCTAGCGACCGCAGGAGCTCGCAATCACCGGTACACACTGAGCGATGTAGGTGAAATGTCATTACAAAACGGCATATTGGCCCGACATCGCTCCAGTGTGTACCCAGCTTAAATTAAGCTCCAAATCAGGCCCAAAGAGTTCAGTTAAAACACAAACAATAATTGAATCTATTGCACCTAGGTGGACCTCCTTATTTATGTAACAAACGCGTCTTTCTGGGAACAAAATATAGTTGGAGCTCAACGCTGCTCTCGCCATTCGGGCTGCACAAAGGAAAGTCATTTTCTACAGGTAAACACTACTAAATGAATACTTTGCACATCATCCTCTTTTGTAAAGCAAAGACAGAATTATTTGGCTGCCGGTTAATAACTTGCTTTAGTGATAATGAATGCATTCCTCACAGACGGTAAATTATCCTACAGCAACCTTTTTTTTTTAATTTAGTGAAATAATATAATAATATTGGAGCAACCAGATGATAAGATAAACAAAATCCTGAATTTTCTCCCTTATTGACACAAATGTAAATTAAATATTTTTTGTTTTTTTTACAAAAACAGACATCTGAATTACAGCTGTATAATGAGAATGTGTCAGTATAAAATAAGTGAAAGATCCACTATTAATAGAAGTTAAGAGGCGAACATGGACGCACTAAGTATATTTGCATTTCTCAACCCATAATGCTTTAGTACATCTACCTTAAAGCTCATCCGTTGCCTGGGCACATTTATATAAATGACTGAGTGCGAAATTCTTAACGCTTTAGTTTGGTGCAGGTGCTATTAGCTGGTCCACACAGAGCACTTCTGCCCTTTGGCGACACCTTCCTACCAGTTTATAAGCTCCTAAAAGATTCATTGATAGCCTCACTTGGGGGGGCGGGGGGGAGCTTTGAAACTGTCTCGTTTCTATGTGGCATTTTTAAACATTACCTGTGACTCTAAAACATTGGTGCTACTTGTAGGTACAAAACACATACTATTAAAAAAAACAGGAGGTGACTGGATGGGGGAGAGATTTCCTAAAGTGCGTTTAAGGCTCCATTCTCAGTGATGTCACTGGTTCTTAGTGAATGGATAGGCTGCATTCTCAGTGATGTCACTGGTTCCTAGTGAATGGATAGGCTACATTCTCAGTGATGTCACTGGTTACTAGTGAATAGATAGGCTACATTCTCAGTGATGTCACTGGTTCCTAATGAATGGATAGGCTGCAGTCTCAGTGATGTCACTGGTTCCTAATGAATGGATAGGCTGCAGTCTCAGTGATGTCACTGGTTCCTAATGAATGGATAGATTGCAGTCTCAGTGATGTCTCTGGTTCCTAATGAATGGATAGGCTGCAGTCTCAGTGATGTCACTGGTTCCTAATGAATGGATAGGCTGCAGTCTCAGTGATGTCACTGGTTCCTAATGAATGGATAGGCTGCAGTCTCAGTGATGTCACTGGTTCCTAATAAATGGATAGGCTGCAGTCTCAGTGATGTCACTGGTTCCTAATGTATGGATAGGCTGCATTCTCAGTGATGTCACTGGTTCCTAGTGAATGGATAGGCTGCATTCTCAGTGATGTCACTGGTTCCTAGTGAATGGATAGGCTGCATTCTCAGTGATGTCACTGGTTCCTAGTGAATGGACAGGCTGCAGTCTCAGTGATGTCACTGGTTCCTAGTGAAAAGAAAGGCTGCATTCTCAGTGATGTCACTGTCTCCTAGTGTGTATACACAAAGCATATATCATTTTGTGGGCTACAGCAATACACATGAGAATGTGATACCACTGATGTAAGAAGCAAAATATTTAATTTCACTGTGTAAAGGTGATAGGTACACTATATAACTGTTTATAAACTAGATGGACTCTGCTACTTTCACCTAAATATTTTGCACAAAACAAATAAAGATATATAGAGGTGAAAGTAGCAGTGTCCAGCTAGTTTAAGACAATGGATAGTATTGTATTTTTATCGCATTATATGTCACAGCCGTTGATGATTTGGTTTTTTTAGTAGCTGCTAATTTTGAATTATTTTTATCGGTAAAAAGAATAAGAATTACCTCGCACTATTTCCAAAGATATTTTGATATTTTACACTCTAGTGTTGGTGCAAAATACCTTTTCATGGAAGCATTCCTGAAACACAGCCCTAACTTCTTTGCATTAAAGAAATCTTTTCACACAGTCATATTAAATTCCTTTTCCTGTCTGACAATCATTACACTGAGGTACTGTTAGGTAATAATATGGTTGGTTCTCAGACAAAACATGGTGAGGGGTTAACAGCTGAAGTTTCCAAGCCGTGATAAAAAAGACCATTAAGGGCCATACTCAATTAGAGGCGAAAACGGGTTATCATTTTCGCCTGTTTCAATTATCCCCGTATTAAATTTCAAAGACTTTTCGACGGTGGGAAAAGTCTTTGTTAAAAAACAGGGATAAGTTTTCACCATATATTACATGGCGAAAAAAAGTGCAGAATTGGGGTTTACGGGTGCAGGCTTAAAATAAATAGCTTTCAGCCCTGGGGGGATCCCCTAAAAGTAATCTGTGTAAAAAAAAAAAAATCCTCAGGACACCCCAGAAAATGTACTTTAATTTTGGGGTTGGAAAAAAAAAAAATAGAGGAACAAACTTGCAAACTAGCGAAATTGATAAGGGGGGGTCCCCATGTATGCGGCAGGTGTTTTCAAAAATGCGGGTAGTAGCGGCAGGTGCATTTTTTAAGAATTTTCAAAATTCACTTTAGGGACTTAAAAATATGCTTGCACCCATTTTCATGTACCCCAAATTTGATGGAAGTAGTTTTTGTTGCAAAAAAAAAAAGCTAAGTGCTATTCTTCACCCCTTCTTCACAGGCGCATTTATGCACCTGCTGCGGCATTTAAAAACCCTGATTACCTTCAGCAGGCAAAAACACGAGCACCCATAGTGATCCCCCATGTCTGGACATCTGTGGGGGGGGGAGGGGGGTGGCAGGTACATTTCCCGAAAATTCCCTGGATTTTTCGATACTTAAATTTCTGCCGGCTCACGTTTTCGCCGGATCCTATTTGAATACGGTGATAAAGCGGACCCGCGCCCGATACTTTATCCCTGAAAAACCTGCGATGATGGCGAAAAGTCCGACCTCGGACTTTTCGCCATCAAATTTAATATGGCCCTAAGTTGCTTAAAATATACCAAAATAGTGTTTTCAAATTTCTCATGGTCGGACTTTTATTTTTTAAAAAGTTCACAAACTATGGCTCCACAGGGATAGTAGAACTAATAGTCCCAGCATTGACATTGGTGCTGGTTGGAAATGGTTGGCTAAGCTATAAATGGAGATAGGTAAGAGAGAAGAGGCCGGATCGCTTGCTGGAATACCTAAAATGTAACCACGGGTATTTAGATAATCTATACGTGTCTATATGAAGAATTATTATTAATTTTAAATTTTTTTTTTTTTTCAGAGAAGCCTTATTTCAATTTATACTCTATGTGGACATCCCATTTACATGTGACCCAGGAGATAAGGTCTATGATCTGGAACTGACATTACTCCCACCTCCCAGTAACTATGAAAGAGTGAAACGCGTCGTAACCAGGTGCGCGCTTGGAAGGATGTTCAGCATCTATTATTAAGAGTGAATACGTTTCAATTAAATTAAAACTGAAAGAAGCAATATATCTCTGCTAGAATAACTGCCAGTGGCACTTTACTCTAATACATAGTGACAGCGTATCATCATATGAGATGCACAGTCACAATTAGGCTATCCCTGTAGTTCTTACACCCACAAAAAATGAACTCAAAAGGATTTTTTATTAAGGAAATATCTACAATATACTCAGGGGAGCACTAATCGCTAGCGAGGAGCATCAAAAGCCTTTTTAAATAGGCTCTAACCCGAAATTGGCAAGGTAGCATTTGTTGTAATTTACAGCAAAGACAAATCAAAGTACTGCAATCCGTAAGGCAGTCACACCTTATGGTACAACTAATGTGGTTCTTGTTGATCAATGCCCTATAAATATTATAACGTAAATCACAAAGATAAGACTAGATAACATGTTCCTAATGCACCCTGTGACTGGTGACAATAAAGTAACCGCAATTAAACTTTTTGTAATTGAAGATGCTGCCTAGGTGCTTACGATGGTTAGATACACTCTCTAGTGATTGCATCCAATTGTTTCTCAATGTTATAAACCATAATCCACTTCACTAGATTTGTTTAAACTTGTTACATATCATTCCTGGGACCCGGTCGTCATTGCGAAACTCAAAAACTCGCCGGAGATTATGAAATAATTGGAAAAAAACAAAACAAAAAAAAGAACCTAACTACATTCAAGGAAGTCGAGTTCGACTATGTTCAACCATGTTCGAGCCTGTTAAAGGAAGGCTGAGATTAAACTGGTAGTTTTTTATCATTTGAATTGCAAAAGTGTCCTAAGCCCACTGTTTGTGTTCGTGGTTCAGGATCTGCAATAAAAGATTAAAACAATTTTTTTTTTTTAAATATGGCTTCAATCTTGGACCATGTGCAGAGTTGGATGCCACAGTTGTTAAATGTATTCACTAAGAAACTGTAATGACTGGACCATAGAGCCCACTAATCACTTTACACCCTTGCACTATGCCTAGATCAGTATGTAATAAGTAGCATTTAAAAGTGTTATCGAATTCTTATTTCCATATAGACTGTAAGCCGGCGAGCAGGGCCCTTTAACCTCCCTGTCTGCTATTACCAGTCTCGGTGTATTACTGTGTTCCCAAGTGTAAAGCAAAACTATATATTCTGGTGCTGTATAAGTAACTATTAACAAATAATAAAATGCAATTAATTGCATGCCTACAGTATACCAAGGTGTAATTAGTGCAGGTCGGTTCCAGCAGACCCCACACATGTAGCCACAGGTCGTGAGCCTAGTACTCTGGTACAGATCAGTGCTAAGAGGTGCCTTAAATAGGCTGACCAATTTAATAACTGCCCTTGTAAGTTCCTTGCAGAGACGCACACCCACCCCTATAGAGCCCGTACACTGGACCATGACAGAAGTGGGCAAAAGCAGACACCTGTTGTAAATGGAACAGTTGGGGGGGGATGATGTTGCCCAGCGCTAATTCTGCCCACTCAGTATCGCTTGTATGTGAATGTGATGTACCTACTAATGAGGCTCAGTACCATAATTGCCTACTTTTTGACTTACTCAACTCCAGGATCCCTCTAGGAGGTCTTGGATGTGAGGTCCAACTAGGGAAACAATTCACATTATCATCACAAGGGTAGCAGGTGTAACAACGTTGTTCACAGAGATATCACGTCCGCTGTGCAGTACAGCCGATGGACGATATATCTGTAGATATATCGGAGCATCTGGCTGTGTGTACTGGCGGTCCACCGAGAAGGGGTTTCCAAATGCGTGATTTTAGAGCGAGTATGGCCAGTCCATGAAGAGGGCATAATTAGCACTTAACAAACTATAGTCTGCCTCATTCTCCCGCCTCATGTTAAGAAGCCTGTCTCTTCTTGCTGGCAGCTGCTCTCTGGCCTGGTATGCTAAATGAGAACTCAGATCAACACACAGCAGCAGACTTGATAGGAGAAGCTGCTACCACTGGGCATGTGCAGCAGATTCATTCCATCTCTTATATTGCAGGTTCCGGCTGCAGCCTTAGTACAATCAACTTATATACCACAGCAATTTTGGTCATGATTTGAGCTGCTGGCATATAGGAGAGATAAAGTAAAAGAAGTTGCTCATAGCAACCAATCAGCTTTCAACTGTCATTTAATAGTCTGTGCTAGAAAAATTGGTTGATTGGTTGTTATGTTCAACTCATGCACTTTCTCCCTCTCGAAGGTTTTATACATCTGTCCCTGGGCGCTGTGGGCACATGACCACCCAACGTATTTCTGTTGCCACAATCCGTACGAATACCTATGGATGTCATGTCTCATGATATGGGGAAGGGAGGAGGGGGGGGAACTTTTACCGAAAGCACCCTCAACTGGTTTAAAGAGTTGACTTTTATAGGACCCACAACAGTAGCAGCTTGAAGTCCTGAGATGGATGAAATAAGCAGCTATAAGTAAACTTTTTAGTACAGCGCTATTCTGGCATCAGTCTGCGTCAGTCTCTTCAATTCTACCATATCGACCATGCTTGAAGTTGTAGAACGGACTTGCTTGAAAAAAAAAATAAAACTTAAAAATAAATAATAGACATCTCAATTTATTATTCTTAGTACATAGAGTGTGCATCTACTTCACCCCTTTTTTCTGCATTAGAACTACAGGTCTCAGTATGGTAGATCCTCTTATTATGTTGAAATTAAGATGTGCAGCCCCCCCCCCCGTCCCCCTTTTTCACATCTCAAATGGTGTCAGGGGCATTCTCCTTATTACAGCGATCTGCGGCTTTCAAATGAAATATCTTGCATTGTTCACAGACGCTACATCTCCTGTGAAATACCTGCGAGGAGAGATAGACGACGGAAGTATTTTTTCTCACGGCTGCTCTCTCGGCTTCCCCATTGATCCCTGCCAAATATACCTAACATCTGACCTGCTAAAAGCACCACGGCAATGCTGATAATAGTATCATGATAAATACAGACAGTAATTGTAGTGGCCTTGGATCTATTTGCATTTCATCCAGATCTGTATCAGGTGAGCTCTAAGACGCTGCACAAATGCTTCTATTCTATCCACGCGCCGAGTGTGGCGCGCAGGACGGGTTGCCGGGAAAGCCGCTAACACAGGGGTATTCAACATGCAGCTCTCCAGCTGCTGTGGGACTACACATTCCAGCATGCCCAGCCACAGTTTTGCTATTAGGGCATGCTACCTGGTCTGGACCTGATTCAGAGCCGCTCGTAAGCGGCCGCTCTATCGCTATGAGCGATGTTCGCACAACTGCGCATGCGTATGGGTCGTAATGCCCATGCGCAAACCAGTCATTGCGGTCGGAAATCGCGCGCTCGCAAAACAGCGAGTGGCTGCTAATTTGATTGACAGAATGTACCGTCTGTGGGTGGTAACAGGGGAAGGTGCTTGATAACGGGGGAGTGGAGATCCGAACGCAGGCGTGCCTAACGGTAAAAAGAGCGTTTAATGGGAGTGCATAATTATTAAAGGAGCATCATCGACCACGTCACTTGGTTGTCTTTTAGCCAGAACTGCTCGCAGTGATTGCGGTAGGATAAACCTACCACAAGCGCTGCGAGCAGTTCAGATGCCTTTCGATGTACCCGATTAATCTAATAAATACCGGAGATGACGTGTGATGCGAACGGCAAAGGGGCGTCATTACAAAATAGCGAGCGCATTTTTCGTTCGCTCGCTCAGACATAGAGGCGTCAACAAACCGCAATGAGCGAGCGCTCAATTTAAATATCTGGACCCTTTTTTGGAACGACCGTCCGCAAATAGCGTCCGGCTCTGAATCAGGCCCTCTGTGCATTGCACATGGATGCTGATCGGGCTTATCTCAGTCTACACTATGTCATTATGTTCTTTATAACATTATCCAGTACGTTCAGTAAAGGAATCAGTTATCAGCACTGCGCTGAATAACAGGTTTATTATCTAGGCTGGAGTTCTCAAGGATTAACGTACAAATCCCGATTCCCCTCCTTTCTTTACAAAACCGATAGTGACCCGGTTCAAGGAAAGCAATAAACTTTACCGAGCGGCCGATCCAACACATGAGGAAAAACAAACCTTACTTTACAGACCGAGTGGAGCGTCCACGAGCGGATATTGGGCCTGGTGCAGCAGCGATCGCAACTGCGGTTAGGCACGCAATCGGCCGACTGTTTGCGTTCTGTGCAGGCGAATGCATCTATGCGTGCGAACACTCCACTGCGATCGGGACTACAATGGCAGTGACTACGCAGAGCCATCGCAGAGTGATTGACAGGAAGTGCCGTTTGGGGGTGGTGACGGGGAAAAAAAGCAGGCGTGCCAGTGCGTTTGAACGCCGTTGCAGGGGCGTGCATAAATTAGCCACTGCGATGTAATAGGCAGCCTGAGCTCTCACTGCGTGCGACGAAGTTAGCAGTCCCTGAGTAAGGTCAGAACTTGCGCAAGTGTGCGTGAGGCGACGATGGTACTCCATGTTACCGATGGTTTCGCACTCTTGCTAAGTATTACGGATGTGTGTAAGGTAAGGTTGGCGTCCTTATGTTGTGCTGCGATGGCATAGCTATTACAGACATTAGCATATCTTCGCAGTGACACTGCGCGCGTAATTGCAGTTGCGATCCGTACTGAATCAGGCCCGATGTAGCGCGGTTTTTCAGTGGCTGGTTAGAGATCCATCGTGGAAGGGTTAAAGCACAGTACTTAGCTGCTGTCACCGGCCCGTCAGTGCTGTAGCCGCCTCACAAAGCAGTTTCGTTCTTATTTACAGATTCCATTACACCCATAGACTGTTTTGAATGCTAATGTGCGCACTCCAATTAGGGAATGAAAAAAAGTGCTATTTTCCATGCTGAGATTCTCTAGCTAAACGGCAGAGACCTAAAGAGCCCGAAGCTTTCCAGGGAAGACCAGAGATTAAACAAACAGGGCCTGGAGAACATGTGAGAAATGCAACACTCTCACTTCACAGGGGAACGTGGGAAACGGAGGTAGAGTCGGCAAAGACGGTTCACTCGTATAGACACGGTCTATGCGTCAGCTCAAAGGGCCACAGGTGGCGAGTGTACTAACAGAGGAGATCAACTTTGAATGGCGTCGTGCTCTCCAGGTGGTGTATCATCAACTCCACAGAGTCTAGTGTGCAGGCGTAGGTCTCCAGGAAAATGGCGCCAGCGCCTTATTCCTGGGGACATCTCTAGCTGCCACGCCATGTTCCCTGTGATTTTTGGATGTTCTGCAGCTCTGGGCCACCAGTAGACTTGGGAGAGGTAAGTATAACAATATATGGGTGTAGGTGTACATTGTGGACCCCCCTGCACCCATTATAGACACGCCATTGCGGACAAGCCGTCGTTATGGGTCTCGCACCAAAGGGGGCGTGCTGTCGATGGTGATTGACAGCATGCCCCCTTTGGTGGGCGTGCCGGGGCGTGGCTGCCCAGACGGAGGCGTTCCCATGGGAACGCCTACCGTCTGGGGCCGGCCCCACTGACATCACTAGTGATGTCAGTGGGAGTGCTTTTGGCTCTGATAGAGCCAAAAGCACTCCAGGGCTTGTGGCAGCGAGACCCTACCGCAAGGGTCTCGTCGCAAGCCCGATGGTCGTGATGGTCTTGACCATCGCGACCATAATTTTGGCCGCTCGCTATAGCTGTGGGTAGCTACCCACAGCTATGCGAGCGGCCAGGGGGCCGCTCCAAAAAGGAGCATTGTCGGCCCTGATTCAGAGCGAGCGCTCTGTCAGAGCGTCCGGCTCTGAATCAGGGCCTATGTTTCTACTGCATTCCCTACTATGGGGTCGGTTCAATTCTCTGTGAGGTGGGTGAGCCGCCTTTGCAGCTGCGTTGAAACTCCATCAACGGAACCGAAATTCGCCCCATTCAAAGCCCGAAACTCAACCTGGACAGGTGGATATTTGTAAGTAACCTTATGGGGCTGAGAACAAGGATCAGTGAGTCCTGAGCTACTGTAATTGTGGCATATTGCAAAGCGAGCTGACTTGACCCTCACTGAATTCTCTCCTGTATTAAGCTCCTCAATGCAGCATGTGCTCAGCATACCCAATATGGGACATTGCGATGGAAGGCTACGGGCGAGAGAGCCACCTGTCAGCTTCCGCTTTGCTCAATTAAATATCCAGGTCGCAAAGCCAACATTTTGATTTAACAGCTTTGCGCTGCGCTTGGCACGATAAAAGTGCCTGCGTAGTGACACCTACAGCATTATCGATGTGCCCCATGTCCAACCTCTCTGTGCACCCATAATGCCGGAAATTCGTGCGCACATGTAGCAGCAGTGACATCAATAACGTAAAATTTTACATATATATATATATTTATATATATATATAGTTTGCTATGGGACTCTTGGAGCTTGCCATGTGTAGATAAATGGAATTGTATCACGTACATTATAGATGTATAACACAGCGTTGGAACCTCACAGCGGGTCGGGGGCAAGGGCGGAGTTTTTCTTAACTCTAACTTATAAATATTAAACCCTAACGGGGCTATTTAAAAAGAATATAATATACTGGTTAAATCATTATATAAAAGGAGGTTTCAGCAGACACAAGAGATGATTCAGCATTGTACGTAACACAGGACCCGTGTGCGCGCAGGACCCGTGTGTACGCACGTGCAGAACGGGTCCTGCGTGTTTGGACACAGACCGGCAGCAGGCTGCCAGTGATTGACAGTCTGCTGCCATTTGGGAGCGACGATGGCCTCCATTTTCTCACTCAGCCGGCCAGGGATAACGCAGATGATCCTAAGCTGCGTCCGTGGACACAGCTCAGATCATTAATGCATGACGCCTCCTGCTGCATTAACACAATAGCAAGGACGAAATTGCAAAGCTGCTTGTGTGTGACTTTTGCAATTCCCGTCCAGTGCTGAATCCCCCTCACAGTTGTGACATATGCAATATTAAAGAAAGTAAATCTATTTATATTTAAATATATTTATCTTTATTATACCATGTGAAAAAGCCATTCTGGTCACATGACCACATGACCACCGTTTCACCAATTACATGGCTGGTGGGGCATGCTGGGACCATTTCAGAGCCACAGGCTGCTTAGGCCTGATGTGGACAGAAGCGCAAACACAACTGAGGTTACAGTCGGGGAAACACTCGTATTTACCTTGTTGTAGCGGCTCAGAGTGTTTTTATGATTCACATTATATTCATACTAGTTATTAGTCTCTTCAGTTTCCGCCCCATCCCACCTTCCACTCTGGCTGGCTCTTCTGTTCTCTTCTTATACCCCTTTACACCTAAGTTCCGGGTCTGACCTGGGACTTGGACATGGGAGCTCATTCAGAGCCACTCGCAAGCAGCCCGATGTTTGCGCACTGCACATGTGCCGCGTCCGGTGTGCGCGAGCCCCGCTGAGCGACTGCAGTTCAATCGCTGCGGGGCTTGCAACAAGACAAGGCGGCTGTCGATGGTGAGTGACAGCTCGCCCCGTTCTGTGGGCGGGTAGGGAGGGTGGCTGGACAAAAGCAGGCATTCCCTTAGGAACGCCTGGCGTTTCTTAGGTGGGCAAACTGTCATCACTACTGATGTCAGTAGTGGACTTCCTGCTCTATTAGCACAGGGAGTCCACTCGGCCTTGCGGCAGCCTAGACCCTACCGCAGGGTCTCGTCGCAAGGCCGACAGTTTTGCGAGCGGCCGGAGAGAAAAAAAACACCCACAGACCCAGCCAGCGGCTGAGAGCTGGTCTGAACCAGGGCCATGGTTCCAAACTGGGTCAGACCCAGGACAGATCCCTTTCATACTGTGGCACTGACCCTGGTCATTCCCGGGTCAGTGCCATTCACACTGCACCCATATGCAGTGGAACTCTTCTGCCGGGGCTTAGCGCTGGGAAATCCGGATCTCCCCATGCCGTAAACGGGAGTCGGGTTACCCGTTTGCACTGCAGAGTTTCACGGGTCGTTCCCATGTTAAACCCTGCAAGCTACCTGAGTTGGGTTGCTGGCTCACTTGACCCGGGAATCCAACCCTGGTTCCATTTACACTGAGCAACAACCCGGGCTAACCCGGCAATAGCCCGGGTTTTAGCTGCGGTGTAATCGGTGTAAAATTAAGTTAAGGTAATCGGAAGGTGGACTGCCCCTTTAAGTATGGTTGCATTTTACTTTTTGATGGAACCCAAATAAGCTTTTCGCTCTCATCCCGTTAACTCGACTTTCAACGTAGACGTCTTGCAAAGTGTAGGACGACAAGCGGAGCCTCCTAGTGTTTTAAGTTGCATCAGAGAGATACCATCTATTTGTTGTTGATTTTAGAAGATGTTTTTGAGTGAATGCAAAACAGATAATTAATTATGTTGATTGCTGAATGCTGAATCACGTTCTAACATTACCTGAGAGAGCAAAACATCTTCTAGTGCCTAACATGTTTTCACCCTCAAGTAGGAATCACAAGAAGACCCATATTCCTAACTCAGACGATTTCCAAACAGGAATTAGCCCCGAAAAAATATCAGAGAAAAAGAAAAAAAAAAAAAAATCAAACTTATGAGAAAAAAAAAAAAAAAAAAAAATTTTTTGCATTTAATTACCGTTTAAATTAAGTACGGGCTGACAAGTAATATGAAGGCAGAATTACGTCTCATTTTTAATGCGCTTTGTGCTCTTTACAAAAGGTATTCTGCATTTGCTGTTGTGTTCTAATCCCATAACTACAATGTATAATATTTACATTTCTGTCTTGCTCCTATCAGGAAGCATGACCTATATATGTCATTTGAAGGAGAGATACCGCTCTCTGAAAGCTGTAATCAGCCTGCATTTTAAGACAACAGCAACACGGCAATAATAAACAGAAAGTCTTTATTTTCCATCTGAATAAGAGTCTATTATCCCGAAGCAGGTGAAGGGAGAGGAGCCATTTTGTCGGCCCCTCATCTGTGGCTTCCATTAGGCGATGGTTTCGACAAATGAGTTTATGAAATATGATGCTCACTTTAAAGCTCTAAGTGAGATGGGCGAACTCAAGGATTAATACTGAATGTGACATTAAATGTTCCTGACTGAAAGCAGCTGTTGTGTTTTTTTTTTCGAAGGCCCGTTCCTCTCGATACCGCGTTTGTGTGTGTTGTACGCGACCTATATTCAGACGTACACAACGTTTTTCCTTGTTTTACGACTGGTAGATACTGCTACCACCAATGGAACCTGAATATCTGCTGCTAAGATATTATTATATTATTTCATGGACAAACATCATCATTCCTGGACAAAAGTCCATGGAAGATGATGTTTGTCCATGAAAGATGACGTTTTGCCTCTTTCTGAGACCCGATTTTTGGCGGGAAAAATCTGAACTTGGCGGGAAACTTCAAACCTATCCGAGCCTGCACATCCCTAGTTGCTATAGGCAACAACTCCACTTCTATAAACCCACACTTTAGTAAATATACCCCTTAAGCTATCTACACACTAAACAATTATCGGGCCGATAAACCAATAAGCAGGTGGTGGGCCTCATTTACTGTATAGCGTGCATGAACGATCGTTTTAGCGCTTCACCGGTAAAGCAGTTAGACAACATACACAAACGCATTTCCTTGATTATCTTATCTGTCGATCAAGACCGACAGTCTCGGCCACAATTTCCCGACATCGTGCAGCGTATGTGCATTCTCGATAATCTGCTCCTATTTCCTATGCTTTTACCCGATTACCTCATCGCCCTTGTGGGCGTTCATGTTCACATTCATTGTGACATTTGCCAGGTATTTTATTTAAATTGTATAGTGTGTAGAACAGATATTGGGAGCATGATTTTGACGGAAAATCATCCCAATGATCAGTTTGATGAAGAAATCGCATAGTGTGTAGCTAATCCATTAAGTTTAGCAATCTCTGCCCACTTACGGTGCATCCTGTTTCTGAGCTTCCAGGATGGCGAGATTTCTGGCATGGGTTTACAAACATTGACTTCGGAGACACTTGTATTTCACCCAAATGGCAACGCTGTCAGTTTTACACGAGGAGGGGGTTATTCACAAAAGTGTGGCAGTCATTAGCATTTCTAGTGACATTCATTTAAATGTCCATTAACCACCACTCACATCTATCACGGTTTAGAGGGTATCCCCCAGAGAGGGGTGGCAGTCTCCCAAAGTGGCTATAAATTCTCAACTGACGTCGGTAAATCTCATCCAATATTTGGCAATGGTTTTGGATATGCGTCTGCTGAGAATTTAGGATGCATCTTGCTGTTCCCGGGTCTCTACGTGACACCCGCATGTGCACTCGCAGCCAGCTTTCATTAACCAACTGGGTGCCAGTTCTCCTGCAACCGAGAACTTTCTGTGCAGAAAGAACATGAATCACGTAGTCATTGCAGAAGTACAGAGTGAATATTGCACATGACCTAGGTTGGTGGTGGATCATCGATGGTCCTTGGCCAGTGGTCCTCAACCTCAACCCTCAGGTTTTCTCAACAGGTCATGTTCTCAGGATTTCTGTCTGTGGAAGCAGGTGGAATAATGACTGACCCACCAAAATACATTAACTTTCCTGTGCATGCTTAAAGAGATCCACAGAACATGACCTGCTGGTTGCACTCGAGGATTGCAGTTGAAACCCCCTATCCTAGACTGACGAAAATCCAAATCTGTTAACACTGCTCAGAATCATTTTCAAAATATAGCATATGTGCTATATAAGTATATTACTAAATACGGTTCAGATGAGTGCGCCTTGTCTGCAAGAAGCTTGCCCTCTATTAATTTCTAAATGTTATGTTTTTTGCTATTATAATGGTTATATTTAGTCCCAACATATATATATATATATATCTATATATAAGCATTGTGATCCATTCTCTTGTATTTAGAGACACAATGAGAAACATCAAAAGGCTGAATCCAGACAGATGTAACCAAATTGCAAAACAAATAAGAAACCTATAAAACATATATTTTCAGATGTAACTCTAACCCTAAATACTAAGGAGCAGGTTCTATTAAGTCTGAGATTACGACGTGCTGCGAACATTGGGTCTCATTCAGACCCGCTCACAAGCGCTAAGCGCTCGCAAGCGGGTCGATGGTTGTGCATTGACCGCAAGCCCCGTAGCGAGCGAGAAATTCACTCGCTCCGGGGCTCCCTACAAACGGGGCGGCTGCCGATGTTGATCGACAGCTCGTCCCGTTTTGTAGGCGGGGTGGCTGGACAAACGGAGGCGTTCCCGAAGGAACGCCTGCCGTTAGTGGGCGGCCCTACTGACATCACCAGTGATGTCAGTAGTGAGCTTCCGGCTCTATTAGAGGCGAAAGCTCGCTGGGGCTTGTGGCAGACGAGACCCTACCACAAGGGTCTCGTCGCTAGCCCGATGGTCGCGACCATCGCGACCATCACCTGGCTGCTCGCAAAAGCTGTGGGTGGTCACCCACAGCTTAGCGAGCGGCCAGGAGGCCGGCTTTTAAAAGAAAAAGCGTCCACCCTCATTCAGCTTTTTGCGATTGCCTCTGAATGCACCTTTATGAGTAGGGCCAAAAAGTGGGGAGGTTATGCTGCCTGGATAAGCCCTGTTACAGGGGTACACGAGGTCCTGACAGCGCTTCGCCACTAACTGAATCTGCCCCTAAGCTCATTTGCAGCTGATGACGTCATTGATGACGTGTAAAATAATGACACGTCAATAAACTTGTCTCCAGTTTGACCCCAATATGCAAATCAGTAATGTCACAGCAGCAACTGCGCGACACTGCGCTGCACTTCGGGCGGCGAATGACCCTTAGCGCTTTGTATGCGGTGGGCATTGTAAAAGAAGTGAAGGCTCTCAACACTATAGGATTACGCTGTATCAAATATCCGCATTACCGGCTTTTGTTTTACTTCTTTAACAAAAAGAGAAGAGAGCTCATCTGTCTTTGCGGTTCTTTTAGCCGTTTACTTTCCGCCGCACATATTCACCTTGAAATTAATCAAGCCTGGACATTGTCAATATATTCGTTCCAATGCGCAGAGTGTGCAGGTAATATTTATAGTCTAGGCAAAAAAAAAAATAATAAGATCCCATACTTGAGGTTAATAGATAAATTGATATGCGCATAGAACACCATAAACAAAAGATACTAATATATGACAGAAAGCTCAATACAAGCTCAATCAGAGCATAAATATGGATTTCACGGTACACATGGACTCTGGAAGCCAAGTTCTAATCATATCAGCTCTGCAATTTTAAAAAATAATAAATCTAAGAGGGGGAGAGATAGACTTGGAATAAACGCATATTGTTAAAGAAAATTGTGTCGCTTCTATATGAGAAACAGCTCCTGGCATTGGGAGGAATAAACTGAAAACTGTACACGGTGTGACACATCCGCCGTTCTCGCTATAATATGCCGTGTTGAGATTTCATGTTTGTGCCAGATCTTGTAATATAGCAGAGCCAGACTCTGCCCCCCCCCCCCCCACCCGCCGCACTTTTATTTACTTTGGAAAGGTAAACGCAAGAAAGTAATAAATCATAATGTAACAATCAGTTAATAAAACAATGGCGTTGAGTAGTGTTCTTCCTAGATGCCGGTTGACATATACAGTATTACATTTTGACCTACAGTACATGGTCATCCGCTAAGCAAAGAGAAATATAATTATTGCCCGTCTCCACGAAACTAGGCACACCGATGTGGCAACTTTGCAGGGAACCCCCCCCAGTTCCGCCCAATTCACCCATCACCACCATGTTGCTTAGAAAGTAACACACGCTGGCAGATATCTACGCCCTCTTGCGCAAATCAAGGAATGCAGCACCGCCCAGTGGAACTGTCATGCTTGGGGAATGAAGCCCAGACTTGGTTATAGTAATCACAGGAAAAAAGGAAGATTCCCTCCAGCTCACTGCAGCAATATCAGCAAAATACTTGAATCCTATCATGATAATAGAAATTCAGAGGTATTAGTTGCAGACATTTTCAAATATATTGTTAAGCGCCGGGCCAGCGCCAAGGCTCCTCTATACCGGCGTCCCTAACATTCAGGGGTTCGCGTCTGAGGCGCAGGGCACCCCGAAAGAATCCAGCCAAGTACCACTCCCAGGGCATCACATGAAATAGGTGATAGTGAAGTGTAAAGTATAGATGTGTAAAAGATAATCAATAAAGCTGCATACACACACAACGATTTTGTTACCAACGATTTTATGAACGATTTTCTGACAGATTATCTGTCAGATTTTTTAAAGTGTAATGAACGATTTTTTTGAACTACAAACGATTTTTGCATATTAACTTAATGAAAATCGTTGAGTTGACAAGTCTGACTGAACTACAAACTACAAACGTGAACGCGCATGAACGATAATCGTTCATCGTTTGACTCAGAAAGTGAACGATTTTTTCAAACGATTATAGTTAAACGATATCGTTTAACGATAATCGTTCAAAAAATCGTTGTGTGTGTATGCAGCTTTAGTGTTAATGTAATAAGAAAGAATTAAAATTACATAATTAATAAACAAACTAGCACCTGTGCAATATCATTAAGTTGATGTGAGTGACCACTATACTTTTTATTTGGTCATAGTAATGTAAGATATCTACTAGAATTATTTAGGCGTAACTGACTGACGCATAATAAAATGTAATTATAAAAGGCATTTCTGAGGTTAAATATCTTGTTTAGATTACACAGGGGAATATCGCTGACGTACAGCCTCGCTCAATCTGTTCGCCACCGGCTAGGTGAGCTGCCATAAAATCCCCCCTAGGGATACTGGTATGACAGTGCCTCTGAAGTATATAACAGGACAACAATAATTGTACCACTAAAAACATAGAAATACCCAAACACAGGGCCATTACTCAAGGCGTGATTCAGAGATGGACTTTAATCCCCTCGCCATATGCAAATGCCGCAGCGGCCCGGGACTTGTACTAAGACACCCACCATCTTTGATCCGCCGCTTGCCTACAAAGACCGCCATCGGTCGCACATCGACTGCTCTGAATGTCCATCGGAAGTAAGATGCAGCAGCAAATGTAACTGCGTAGCACGTACACAGACGCAGTCGCTGTCAAAGACACACCCACAGAATGGTCGGGACATGCCTGCGCTCGTCTAGCAGCGCACCTGTTACCTCCCATAAACGCTCTCTGACTGTCACTTACTCTGCGTCTAGATTCTCACTGCAACCGCCATCGGTAATCAATTCTGGCGTAATACGACTCATGCAGGCCCTAAGGTAGGTACAAAAGGGTCAACTGCTCAGGACGCAAAGTTTAAAGGGGGAGCAGGAAAATCTAAATGTTAGGTCCATTCGGTTAAATATATGGGCAGAGGGGCGCCAGTTTCCTTCCCTGCCCCAGGCGCTATCGCTTCTAGCTAAAGCTCTGCCCAACCACTCTGGCATAGCAACACCACTAGCAAACAACTTCTATATGTTCCAGTCTCGGGTAATATATATATATATACGCTCTCCTACATAACAGCCAGGTGTTTCTGTTAATACACTTGCAACACAGACTTTAACGTGAGCCCACCTACAGCTGACGGTAGTAAATTTCATTACACACTGCAGCGAGGGGGGTGGGAGAGCTCTACAAAACAGTAATCCCGTCTTTCAGCACAAATGTTATAGGAAGCTATGAATTTGGTAGATGTGAATGGGATGTTGGTACATGTTTTACTAAGGTATTATAATGGCAGCCTATTATTAGATCACATTAATCATTACTGTGCCAAAGGCACTGACAGTCTCGCTGAATACGATTGAAAGGGTTGTAATGGATATAAATTACCCATTGTGTGATAAAAGGATTTTTACTAAGAAGGTGAGAATAAAATAGCAAATTCAAATCTGACTGCGGCATAAAAAAAACCCGAAAATAAAAGTAAGTCCGACTCAGGGAAATCCACATATTTGGGAGGTAAGCAGTTTTTAAACAAGGTGGTCATCAGGCATATAAATTGTATACTATGCAAAATTAATTTCTTGATGCATAATGCTATCAGGTTGGAGCAGCAGCCGCTTCAATCCAGGAAGTGATTTTCTAGACGGCAAAATCTCTTTAGCGCGGTGACATTCTGTGAAGTGACAGGACAAAACGCTCCCTCGGTCCCTGCCACCTACTCTGAAATCATTCCTGTGGAGTATTTATCTCCCTCCCTGTGCCGTCGTCGTCTACAGGGGCCTCTCTATACTTCTGAGTTTCAAGTTCAACTGAAATGTCTCCGCTGCGCTGACATCGTTTAGTGGACATGTTAACTACAGCAAAATGGAAGAGCCAAATGACATCAAGTAATGAGTTTGCAGTTTTCGGTTCGCCCTCGTGACAGGTGCGCTGTTGCCGTCCGCTGGAACAAACAGGGCATTATTTAGGAATAATTACGATTTACAGGAGTTGTCCACTTTGCAGGAAAAAAAAAAATCCTTTTCTTAAAACCGTCCCAATTCCCAATATATATATATATTTTTTTTTACATTTTATTTTCCTGATATAGGAATCTACACGGTTCCTCGTGCTGACAGTAGTAAATCGTACAGCTGGCTATTCAATATTCAGACATTGTTTCCCTTCTCTTCCCATAATCCCTTTATCTCCTCCCAGAGATCTCCTGTCAGTCTAATTGAGGTGGGATAATCCTCTCATGATAGGATAGCTTGGGAGGGTGTCCTAGTGTCAAGAGATATTTTGCAACATCACTGGGGGACCATGGCCGGGGCTGGAAGGGGTCAGGATACATGACAGAGATCGGGCAAAGGGGCGGCATACACAGACCCCTAAAATGCCTGCAGAGACAGATAACATAAATTACATTTAGCATGTGCATGTATTTATTCCTCTGCACTAGTGGCAGTTAGAGTAAAGGAATCTATGGAGGCTATAGCCCCAGTTACCCTGACACATATAATATTGTTTGCGAGCACTAATAAAAAATCTGAACGAAAGTCACCTGACAAAGGTTGCTGTGGGAGATTGTAACATCCAACTGGGAATAGAGCAGCATGGACAGTGAATAGTTAGAACATACAGTGTATAATCCCATAATTGAATGAGGAACTAATACTCCCAATAGTAAATATCTTATATGTACGTTTCGGACTGATAAATTAATTTGCCGTTTACCAGATAGATATCCAGCTGGAAAGTAATGAGAACCCCGCAGACCTATAATCACAGGTGGCCACCTTGCATTGCGGATGTTTCAAAGTGCGGCACCTTTATCTAAACCTCCTGCAGCGACAAGCAGAAAGGGCAAATCCCATTAAAGTGCTCCGTAGTGCACAGCTGTGACGCGTTTCACCTCTGTCAATGGAGAATATGATCTAATTGGCTATATTTTGCAGAAAATATTGAGGACATTTACCACTAATTTGCCACCAATTTTGGGACCTCATTCAGACCCGCTCGCAAGCGCCAATGCGCTCGCAAGCAGGTTGATGGTGAGGCCCTGCGCTAGCGCAGCGGCCGCAGTGCGCGTGCGCCAGCTCCAGAGCGAGTGACAAATTTGCTCACTCTGGGGCTCGCTACAAAAGGGGCGGCTGTCGATGTTGATCGACAGCTCGCCCCGTTTTGTAGTCGGGGAGGGGGGTGGCCGGACAAGCGGAGGCGTTCCTGAAGGAACACCTGCCGTTTGTAGGCGGCCCTACTGACATCACCACTGATGTCAGTAGGTAGCTTTTTTCTCTGTTAGAGCAGGAAGCTACCTGGGGCTTGCGGCAGACGAGACCCAACCCCAAGGGTCTTGTCGCAAGTCCCGATGGTCACGATGGTCTCGACCATCACGACCATCACCTGGTTACTCGCTAAAGCTGTGGGTGGTCACCCACTGCTTAGCGAGCGGCCAGGAGGCCGGATTTTAAAGAGGAAGCGGCCGCCCTCATTCAGAGCAAGCGCTCGCATTTTGCGAGCGGTTCTGCATGAGGTCTTTGGTGTGAAATGGACATGGCAGCTGACCGGTCACTATTTATTAAACATTCTGGAATCTCGCCCCTATAGAACTCTACTCATTTTCTGCATTACAGCCTAACTATAACCATAACTGCCTGTCTACTGTTACATGGTCTAGAACAGGAAATAAAAACCTGTTACATTGTCTAGAACAGGAAATATTTTTTTTTACATGGTCTAGAACAGCAAATAAAAACTGTTACATGGTCTAGAACAGGAAATAAAAAACTGTTACATGGTCTAGAACAGGAAATAAAAACTGTTACATGGTCTAGAACAGGAATTAAAAAAACTTACATGGTCTAGAACAGGAAATAAAAACATGCTACATGGTCTAGAACAGGAATTAAAAAACTTACATGGTCTAGAACAGGAAATAAAAACATGTTACATAGTCTAGAACAGGAAATAAAAACATGTTACATAGTCCAGAACAAGAAATAAAAAAACTTACATAGTCTAGAACAGGAAATAAAAAACGATACCCCATACTCCCCCATCAGATTGGTACTGAGGCGATTAGTGTGTATTTTTCAATGGAGGCTGAAGGACCAGGGATGAGGGGAACTTCACTATTTTGAAATAGGCTCAAGCCAGTTCTCATTATGCCCGTTGTGCACCGTTTGTATCGCACCCTCATCACTGGCTTGCATAGATACTAATCGTGTTCATTTTTAATCTATTTATCACCAGTTCAATGTAACACTGATAGAGCTGTATGTTCTGGGTGCACTCTTGTACATGTGATGGAGGTATGCAGAATATAATGTAACTATCAGATAGAGAAGATAATGTGATGGGAAAGATGAAGATAACTCAGTAGCTACGAGAAGATAATAGCTATGAGCGTGAACATTTCATGGTATCATAGGGAACAAAGAGGTGCAGGGCAGGCAGAGGCTCTGTGGCCAATGGGTAATACAGGATGACACCAGGAGAACTGGTCTATAGTGAAGTTGGGACTAATGGGCGAGTGATTTACCAGCCACGGTGCAGGTGTTGCAGAGTAAGGATAGACTTATAAGGGATTTACGGGAAGTAACTTATCATTGTTATACATGGAAAAGAAATGGTCTGACTAGTCTGAGGACCTCATTCAGAGGCGCTCGCAAAATGCGAGCGCTCACTCTGAATGAGGGCGGCCGCATCTATTTTCTGACCCGGCCTCCTGGACGCTCGCTAGGCTGTGGGTGACTACCCACAGCTTTAGCGAGCGGCCAGGTTGATGGTCGCGATGGTCAAGACCATCGCGACCATCGGGGCTTGCGACGAGACCCTTGTGGTAGGGTCTCGTCTGCCGCAAGCCCCAGTGAGCTTTCGGCTCTGTTAGAGCCGGAAGCTCACCACTGACATCACGAGTGGGGCCACACCCAAACGGCAGGCGTTCCATCAGGAACGCCTCCGTTTGGCCAGCCACACACCCCCCGTCCCGCCTACAAAACGGTGCGAGCTGTCGATCACCATCGATAGCCGCCCCTTTTGTAGTGAGCCCCAGAGCGAGAGAATTTCTCTCTCGCTCCGGGGCTTGCGCACGCGCAGTGCGGCCACTAGGTGTGCGCAGGGCCTCAACATTGACCCGCTTGCGAGCGCATAGGCGCTTGCGAGCGGGTCTGAATGAGACCATGAATGTGAGAACACAAGGAATGTGTGCAGAATAAGGCAATGAGTTCGGAGTGTTGAATTATTATGACATGGACAGAGGAAGACAGCGGGCCTGATTCAGACCTGGACGCTAAGCTGTGATCGCTCGCTATGGGCGATTGTTGCATGTCTGCGCATGCGTCGCAGTGCGCTTGAGCGAGCCAGTCACTGCGATCGTGAATCGTGCGCTCGTAGCACAAAGACTGAGCGCTACATTGAGTGACAGATAGCGCCGTCTGTGGGTGGCGTCAGGTGAAGGTCTATGAAAACGGGGGTGTGGATGTGTGACCGAAGGTGTGCTTGTGTACTCTAACGACTTTTCTGTACTTGCACCTATTTATAAAGAACCTCTCCGTGAGAATGTATCCATTGCATAGGAACAGTGCTGTAATATGTGTGTGGTTGTATAACTAGACCCACATTAGTGTACCACTGGTTGCTGGGCTTTGGTATATTGTGACATGTACCACCCAAGCCCACATGACTAGGAAATGTCATGGAATACCGCATTTATGGGCGTGGCTATAAGAACTCCTCACTGTCAACAAAATCGCCATGCAAATTTATTTCACACTGTGTAGGCAGACAGCAGCCATAGTAATACATGAAATTAGGACTTACCAAGAGCTTACAGAGGTGCAGAGTCTAACATTCAGATCTGTCTCAGTTGCGAAGCGCTGTATGCGGGTACAGTGTGGACATTCATACTGGAGGAGAGACGGGGAGAGACCTGTCACTATTCAGAACGTGTGGAAAAGGTGTCGTCAAGCAGAATAAGTGATCAGTCATCTCCTGATCAGTGTTCTGATATTTCCGCAGCTGA
Organism: Taudactylus pleione; assembly: GCA_031769625.1. Classification (NCBI taxonomy): domain Eukaryota; kingdom Metazoa; phylum Chordata; class Amphibia; order Anura; family Myobatrachidae; genus Taudactylus; species Taudactylus pleione. Next base: position 1,112,378 of record JAUIMM010000536.1, read on the forward strand.
GCGATGTCTTGCTACTGCGCATGCAAATCATAAAGTCTTGAAAACGCTTGCCGCGCACTCTCAAACCAATGTGAGCCATTCGCAATTGCGCACGGAATCGCTAACAGTTGAGAAAGGGTTTGCGGTCCCTGGGCGCTTCAGGGTGGAGACTGGAAGGGGACCTAAAGTGATCGCAAAAAGAGGCCGTTAAGCTCAAAGGGATTATTTGAATATTAAAGTAAATGGTTCTTAGGGTCTCATTCAGACCCGCTCGCAAGCGGGTCAATGTTGAGGCCCTGCGTCCGCACAGCGGCCGCACTGCGCGTGCGCAAGCCCCGGAGCGAGAGAGAAATTCTCTCGCTCTGGGGCTCACTACAAAAGGGGCGGCTGTCGATGATGATCGACAGCTTGCACCGTTTTGTAGGCGGGGTGGGGGGGTGGCTGGCCAAACGGAGGCGTTCCCGAAGGAACGCCTGCTGTTTGGGGGCGCCCCCACTGACATCACTCGTGACTATTACCACAAAGGTCTCATCACAAGCCCCGTTGGCCGCAATGGTCTTGACCATCGCGACCATCAACCTGGCCGCTCGCTAAAGCTGTGGGTGGTCATCCACAGCTTGGCGAGCGGCCAGGAGGCCGGCTCATTACAGAGATGCGGCCGCTCTCACTCAGAGCGAGCGCTCGCATTTTGCGAGCGGCTCTGAATGAGGTCCTTAGTGTGGTGTATGGTGTAAATCCAGGTCTGCACCACCAGCCACTGCACAAAAGTGTGTCAAACTGCAGAAACTAGAGGCTGACTTTTGTGTTTGGCAGATGGCAGCTTCCACTGTGTTAGCATTGGGGGCAATGAATGCAGAAAAACAAATTACCGTTCTTCATATGCAGATTAAATTCATTTGTGTGCATCCTCCTCCTTCAACTTCAGCTAAATACATGGCACTTTTCTTGTTGTTTTCATTTTCTATGCTTTTGGGCCAAGTCTTCATATCATCAAGCACAGCTGTTTATTTCCACCACCCATGAATATTGCACAAAGCTGCTTTCCAGTTACAACTGCATGCAATATAGACAGCACAGGAAAATTGTGTCACATCCCGGGGCAATGAATTAAACCAATTTGGCCCAATGATACGGCTACATGACTAAAGAGCACAGAGGGAATCCAGACAGACATAGGACATGTATTTAGTAATGTTGCAGGAGGCCTTGTGCAAACGAATAAATGATAGTCACCTCAAGGTAGGACACAGGTGTATTACTACTGATTAATACATAACCGAGGGCTTATACATGAAGGAAGGGACAGAATGATATATTGTCAATTCCTGCCCAGCTGCTACATGACTCAACGATGGAAGCTCATTATTAATCTTTGGTTTTGTTCTATGTGCGATGAATTCCATGTAGAATATAAGGCAAATTATTATGCATGCCGCCCCTGTTATGGAATTCCAGGGACTCTGTAATAATGTGTCTCTAGGTAAGGTGACATCAAGTGTAAAGGTGCTCCCTGAGCGATATCGTCTAGTTTGTCCCCGGCAGGGTGTGCTCAATGTTGTTCATGACATTGAGCGCACCCGCTGAACGACATCATTAACGATATTGTTCAGCGCCGGGCTCTCTTCCCCCATTCCCCAACATGCAGCAACCTGACAACCCGATGAACGATGATGACGAACGACCCGTGGGAACGCGCGTCCTCGTTATCGTTCATCGTTTTTGTGATAAAAATGGACGATAAAGTGGACGACTGAACGATAACGATATCGTTATCGTTCAGTCGTCCACTTTAATCGCCCAGTGTGTACCCACCATTAGTAAATGTGCCATTATCGTACAGATCATAGTTTGCTTCCTATCGTCCCATCGCTGCGATTCTCCCATTAGTCGCGCTAAATGCAACAAAAGGTTGGACTGGAGAATACCGTGAATAATTCACTACCGATCACAACTGCGAATGCAATAGCGATCATACGCGCAGTTCCACCGCGACAGTATGCTAATACATTGCGCTCGATATGCCGCCGCGGCATAACATAAGGACGCCCACTTTACCTTACACACATCCGTAATATTTAGCAAGACTGCGAAACCATCGGTAACATTGAGTATAATCGGAGCCTCACGCAGACTTGCACAAGCTCTGACCTTACGAAATTGCTAACTTCAGCGCACGCTATGAGGCTTCAGGGTGAATTGGGTATCGCAGTGGCTGATTTATGCACGCCCATGAAATGGCGTTCAAATGCACTGGCACGCCTGCGTTTCCCCCGACCGCCCCCTCCGTCAACACCCCCCAAACTGCGCTTCCTGTCAATCACTCTGCAATGGGTCTGCATAGTCAATAAAACATACAGCGTCTGTATATAACGACACACAAATACCATGTAATAGACATTACTACTGCGTCAGTGCTGCGACTCACCTGGAGATCTTACACTAGAAGTTCAGCTGAAAGTTGGCTGATGCAGGATTACACATCACTCTGACCCCTTCTGAAAATAAACAGGATATAGGAATCAGTATACTGTACAGTGCTTGTGCTGCTACAAAAGTCAGGTATGTATATCAGAAGTGCTTAACGGTTAGGATTTTACATACACATTATTTTTATTATTATTATTATTATTAACATTATTACATTATTGCCATCGAGTGCAGTAGTTTTGAAAGCATCATCTAGAAAGGGTGGAGGCTGCCGTTCCGTGGAGGGAATATATAACCAGTCATTGACGAGGACCCAGTGATGACACAGAGGCATGACGTGCCTCCTACCTCATCGATGTGAAGAGAGAGGCTGCATTCGCATCAGCTGCCTACAGCTACAAACTCTGGGCCTGATTCAGAGCTGCTCGCTCGCTTTGCGTTCGCAAGCGGCCCGATGTTCTGCGTACGCGCATGTGCACGTTTCGTTCTGCGCATGCGCGAACTACACACTGCGATCGCATACCGCTCACTCGCCCAGCAAAGGCAGCCCAGGGTAATGAGTGACAGGAGAGGCCGTTTGTGGGGGGTAACAGGGGCAGGACACTAATAACGGGGGGTTGGAGATGTAAACGCAGGCGTGCCCGGGTGTTTCCACGCCGTTTTAGAGGCGTGCATAATTAACAGGCAGCGTCATACTACACGTCACTTGCCTTTGTTTTAGAATGATTTCCTCGCAATGCTTGTGGTAGGGTAAAGCAACCGCAAGCACTGCGTTAGTATCCGATGGTGCTCGATGTACCAATGTTTTACTGCACTTCCTGGAGATGACGTGTTGCTGGTGAGCGGCTCTGCCTGTGCGATTGGGTGTACGCATACACAAAGTGGCCACTCGGTAAGACATGGTGGGCGTGCTTATGCCTTGGTGATCGATCGCTTCCCGTGGCGTCACTTTGACTAATTTGCATACGCATCCAGCGAGCGTACGCAGATAGCGAACGGGTCTGAATCAGGCCCTCTGTCTCACAGAAGTGCCTCATTGATGACACAGCCCTGAGATACAGGTAAGGACCACTAACATACTACTCTCCCTGAGATAAAACAGAGCTGTATTATGAGGAACAATATCAGGAACTGAATAGAAAGTGTCACAGACTCATGTGTCATTGTGTTTCCATGCTGTATAACATACTAGAGACCTCCGTCAGAGCCAGCCCCCCTTTGACCTACAGTTCTCATCCCTCGGCCCTGTCTGGCCGAGGCCAGGACGGATATTTAATTCTTCATGGGACCAAACCAGCTCTTGAAGCTATTTTAATTGACTTATAAAACATTCATAAAGATCCATCGCTTCTTAGCATCTAGCTGTAACCAAAGAATATTGCTATTTATATACCAAAAGATTATTCAGGATTAAAAAAAGAAAAAAAAATTAATAAATTACTAATAAGAACTGGATAGCCATATAGTGCAAGGATCCAAAATCTATGTCGCCTCATGAATCTCTTCCTAAAAAGGCACTGAAAACTGACTTGTGAGAACAAGCTGTTCTACTTTCCCTCCTCACTGAAATATATCTAACCTGGTTGCATGTACAAGTTAAGGGGCATTATGCATACACACGTAAAGATTTTCTGTCCAACCATCCAACTAGTTGATTGGTTGGAATGAAAATCTGGTAAGTTATGAAAGCAAATGACAATCAGCAATTTGCTCCCAAACACCGGAAAATGGACAAAAACTGTTGTTTGAACAAATTGTTTAGATCAAACATTTAACAAACTTGTCTGACGCCATTTTCATCTGTTTTCTGGCATTTAGGAGCAAATTGCTGATCATCGGTTACTCCCATACCTTACCAGATTTTCATTCCAACCAATCAACTAGTTGGATGGTTGGACAGAAAATCTTTACGTGTGTACCCAGCTTTACAGGAAGCACGGGAATACCTCCCACTTCAAAGAGAAAAATCCCCCCCACTGTTGCTTTGATTTGCTAATTTAATAATACTTTGTCATTTTATTGTAGTAAATAAACAAAAGAGGGTGGGGGGTTTGATCCCTGCATGAAAGCTCAGAAAGCCAGGGGTCTATTTCCTAAGAAAAAGTGGACGGCGATAAAGTACCAGCAACCAACTCCTGACTGTCACCTTTCAAACACAGGCCCGTATTCAATTAGTGGCGAAAAATCGGAAAAGTTTACCCTGTCCGACTTTCCGCCTCCTTCGCCTGTTTCAGAGGCGCGTCCCTGCTTTTTGCCCTATTCAATTCCTAAACAGCCGAAGACGGAAAGCGGCAAATGTTTTTGAAGTTGGGAAATCAGTCTGTACCCCCCAAAAGAGATGCACTAACATAGGGAACCAAAGTACTGTAGATGTGTACTGATAGCCCTAATAAAAGTGTTTTGGGAACTTAAGCAGTTTAAATTGCTTCTTTTTAGCGTCTTTGTAAAAGTGGTGAAGAGTGGCATAAAGCAGTATTTTTTGGTGAAAATAAATAGCCCTGTCAAATTTGGGGTACTGGAAAATGGGTGCTAGCATATTTTAATGTTTCTAAAGTGAACTTTTTAAAAAACGTCATAAATGCACCTGCTACATACACCTGCAATCCCCAAAACACCTGACCCATCCTTGCAGACCCCCAAGAAGTCTATTTCGCTAGTTTTTATGCTAGTCCCCCCATTTTTTACTTTTTCACCCCCAAAACGAAAGTACTTTTTTGGGGTGTTCTGAGGTATTATTTTCTTATTTGTCCTTTGAGGGGGCTGTCCCAAGGCTTCTGAGTCGTTTCCCCACGTTTCCACCACAAAATAACGATTTTGCACTTTTTTTTACCTGCTATTCATAGGAGATACTTTTCCGCCTATTACATTGCATTGAGTTTCCGCTTAGGCTAAATCGACCTGGAATTGAATATGGAGATACTTTGAAAACAGGCGGAAAGTCCGAATCCGCCAAAACTTATCTCCAAACGGCACTTTGCGCCTCTAATTGAATCCGGCCACAAGGCTTAGTAAATAGACCCCCTAAGTTTTAAAGTGCACACATTCCTTAATTATTGGCAAGCGCTAAGATTTGTTTATGTGTCCTATTAGTGCCACAGCAGGCAATAAGTATGTGCGTTTGATAGCTTTTAAAATTCATCCATATGCAGATATGGTCACATTTGACCCTTGCGCCTCCTAACGCTTGTAGAGGAGAGATGGGGGAGGGAGGTGTCGATCAAGCGCAGTCCGAGTATAGTGGGGGCGTGTTTTCGAATTGCAGAGACAGACCCGGGCGCAGATGCATGTACGCCTATCTGTGGCTGTTTCACGTCTGAAGGCTTCTGCCAATACACACTAACGATGATGAGGTCACCAGCCCTAGATTCCCGCTTCTGATTGGCTAATTGCGGAATTGACCTCTGAATTTGATTGGTGCTGTCTTCATGGTTCGTGCTTATATTATATTATTTTTAAAATAATATGATTTTATGGGCTTTTAGAATTCATTATTTTTTATTTTTTTTATCCTTTCATCCGTACATGAGAAGGAAGAATATATCTGCAGCACTATGGTACTCATGGGGTATGCAGTAAAACCCCCTAAAACTGCATTTTCGGGGGGTTTTACCGCATTTTTCACTTTAGTACATCGCTCCCAAAGTGTCTCTGAGGATACAATATACAGTATATGTGTGATGCTTTCCTGGGGATGCACACAATGCTGGCAGTCAGAAGCCCGGAGCCGGAACCCCAACAGCAGTCAGAATCCTGGCGTCAGAGACCCGAAGGCTGCGATCTCGGCTTTAGGGTCAGTCACTAGGGGGGTTAGGGTTAGACTGCAGGAGGGGAGGGTTAGGATCAGGCTGCGGAGGGGGGACGGTTAGACTGCGGGAGGGGAGGATTAGACTACAGGAAGTGAGGGTTAGAGTTAGGCACTGGAATCAGGGTTGGGGGTTAGACTGCGGGAGAGGGGACGGTTTGGGTTAGGCTGCAGGAGTGGAGGGTTAGGGATAGGCTGCGGAGGGTGGACGATTAGGGTTAGGCTGCGGCAGGGGAGGGTTAGGCTGCAGGAAAGGTGGGTTAGGGGTAGGGTTAGGGGAAGGATTAGAATACTTACCTCCATGTGTCGGGATTTCTACCGTCGGGATTACGCTGCCGGAATTGTTACCGCCTCTATTATCAGAGCTGGGATCGCGTACCCAACCCCTTTCCTGTACTTGCTGCTAAAACTGGCTGTTTGCATTAACTTTAAGAACAGGAGGAATCATAAGAAATGAACTCAGAGTTATTAAAATAACGGCGCATATTCTCTACACATTGTGACAACTACAATGCTGAGGGCGACACACAGGTTATGCATTGAGTGCCCTAGACGCCATTATAATTATAAGCATTCGCGCTACCGATATAGAAAATCCGTTTTATAACCCAAAATCAAGAGCGAACTCTACAGCAATCACCATCTACAAAGACTGTGAACTCTTCTCCGCCATCTGATTATGCAAAACTAAATAGACCTAAATAGACCCCAGCCTTCTGCAAATTATGTACACTGTTCTCTAAATGATGACGAAGCCTGTAATTTCACAGCAATGAGAAGGTTATTAATCCTCATCCTTGTGGACAATGATGTGAGAAATTCACTAGATTTTCGCAATTGGGTCCATTTAAAATTAAAAAAAAAAAAAAACCCAGCCACCATTTTTATTTAACAAAGATACGCAGGTCTCGCGGCGGGCAGGGGCAATTAGCACAATTATAGGGATCTTTTCGAAAAGGCGTCGCAATCAACTATTTATCAGAAGCTCTGCACAGAAACACCTCACTCATGACAGCGTTCGATTCTTTAACCGGCAATGGATTTGGAATTGCCTCTTAATGGTTTTGCGCAGGAAGGCAGCGCCGCTCGGCTAGTGGAGTCATTTCTGCCTTATTTCTCATCTGATCGCTTTAAGAAATACCCAGATCGGCACTTCATACGCAGTTAGGCTAATTTGCAGCTTCTTAAGAGTATCCTGTTAAATAACTCAATCCCCTAATTATGACAGCATGCAACCTTGGTTATGGGTCTCCTAACACCCACTACTACTTCAACTCAGAACAAATCCCCTGCTAAGTTCCAACTCTATGTGACGTCAAGGACCCACGTCCATGTCACAACACGGTACAGTGCCTGCACTCCTGAGCTGGCCGTCGCCAAGTGCTGGGATACATAACTGTCAATGGTGAACAACTGGGCAGTCTTACTATCGTTTGTAGCCCTCCGAGACATCACCTGCGGCCCTCATCTTCATCCTGATTCATTATCCGTTTTGTTTGTTATAGTTTGTGACACTAGTTTATCTTACATTAAAATGCCGGCTGATACGTTATTACAGACGGGTGAGATGAGAGCTTGAGGGTAATGTGCAGCCTTTCTGAAGGTTAAGAGTCCCGAGCATGAAGGTCTCTAATATCACTAATAGACATACTGTATCTACTTAATGAGGACAAAATAGATGCAAGACCATCAAGTTCAACCATTCTGTTGTATTTTTGCTGTTCCAGACACTCAACAATGACCCACGGTGCTGGCACAGGTGGTCCTTCCTACACCAAGGTGAGAGTCTCCCCTGCAGCGGTACCATGCTTGGGGCAGCAGAGACAAGGTCCCCAGACCTCCTTCCAGCTCGGCCCGCACACTGCATGAAGGCTATGCCTTATTACATAAGAGATACCGGCAACACCCATACATACGGTACATGCAAAAGTTTCAGAAGGAATTGAGAACTTAATTACAGGAACAAGATTGTTTTCCTACATGCAGCAGATTGTAAGTGTCTGGAAAGGCACCCAGCCATCCTGAAAGAATCACTGATAACAGGGAGCAGTTGCTTATATTGAAAGGCACCACATATGTAAATACAGAGACAAGTTCTGATAGTAAGGGAACTTATAGTGGCTGGAGGGTATGCTGATCCTTGTAGTGCCATATTGTAAAGCCTTGCAGGATCCTGGGGTGCCTCCAGGTAAATTAGGTCTCAATTTAGGAGTACATGAATATACTGTATGACACAATAATGATGGTGCTATGTAGTGTGGGGACCACCAGAGCAGAGATCCCCTGTCGTGGCTGGTGGTTTAAAATATATATATATATATATATATATAAAAATAAATATATATATATATTTTCATATATATATATATATATATATATGTATATATCGTGTCTATGTATGTATATATATATAAATATAAAAATAAAATATGAATATTTGTGAATGTGCTGTGACGTTCATTTATAAGGCACCACAGATTGTGTAGGTGCAGACATGTAGAGAAGATTCATCTTTGTACGTCATATTACTGGCATTACCTATCTGCACACTCTGGAGGCAGACATTTTGTTTGCTGTACTATTATTCATAAGAATTCAGTGGCAACGCTGGTTCTTTGGCGTACATAATGGTTCAGCCCAAAGAAGACGGATGATCCCACCAAGACAGAGGCACTTTAATGAAAGCACCTTCACAAGCTGAACATCTCACTCCCATTCAAGAAAGGCCCAAGTCACTAAATGGACAATTTTTTATTTATTTCTTGATCAAGCCAAAGAGCAAAATCTCGTTGTTGGATTTCGATCCCCCTTGGAAAGAGGAAGAGAGAAAAAAACAAAATACGACCAGCTGGGACGAGATCCACCAGGTCTGCGTTCCTGTATCTTTAATAAGCCAATCCTTGTGCACATTAACAGTGTTGAAAATTCAATTGGAAACTCTTTGTCTGTTGTCTGCTTACTCTAAAGATGGTCTTTCTTAAACAACAGAGCACCGAGGAGTCGTTAGGGCTCTCTCTTCATTACTTCAAAAAACCAATCATTAGACACCAGAGTATATACGTAATTAGAAAATCACTTCCTTTGCAATCCAAGCTAAGTAGTTTACATACTGTAATTACAGGGACAAAATCAATTTTTAATCATTTCACTGATTGGGCTCATCAGCACTGTGGGAACGCTGTAACCTGCTTGTTGTGCACAAGCAACATCTGGGCTCCAACAATTACCCTTTGTTTGCTACAATATTCCTTAAATCTTTTTTTTTTTTTTTTTTTATATATATATATATATATAATGCATAACTGATGGAAAAAAAAAATATACAGTGTATCTATAAGGGCTAAATTTTAAATAAGCTCATCCTTGATGAAGAAATGTCCGAAGTACAACTTGCGGCGAATTTAGCGTTGAATACAACGTACACTTTAATAGTACACTTGCTGGGATTGCGTTGTTTTTTTTTTTTTTTTTCCTTTACTGTTGTTTTTTTTTTCTTTTCATCTTTCTTTTTTTTTTTTTCTTTTCTTTTTTTTCTAGCGAAATAAAAGTATCTGATTGTTTTAAAGATGCATTCAGCTGGCTAATTGTTCCGTATCTAACACATGGTGTTCAAACAACCCACACATTACAAAAAGCTCATCTGGAATATAATGCCCAACTATTACTGCGCCGGGATTATATATTTTTTTTTCCCAACCCTCCCCCCCCTCTAATTTAAATGAATGGATTTTATCAAAATTAAAAGAGAAATTCGGAGAAGGCTGGAGATGTGTGAAAAATAGATGGTATGAATTGGCAAGGCGAGCCTAAGCATTTTGTTCTCTTAATAGGAAATGACCTCATTTACACTGGGGTAATAATTAGCACCGCTTCAGTGACAGTTAAGAAAAAAAAAAGTTTTCAGCATAATAAAGCAGAATGGATTTTGTTGGAGATTTAGCACTGAATATTAACCCTTGCCATGCAAAAAAAAAGAGCTAATTGCTAAAATATTATTCGTGTTTGATTGTCTTTTGGCTAGTGCTAGCTGTATTTGTTTTAGAATTTAAGGCTAAAGTACAAGTTGGCTTGTATTACATTTGTGCTAGTAATAGAATAAAACAAACATGTAAAAGTGATAATGTATCAATACTTTTCGGACTCAATAATATACATTAAGACACCTATAAAAATATAGCAGTCGCGATCCCAAAGTGCTTCAGACTATACTGAACTGTTGTAATCTAATTAACATCTACTTGATAAGTTCCTACTGGTTAAGACTAAGGGGCACGTATATACAAGCAGCGGCTTTGTCGGCTGTTTTGGCCGCAGTGTTTTAAATGGCGATAATGTAAGACACTCCTGATTGTGCATCTGTTATTATTGCCCTTTTAAATTCAGTGGCCACACCTCACAACGGCCTGTCGCGGGGAGTGGCCTCATGGTCCTTTTTTCTCAGCATGCTGGCCGAGCGGAGCGCCCTCCCGGCCAGGCTTTCAGGGCGTACCGGACAATCAGGCCATCGGCCCTTCTGGTATTTTCCAGAAATGCCAGATGGCCATTCTTGCCCTATGGATGAAACAGTGTGCGAGCGCAAAAAGTGGTGAATTAGGAGGAGAGCTGGTAATTTTTAATCAATAAATAGGTTTTGAGAGTCCATTTTTCAAGCTTTAATGAGGGTTTGAGAGTCTGAGGGATATATTTACTAAAGTGCGGGTTTTTAGAAGTGGAGATGTTGCCCATAGCAACCAATCAGATTCTCGCTATTATCTTCTAGAAAGGGCTAAATAAATGTTAAGTAGAATCTGATTGGTTGCTATGGGCAACATCTCCACTTCTAAAAACCTGCACTTTAGTAAATATACCCCTAACAGAGAGATGGTGAGTTCCAGTGGTGGGGAGCAGTGCGGACACAATCTGGAGACAGGAGTGGGGAAGACAGGTATCAGTCAGTGGCTGTCACTTTGGCATAAGGAAATGTGATGTAATGATCTGCCGGATTATCTTGCAAGATTGTTGGACGAGTTGCAAATCGCCGGATAATCTGTGCAGCGCTTCCATACACAGCTCATAGACACTTCTATTCATTTCTCCGGTTCTATTAATTTCTTTGGTTCTATCATGCTTTTAACACGATTTTTAGTAAATCCGTGAGTTGTATTCCTGTCTATGGAAAGTACTCGTGTGTTGGTTCCATGGTCTATTGACTTTTATTTGCGTGTTTTGCCGTCTATTTCAGTGCAACATTTTTGTGTTCTTTCGTGTTTGCCTTAGTAAATATCCGAGTTTAAAAAACAGGGAAAACTCGCACGGGAACGCAATCTCGGCCAGGCACCATTCTTAGTAAATAATATACGCCGAAGTCTTAACAATATAATTGTGTTTGCAGATTACATTCTTGAGCACTTTTGCTATACATCACTTTTTAATAGTTCTACTACGCCTTTTTTTATCCATTACAGATATGTACAATTATCATACCACGTGCCCGCCAACAGTCCTGATTCGCGGGAAAGGATAGTGATTGCGGTCTGATCCATGCCGCGTAGGACCTGAGCGTTGTGTGGGCAGATGTAGGTAGACTAAGTTGTCCCCGTTTTCTTACCAGCATTGGGGACTACTGTGGTATAAGTCTCTCGCATAAAATGAAAGCCTGTAAGTAAATCACTGAATCGGTTCTGAATTGCACACAGATTTCTATCACTGATGCGACTGGCAGGGCCGTAGCTAGGGTAGTGCAGCCGGTGCCATCGCACAGGGCACCACAGGTCAGGGGGTGCTGTTTGGGCCTGTCAAATTTCTGTTTATTATCATTCTTGCTTGTAGCTTCCTCTTATTTCATCCCCAGCATCTTCTGGCCTCCCCTAACTCTTCCCATGGCCCTTTATTGGGTGCATTATGTCCCTTTGAAAAATGAGGGGGGCGCCAATGCTCTTTCTGGCACAGGGCACCGTCTAGTTACGGCTCTGGCGACTGGATATATGTTTTTGGAAGAGTGATCTTTTATTTTGCATTGAAAAGTTCTGTACTCGATGAGATCTATGTCATGGGGTCACAGCAGGGCAAGAAATGAGTGTAAGAAATTAGAACTGGCCTCAAAGGTACAGACACGACCATCTTTCATTAAAGAAAACCAGCAATCATGTGACCTAGTGAAAGGGGCGGACTGATAATTCCTGGTGCCTCACATATGGTACATTTTTACATATCTGCTGGTCTTGTCTCAAATAATCAGCTACTGGGGCGCCCTGAGGGACTTTATACCCTCCGTATAACATTTCAATCTCTCTCCGCGTCTTCCTGAGTACTAGTTACCTACTCTAGCTCTCCTCGGAGCTACATAACACCAATCTAAACTTATTCACCATTTTATTTCTGCCGGCCAACAGCAGACTGGAGATCACCGCTATCTCCTATCTTTGCAGCCGCACTTCAGAGAATTTGGTATCTATACCGTAAGGAGTATATGACCACCAGCGTTAAGAATTCAGCATAATCCTTTACATATAATCTGCGAACACAAAGCAACAATTGGGTGCCTTTTTGTAACATGAACAATAGGTTTTGCCTGCTACAGCATTCTGCCACGCAATCACTCTGCTCCCAAACTCGCCACCCCTCCCCCCGAGCCTACCGCCTGCATCAGCCTGAAGTTTCCGGGGCCTCCGGTAACGGGGTATGCTTTCATCCCTTCACACCTTGGAAGCCACTGTTCATTGGGCTGAACAAATAGACTCATATCACGTTAATGTCATGTAACATAACAGTACCTGCTACTGTATATAAAACACAAATCTGCTCATTCTGTTTCAATTATTGACAAATTGGTGCCTTGAGCCGTGTTCTCTGAAAGTGCCTCCTTGAGTGACCTTTTTTTTAAGCACTTTATTGAGAATGTATTGTACTCCGGCATCAATTTTCCCATGTAAAAACTGCACGCAGGAGGAAGCACGTCTATCGCTCCGAGTAAAGGATGTTTTAGGAGTTGCTTTGAGGGCCAATTTCCTCAATCAATGCTATTGTTTGGATCGGGAACCCACAGCTCGCGTTATGTAGACTGGTCAATTGTACAACCTCAGTATTGATAATCTCCACATGCAAAGCAATCCCAGCCTCGCTGACGCTGGGCAGGTTAATTGATACATCACTGCATTGTGCAACTGGATGAAGAGCCAGTGGCACCCTTTATAATCGCTGTTTTTAGAAGGTCTCATTCTTGCCATCTGCGCCAGCTGATCTGGAACCAAACAGTGATACTCCAAATGTTTGCCTCTTTAAAACCAAAAAATAATGCCATCTTAATGAGCATCACATAGCCAGCATTTGTAGAATATTTTATGGTGTACGGACGATGGGGACAGTACCTACTCTACAGCGTGACCAAGCCATGAGATGTTGGAATACATCTCTCCTTAAACGAGACCTGCCACAATGAAAGACCTCAAATACAATAATAATAATATTTCATGCAAGTCATTTGCTCCAGAAATGGGCAGTTTGTCTGCCTGTTCTTTCTGCTATGCAGACAGGGTCAGACTGGCCCCCAGGGGTACAGAGGAAGTCCCTGGTTGGCCCCAATGCCTGAGGACATACCCCCTCCACTAGGGGTCACGTTCCAGACTATGCACTTGAAATAGTTATTAGAGGGTTAGCTACTTGGTGGAGCAGGGCAGGGGAGTATATAGGGGTCCGAGCGCCCCTGGTAAAATAGGGAACTTATTTTGCTGGAAATGATTTTGCTGTTTATACATTTTAAGTCTTTATGATGTAATATTTGTACTTTCTGCCCACTTACTTGACATTAAAGGACTAAATAAATGGTGATTAGCATATGGTAAGTATTATAAATGGAAAAAAAACCCAAACTTTTATTTAGTCTCCCTCATCTGAATGGTATATGATATAGGGCTCTATTTACTACAATCCGCATATTGAATGCAGATTGTAGTGTGATACTAACGACTGAATTCGCATTGCGAATTCAGGCAATATCACAGGGATTTACTACAAATCCCTTGCAGGGACAGAGCTTGCGATAAAGCTCTGTCCCTGTGAATCCCCTTCGGAGCCTTATCACGGTATTTTCGCAAAAAATACCGTGACAAAGTGCCCGCGCATGCGCCGACCGGCCGCCGCTGCTGTCCCCCCGGCACTAAGCCCCGCCCCCCCTCCCTTAATTACACTTACCTGTATGATCCGGGCCTCCGATGATGTTCTCCATGACTCCGGTCAGGTGATCTCCCATACTGCACTGGGACCCGATCACCTGATGACCGGGCAGCAGTGCACTATGGGAGACTAGCTGACCAGAGGAGAGTCATCACCGGAGGCCCGATCACCGGTCCCTGGACTCAGGTAAGTGAATTTTTTTTTTTACCAATTTTTTTTTCTTTTTTTTACAGTGATCAGCTTGCGGTCTGTTTAGACCGCACAGCTGATTACTGGGACCGACTCCCGGCTCTGATCTCCTCGTTAGAGCAGGGCAGGAGTCCGGTAACCGGGGGAGACCCTGGAAAACGCCACCTCCAGGTGGCGTTATTATCACATGGCTTTCCCCGATATTTTTTTCACATTTATTTTTAGTAACTTTGGTCAGATCACATTTCCCATTACAATTATGGGAAATGTGATCTGCTTTACTAAAAATAAGTGATACTTAGGGGTTGGAGTAGAATTTTACGAATTCTACTCCAATTGCCCTGTAATAACTATAGGTGATACTAAAATTATGTGAAAAGGGTGTGAAAACACAAAACAGCCTTCATCACTTTATTTTAGTCAAAATAATGTTAATAAATAGAGCCCATAAAGTGGAATATAAGAAGGCTATGCTTCTTTGATAAGTATAGAAGGCTCCTTGGGATGGAGCTTGTGCTGATGGCCAGAAACCTGGCTGCAGAGAAGGAGCTTAGAGCTCGGGAAATAGTGCCCCCCTACCGCAGCCTGTCACATGCCAACTTGGCCAAGGGGTATACATGCCCCTAGGAGCAAGGTTGCTGAACATGGGTGCTTAGGGCCTGATTCAGAGCCGGACGCTATTTGAGCTCGCTCGTCCAGAAAAAGGGTATGGCTATTTAAATTGACCGTTCGCTCTTTGCGGTCTGTTCACGCCTCTATGTCTGAACGAGCGAACAAAACATGCGGACGTTTTTTTGTAAAAAACGCCCCCTGGCCGCTCGCATCATACGTCATCTCCGCTATTTATTAGATTAATCGAGTACATCGAAAGGCGAATGAACTGCTCGCTATTCTAGTGGTAGCATTTTCCTACCGCAATCATGCGAGCAGTTCTGGCTAAAAGACACCCAACTGACGTGGTCGATGACGCTGCTTTGTTAATTATGCACACCCATTAAACGCCCGTTTTGACCGTTTGGCACGCCTGCGTTCGGATCTCCACTCCCCGTTTTCAAGCACTTTCCCCTGTTACCACCCACAAACGCCTCACTCTGTCACTCAAATTAGAAGGCATTTGCTATATTGCGAGCACACGATTTTCGACCGCACTGACTGGTTCGCGCATGCGTACTAAAACCCATACGCATGCGCAGATGTGCGAACATCGCTCGGAACGAACGAGCGGCCGCTTACGAGCGGCTCTGAATCAGGCCCTTAGTTTGTTTTAGGATCACCATCATGTGCTTAATTATTATACATATGTTATATTATACTGCATTCCCAAGACTATGGTTTACTCACTACAGTACATTGCTGTTATAACGCTGGTACATTATCATGCATGCACTATCAATGCTTACTAAATATATATTTATTATACAGCACAGGTCATGTGCTATGGTTAGCCACACCCCCTCTGGTGGCTGCCCACACCCCCTCTGGTGGCTAGCCACACCCTCTGGTGGATAGCCACACCCCCTTTAATGCAAATGAGAGAGCAGACAGAATTAACAAGCAGTCTATCAGGTTTAAAATAAAGATGTCAATGTAGCCGTGACATAAGGGATTAGAGGACAATGACAAAAGACCAGCTATGCCTAGCCACACACCGGAGGTTATTAGCACAGGAAAATATAACACTACTGCAGTGCAAAACCGTTCTGTCCTGTACTGCAAAGCTGCGCAAAGTAAATGTTAGTATGATGTTGCGCACATGCATGTGATACCATAACAAGGTGGCGTCTCACTTGAGTTGGGAATTCTCTGCTGTAAATGACGGAAGCACTGCATAGGACCAGGACTGTCCACATTACTCTGTCTCCTTAACATGCCCTGGAGCACAGAGATCACTGACCACAAGCAGAGTGGCAGTGCAGAGCACAGAGATCACTGACCACAAGCAGAGTGGCAGTGCAGAGCACAGAGATCACTGACTACAAGCAGAGTGGCAGTGCAGAGCGCGGAGATTACTGACCACAAGCAGAGTGGCAGTGCAGAGCACAGAGATCACTGACCACAAGTAGAGTGGCAGTGCAGAGCACAGAGATCACTGACCACAAGCAGAGTGACAGTG
Source organism: Taudactylus pleione (assembly GCA_031769625.1). Classification (NCBI taxonomy): domain Eukaryota; kingdom Metazoa; phylum Chordata; class Amphibia; order Anura; family Myobatrachidae; genus Taudactylus; species Taudactylus pleione. The sequence goes on from JAUIMM010000536.1 coordinate 1,129,039, forward strand.
CAGAGCATGGAGATCACTGACCACAAGTAGAGTGGCAGTGCAGAGCACGGAGATCACTGACCACAAGCAGAGTGGCAGTGCAGAGCACAGAGATCACTGACCACAAGCAGAGTGGCAGTGCAGAGCACGGAGATCACTGACCACAAGCAGAGTGGCAGTGCAGAGCACAGAGATCACTGACCACAAGCAGAGTGACAGTGCAGAGCATGGAGATCACTGACCACAAGCAGAGTGGCAGTGCAGAGCACAGAGATCACTGACCAGAAGCAGAGTGACAGTGCAGAGCATGGAGATCACTGACCACAAGCAGAGTGGCAGTGCAGAGCACAGAGATCACTGACCACAAGCAGAGTGGCAATGCAGAGCACGGAGATCACTGACCACAAGCAGAGTGACAGTGCAGAGCATGAAGATCACTGACCACAAACAGAGTGGCAGTCCAGAGCATGGAGATCACTGACCACAAGTAAAGTGGGAGTGCAGAGCATGGAGATCACTCACCACAAGTAAAGTGGCAGTGCAGAGCATGGAGATCACTAACCACAAGCAGAGTGACAGTGCAGAGCATGAAGATCACTGACCACAAGCAGAGTGACAGTGCAGAGCATGGAGATCATGACCACAAGCAGAGTGACAGTGCAGAGCATGGAGATCACTGACCACAAGTAAAGTGGGAGTGCAGAGCATGGAGATAACTGACCACAAGCAGAGTGGCAGTGCAGAACGCGGAGATTACTGACCACAAGCAGAGTGGCAGTGCAGAGCACAGAGATCACTGACCACAAGTAGAGTGGCCGTGCAGAGTATGGAGATCACTGACCACAAGTAGAAGAGTGGCAGTGCAGAGCACAGAGATCACTGACCACAAGCAGAGTGGCAGTGCAGAGCACAGAGATCACTGACCACAAGCAGAGTGGCAGTGCAGAGCACAGAGATCACTGACCACAAGCAGAGTGGCAGTGCAGAGCACGGAGATCACTGACCACAAGCAGAGTGGCAGTGCAGAGCATGGAGATCACTGACCACAAGCAGAGTCACAGTGCAGAGCATGGAGATCACTAACCACAAGTAAAGTGGGAGTGCAGAGCATGGAGATAACTGACCACAAGCAGAGTGGCAGTGCAGAACGCGGAGATTACTGACCACAAGCAGAGTGGCAGTGCAGAGCACAGAGATCACTGACCACAAGTAGAGTGGCCGTGCAGAGCATGGAGATCACTGACCACAAGTAGAAGAGTGGCAGTGCAGAGCATGGAGATAACTGACCACAAGCAGAGTAGCAGTATAGAGCACAGAGATTACTGACTACAAGCAGAGTGGCAGTGCAGAGCGCGGAGATTACTGACCACAAGTAGAGTGGCCGTGCAGAGCATGGAGATCACTGACCACAAGCAGAAGAGTGGCAGTGCAGAGCATGGAGATCACTGACCACAAGCAGAGTCACAGTGCAGAGCATGGAGATCACTGACCACAAGCTGAGTGGGAGTGCAGAGTATGGAGATCACTGACCACAAGCAGAGTGGCAGTGCAGAGCATGGAGATAACTGACCACAAGCAGAGTGGCAGTGCAGAGCACAGAGATTACTGACTACAAGCAGAGTGGCAGTGCAGAGCACGGAGATTACTGACCACAAGCAGAGTGGCAGTGCAGAGCATGGAGATCACTGACCACAAGCAGAGTGGCAGTGCAGAGCATGGAGATCACTGACCACAAGCAGAGTGACAGTGCAGAGCATGGAGATCACTGACCACAAGCAGAGTGGCAGTGCAGAGCACAGAGATCACTGACCAGAAGCAGAGTGACAGTGCAGAGCATGGAGATCACTGACCACAAGCAGAGTGGCAGTGCAGAGCACAGAGATCACTGACCACAAGCAGAGTGGCAATGCAGAGCACGGAGATCACTGACCACAAGCAGAGTGGCAGTGCAGAGCACAGAGATCACTGACCACAAGTAAAGTGGGAGTGCAGAGCATGGAGATCACTAACCACAAGCAGAGTGACAGTGCAGAGCATGAAGATCACTGACCACAAACAGAGTGGCAGTGCAGAGCATGGAGATCACTGACCACAAGTAAAGTGGGAGTGCAGAGCATGGAGATCACTGACCACAAGTAAAGTGGCAGTGCAGAGCATGGAGATCACTAACCACAAGCAGAGTGACAGTGCAGAGCATGAAGATCACTGACCACAAGCAGAGTGACAGTGCAGAGCATGGAGATCATGATCACAAGCAGAGTGACAGTGCAGAGCATGGAGATCACTGACCACAAGTAAAGTGGGAGTGCAGAGCATGGAGATAACTGACCACAAGCAGAGTGGCAGTGCAGAACGCGGAGATTACTGACCACAAGCCAAGTGGCAGTGCAGAGCACAGAGATCACTGACCACAAGTAGAGTGGCCGTGCAGAGTATGGAGATCACTGACCACAAGTAGAAGAGTGGCAGTGCAGAGCACAGAGATCACTGACCACAAGTAGAGTGGCAGTGCAGAGCACAGAGATCACTGACCACAAGCAGAGTGGCAGTGCAGAGCACAGAGATCACTGACCACAAGCAGAGTGGCAGTGCAGAGCATGGAGATAACTGACCACAAGCAGAGTGGCAGTGCAGAGCACAGAGATTACTGACTACAAGCAGAGTGGCAGTGCAGAGCACGGAGATTACTGACCACAAGCAGAGCGGCAGTGCAGAGCATGGAGATCACTGACCACAAGCAGAGTGGCAGTGCAGAGCATGGAGATCACTGACCACAAGCAGAGTGGCAGTAAGTCTAACATGCTGCAGACATAGCCGGTCTCCTGACACGCAGAAGGCTAATTTATGGCCGAGCTGCATCTTTATACGCAGTCTTTTGGATTTGTGAAGCCCGTCGGTGGGCAACTAAATACAAGTCCTTAGGGCTGTGACATTTGCACAGCTTCGCACAGCCGCTGCGTACAAATTAGCAGCACCGGTGGCATTAGCGCAGATCTCTGGATCAGGCCCAAAGAAATCACATCAGGCACCAAACCCACTAATAAACATACTTACTAGTTGTAAAGCTAAGATACATTCAGCTGAGGATTTGCATTTTATAACTGTCTGGATGAGTCGGTAATCCTATTTTATTTTTCTACCTTTGCCTCTGCAGTGTTTGCACGGCCTAAATAATATTACTAATAATTGAGAGATGAACACATGCAATGACGGCTATAATGGGAAGCTCTAAATATAATCACTGTGGATGAGGGTTATGCAGTTGCAGAGCAAAATGAAGCACGGGTATCCATAATCCATTTGTATTTTTGCCCACAGATGAAGAAGTGTCAGCTAATATTGGCTGTCTTCCCGCAGCAGCAACAAAATGGTACTTGCAGAAAAAAAAAGGCACAGAGGAATTCAGGAAGCGCACCCAATGCATCTGTCTTTCTTGCATCCACCAATCCTTCATCACTCAGATTTTTATCGTTACCTGCCTGAGTTTCTCTTAAACAAAACTTTATTCAGCAAATCGTCTCCGGAAGCGACGGGTGTAAGACCTTTCACCACATGCATCAAAGAAAGGTTTATTTGAGCAAGTGATTAATAATTAGTAGAAAAATTCCTTAGACCAGTGGTTCCCAAACTGGTTGCCGTGGTACCCTGGGGTGCTGCGGGGCACTTGCAGGGGTGCCACAGGTTAGTGGTACAGAATCAAATTAAATTATTTATGGTCAATGAGATAGCCAAAACCAGTGCTGGCTGCCAAACATAAAATATGTGTACAAACAGAATATCAACCATGTGCACCACCACATAACTGACCCTAAGGGTCACAGGTAAGCACAGTTTTCTTAGGCCGAGATGTACTAAGGTTGCGGTGACCATTCCGCCAGTCACCGCAACCTTAGTACATAACATATGCGATTAGTATCGCACAGGACAGCTCTTGCGATAAGAGCTGCCCTTTGCGAAGCAGCCGACGCCGGGTGACGGGGTCTCTGTGGGACCCCGCCCCCTCCGAGGCTCGGTAGCTTCCTGCTGGTCACATGTGCAGGAAGCCCCGGGCTCCTCCCCCTCCTCCCTGCACCCGGAAAAAGATTAGGAGGAGGAGGAGGCAGAGGACCCAGAGGAGCGCGTTAGTGGGGCCCAGCGCTGGGCAACGGCGAAGCGTCTGGAGCAGCATGCGGTAAGAAGCCCATATTATGTAATGCCAAGTTTTTGTGGAGTTACCCTCTGCACTGATAAAAGTGCGACCGGGGATTAGTACATATGAAAATGCGGTAACATCCCAGAAAACGGGGCTTTTACCACATTTTGCCTTTAGTGCATCCCGGCTTTAATGTAATCATTTTTGCTGAATATTTCAATAAGAAACTTTCGTCCTAGGCGTGCCGTGAACAAAATGCTGATACTCCAGGGCGCCGTGATTCAAAACAGTTTGGGATCCACTGCCTCAACAACAATTGGCAGAAAGAGATGATCAACCAAGGCACAAGACGACAATATAATAATATGCTAATTGCCAGAAGAAATCTCCTGTAGAACCCTCCACGTACAAACGGCGACAAATGATCTGCAAGTCTAAAGTTCTACAACATTAAGTGAATAAAAACCATGAACATATTAATGCGGTGATTAATATGTGAAGAAGAATAAAAAGGAAGACCCAAGTCAGCGAATGTGCCTGACAGCTCTCAGAGTGGCAGCCGGTCCGGCGGAGCGCCGCTGAAATGAAACGTGCAGTTGAAGGGTTAATGCATAAGCAGCCCAGGTGAGCCGAGTCTTTCTCATCTGCTGTCAAAACTCAGCGTATTCCAAGTCTGCAGAGCATTGTGCAAGTGGTCTGCAACCTATTTTTATGCCAGGCAGAACCTTCCATCCAGCAGCGAGACTGCGATAAACAACAGGAGCAATAATTGACTAATCAGAGTCACTCTTAGAAGCACCTGGCATGTTTCACAACTGCACGTTTAGAACAAAAAAGAAAGGATTAAAGAGAGACAAGTGAGAGACAAGCTGCCATTATTAGCCAGCTAAGTCAGAGCAGCGATGTCGCGCGGTGGTGACACACGCACACGCAACGACTTCTCAAACAAATGAATGTCACAACCTGCATGGTGCATACAACCTCAACCTCCACTGGACCACACTGGGGTCCTCATTTATCAATCGAGTTTTATCGTACGCAACAAGTGATCAAACTCGTTGCGTATGATAAATGGTGCTCCAGCCAATCATCTCCTAACTCTCATTTTTCAAACAGATGACAGTTAGGAGCTGATTGGCTAGGAGCACCAATATCAAACACAACGCGTTTTAAAAGTCGTTGGGTATGATAAAACTTTGTTGATAAATGAGGCCCTGGGATCTTTCACCTTGAAGGTTTGAGTCATCCGACAGGTGACTGCTGCCATCAAAATGGTGTGTGATAATCATACAAGCCCCAGCAGTGAAGCTCCCTTGACTGGTTCAGTTGTAGCAGCCACACTGACCAGACGCTTGTATACAGAGGAGGCGGCAGGGAAAGATTAACAATGGGGTGGATGAGACTACAGCTCCAGGCCTCCACATAGAAGTAGGCCCATCATCATGAATGCTGGCGCAGCTGGCCAGGCAGTTGCCCATAAATCAGCATTAAGTAATAAAATAGCATTTCTATATTCCCTCGCAAAATGATGCAATTTTCCTACTTTTACATACTTAGAGAGACATCGTGGCTTGTCACGTGCGGGATGCACACACCCACATGGAACTGGCCACACCCACATGTGCCTGGCCACACCCACATGGCACTGGTCACACCCATGCGGTACTTGTCACAGCTCCCCAGCTTCTCACAATAAGTCCTTGATCATTTCCAAACCCACATGGCCCTTAATCCGGCCTTGGGAGGCGGCCAATAAGAGGGCTTCAACAAGATTCAGTTTATTCATTTATCTGGAACTAGTGACGTAATTGAGGCATGATGTACAAAGTGCCTCCTTTCTGCCATTAATTCCAAACAGGACACAAAAATCAAGGGGGAAAACCAAAAACTGACCATATACCCCGATATGTTAATCCATGCCCTGAGCAGGACAGACCACATCCCCAAATTGGAAATATCACAATTTTTTTCATGTCTGTCAACCACCCCTAAACTCTGGGGACAGTCCCAGGTTTTGAAGGCTTGTCCCTAGAAGATGTAGCCCCTAGCAATGCCCCTATTGACCATTTGTGACCAACTGCACAGTACCGATCCTCTTCTCTTGTATATTCGCCGTAATTCTCACTGTCTAGTCCTAATATACATGTTTATACGCTAACAATTTTTTCAAAAAGAGTGCGCAAAATACAAAAATAATAATACTTCTCTGCAATCCTAATAGGATGGGTGGTGCAGTGCACAGAGGACAGCTAGACGGCCCATGCATAACGTCACTCGACGCTCCTGCATGTTTTCCAAGTGTACTTAGACATTATTTTAATATTTTGGGGCCTAATTCAGACCATCGCGATAAAGGTACAGCCAGTGCATCCTTGTACGAAGCGGCTGTGCCAAAATAGGTAAATCCCGCTGAAGGCGTCTAATGATAGAAGAAGCCCACTGCCGGCTTCTGCATCGGATCAACATCGCGACCATCGGTTGCAGCATCGGCCATCTGAGCCAGCCTTATGGGGCTCATACATCTGCAATGTATTGCCCCAACTTCCCGTTGGAAATCCTCGATTCACTGATCCCGACCAAAAAATGAATGCATTGGCGAGTTAGGGATATTTAACATGCTGTTTTTCCCCGATCTGCTGATGGATCAGCGATCATCGATCCACAGATCAGAGTTTTTCATCGCCTATTGACTCGGCAGATGGACAGAATGGGGAATTGGTAGCATTGTGGCCCGCAATAGACTTCTCAGAATGCCGATGCCAGTAAATCGGCGTCGGAGGACAGTCACTGGACTGGGCACTCCCGCAAATAACGGTACTGTCGCAGCACCTGCGCACTGTTATCCCAGTACATGAGCAGTCCCACAACCAGCGGGTACTTGCGTCAGGATTGGGACTGCGTGAATCAGGCCATTAGTTGGCCAAAATTTGGACTGTTGGGTGTAGGGAGGGCTGTTATAGGAGAGTGCTCCCCCCAGTATAACAGAAAGCTGTGTGTCCCTAACCTGCAAGTACCACTGAGCGCTGAGGACTTCACACACTGGATCATGGCGCATATAGAAGGCGTTATACATGTATATTATAGTTATAAATAATAATAAATGAGCCTTATGTTTAAATGGACCACTCAGCGGATAAATGATCATGTATACAGATAGCATCTGATGCCTCCGGCCTGTTACAAACTTGCAGATCACAAACAGCCGTATATAAAATATGAAAGCGTGCATTGTCGGCGTTCGCCTGATAAACAGGTCCTTAAGTGATCAAGTAAGTTCTTATATTCTCTCTCTTCCAACATGTAAATGATGAGAAATGCGCCTGTGACTTCATTTACTCATCTTAATTTCAATCACATTTTGCAAGATTCAAATCAGCTGTAATTATTTCACATTTTACAGTACACCCTATACTCATGTCGTGCATACGTGCCGATGTAATTATGGGGCAGGCTGCACAGCTATAGATTCACTTAAAAAGACGCAGATTGGATTAACCATGGGCCTACTTTACATCAAGTCAAACGCAAATGAAAACATTGATTTATGCCAAGCGTGGTGGGGAGCATGGACACCTCTCTCAGCAAAGGTGGGCGAGGAAGTAAAGCAGAGGAGTCACACACATATTTAGGCTGTGGAGAACAGGCTGCCTACCTGTTAGTCAGCTTCTTCTGACAGACCTGACATCAGATATACCCTAGAGATCCGCAGAATATGGCTGCCGGCCTGTTAGTCAGGTTACACTGACAGCCCTGACATCAAATATACCATAGAGAGCCGCAGAATATGGCTGCCGGCCTGTTAGTCAGCTTACAGTGACAGCCCAAATATATCCTAGAGATCCGCAGTATATGGCTGCCGGCCTGTTAGTCAGCTTACACTGACAGCCCAAATATATCCTAGAGATCCACAGAATATGGCTGCCGGCCTGTTAGTCAGCTTACACTGACAACCCAAATATACCCTAGAGATCCACAGAACATGGCTGCCGGCCTGTTAGTCAGCTTACACTGACAGCCCAAATATACCCTAGAGATCCGCAGAATATGGCTGCCGGCCTGTTAGTCAGCTAACACTGACAGCCCAAATATACCCTAGAGATCCACAGAATATGGCTGCCGGCCTGTTAGTCAGCTAACACTGACAGCCCAAATATATCCTAGAGATCCACAGAATATGGCTGCCGGCCTGTTAGTCAGCTTACACTGACAGCCCAAATATACCCTAGAGAGCCGCAGAATATGGCTGCCGGCCTGTTAGTCAGCTAACACTGACAGCCCAAATATACCCTAGAGATCCACAGAATATGGCTGCCGGCCTGTTAGTCAGCTAACACTGACAGCCCAAATATACCATAGAGATCCGCAGAATATGGCTGCCATGATTGGGCTTGCTGAGTGGTATGACGGCATTTGTGGAGGGGCAGCCCTTTGCCCTGTGCGATAGCGGAGAGTGGTGGCGTAACCTTGCTTTGTATCATAGGTGTGCATTTCTACAATGAGATTATTGGCATGAGATAAAGAGGTGAAGACACATATCGGGGGCACTCCTTGCTATGTGGATGGGCACTGTTCACCCGCACAAATAAAATCAGAATCATGCATTAGACCTGAGCTGGCTGAGATCGTCTGTTGTCCTGCACTTTTCTTGGGATGTATTTTTCCATCTGTCCCTAGGAGAAGTGTATTTTTAGGGGCACTTTGCCCAATGTAATGTCCTAGGAAGAAGATGGAAAATGTTTAACCACTTAACTGGGGTGATTGCAGCCGGGCTTTAGCTGACACATTTGCAGAACGGATTTCCTCTGACTCCCCCGGTAGCGATGTAGCGGCACCACTGACGGAATGATGCCCTCAGAATGCCCTGATGCCCACTCCCCCACCGCACCTTCCTCCTGGTGAAGTACGGTTGATATCTGACTGTGGGTTACCAAGTAACAATGATAGACAAAAAGAAGATCTTATCTACATCTATATCACATACAATTGGCTGCCTTCATTCTTGTTAAAATTGATTAAAGACAGAGAACATTCCATAAACAACCCCTAGACAGCTATTTCCCTATGCAGCCTACATTATACCCGAAGACTCCTGCTGTAACTCATACTATACAGCCTTACACAGTGTATACCCCGGTACTAGCTACTTACAGTACATCGCTAGGATGGGCTTATGCCTATGCTGACTGCTAAATCTGTACTCTACGTTACTTTGTTGTGAATACTTCATTATTTTGTCTACCATTGCCTATAAGTAAGGCTTTTATGTTGAGGTTCTATAAATGGTTAGCCGGACAAATAGACATAAATTGTTCTGCTCAAAGAAAGTTTTTAATTGCAACAATTTTGCGCTTATAAATATCAGAACTTCCTTGGTCCAAATACTCCAATCAAACAGCGCCCCTAGTGGCCAAATGATGTCTCTTTGGTTCTAAGGTCCTGGATCGCAAGGCTGCGGACGCACGCAACTGGTCGAAGCTTGCGTTCTGCGCATGCATTTGCATCGCCGTGCATGTGTGCAAGCCGGCCACTGTGATCGGGTATGCGAACGCAGCGGACTCGCAGCGGCACAAAGAAATGATTGACAGGAAGCACCGTTTGGGGGTGGAGAGAGGGTAGCAGGGGTGCAAAGATGGGAGTGGGTAGCGGGTACCAATTACCCGGGCTTGCTGGAGGGGCACGGTGGGGCCCGGACCTGGCGCAGCGCCCCCCCCCCCTCCACTCTTACATCACAGCAGCCCAGAACACGCTCCCGCACTGGTAGAGCAGCAGCCACAGCAGTCTCCTATGCCTGTGGGGGGAGCAATCACACTGATTGCGCCCCCCACTGGCTATGCGAAAACAGACATAATTACGCTCTCATCAGGCTATGCATTGACCGCAGTTGCGCCAACACGCCATCAATGAGCTTGGTTTACCTGCCAATGCCCAGTTACATCATACTTGCCAACTCTCCCTGTCAGGGACCCTCCCTAAAATAGTAGCAATTCCCCTGACTCCCTGAAGAGTCTAGCGATCTCCCTGATTGCACCTTACCCCCATTATGTAGATGTTATATACTTGGGAAAAAATACATAAATCAGAGATATATACAATCAAACGGTATAATCAGTGCCATTTCCCTGCATTGGTTATAAGGCACAATGATCCCTATGGCTACATGCGTTTTCATATAAGGTTTCTCTTGGCCACTTTACATGACACCATTTGTAAAACACGATAAAGTGTGTTTTATTCGACATGTAGCTCTTACTAGCACCTTGGGGGCTCATTTACATTTGTATGTCAGTCAGTGTTATGACACGCCCCTCAGATGTAGCAGTACACGCCACTTTACCGCCGCGCTCATAGGTGTTACTTTCACAATCTCCCTGAAATGCTTTTTCAAAAGTATCCGAGTATGAGTTACAGCCCAGTTGTGTCGGCTCAGCTGCAAGTGCAGACGCGGTTGGAATGAATACGTCTCTGCGCTACCTGCACTTCCATAACACTTGGTTCCGGAGCATTCGCAGTGCGAATACGTGCAAGAAAAAGATTATAATTATACTTACACATTAAAATAGATTTTTGGAAAACGAAACCCTTCGACGTACCAACAAGATGTTCGTCTCTATTGTGGTTCTTCTGCCGTTTGCCTGTGTTTCAGCAGCAGTCTGCCCTAATTATATTTATTTAGCTATTTGCATTTTCTCTGCTATTCTTTGAACAAATATCAGGGGAATAAAAAAACAAAGCTGGGAAACAAAGAAAAAGCAATAAGATATTTAAATAAATAGTAATAAAAAGATACAAAAAACGCAAAACAAAATACAAGTGTCCAACTTCTTAAACATAAAGCAAGAAGCATAAATAGCCCTGCATCTATCTGCCCCCCACCCTCCTTCTTTTTTAAATAGTGATAAGATAATTATCTCTTGCACGGTACACCTGAATGATCTAAATGACCGTAAGAAAAACGCTAAATGTCCAACATGTCAATGGTAGAACACATCCTGGCACAAAAGCCGCAGTCAGTGTTCTTAAATTCAATACATATCTTTACTTGGCTTTAAAAGGTCATTCTGTGACATGGGCCAGTGCTTACTAAGCTGTACTCAGCTACAGACCAGTACATTGCAGTCAACCCCATCAATCTAGGTCAGGGATGGGGAACTTCAGGCCCGGAGGCCATATAAGGCCCGCAGAATCAGGGGCGTATCTATAATGGGTGCAGGGTGTGCGGGGAACATGGGCCCCTGGGTCCAGGGGGGACCCGCGCCGCACACCCTGCACCCATAATATTACTTACCTCTCTGGAGTCCCTCGTCGGCGCTGTAAAACAACTGGAAAATGGCTACAGCTGCCATTTTCCTGGTGACCTGTGCATACTCTATAGACTCTGGGCACACTCTAGGGCCCAGAGTCTATAACTCCGGCGCTGGCCGCGCACAGCTCAGTGCGCTGCCGGCCACCGGGCGGAGAAGAGGGGGCCCGTGTCGGAGACTGCACACGGGCCCCTTCCTCTCTAGAAACGCCCCTGCGCGGAATCATTTGGTCTGGCCCATGGAGCTTTTTTCTCATAGCCTCATCTGGCTAGCAGGGTGCCTAGAATGGCTCCCTGCAGCCAAAATCTATGCAGCAGTGCCGCCTTGTGCATCCTTAGGAAGCTTCAGATGCTCACACCGCTGCCCTTACAGCGTCCCGGAACATCCTCAGGATGCTCTGGGCATTGCTGTAATCACCGGCGATTGTGGCCCCGCCCCCATGTGATGTCACACGGAGGGGGCGTACCCTGCGCCGGGCCTGCAAATAATGTTATATATATATCAAAATGGCCATCGGTAGAAAAAAGGTTCCCTACCCCTGCTCTATGTGGTGGAAGTTCAACAAATAGTAGCTGCAACAATTGTTTCAGGCAAATAAAGCACCGGGTAAATTGGCTTTAGTAGAGCAGATGTGTTATTGCCACCTGACGCTGAGATTCGCAGAGCGTTGTGCCACTTGTGAGTTCTGACTCCCGAGTCAAACAATTGTTAAGACCAGTGGCGGCTCCAGAAGGCGCAGTCCAAAATTCAAATAGGGGAGCCACACCAACTGCCAACACAAACATCGCTGGCCGGGACTCACTGGCAGTTGGTGTGGCTCCCCTATTTGAATTCTGGACTGCGCTGCAGCCCCGCCTCTGGAACCGCCTCTGGTTAAGACGAACTTAAAGTTTAAGCAACGTCACTAAATCCAGGGATAAATGGCAGGAGGGGGGTAAGACAGAGGCAATGATGCAAATGCCCTTTGTGCCCCCGTGCAGGCGGACTGCCGCCCGTGCATCACTTTCCTCGCTGCAACTGTGCAACGAGATTTAAATCCTAAAAGGTGCAATTCTTACACAGCTGTCCCCTGTGAAAAGAAAAAAAAAAAGAAAAGATACGCCAGTACAAACAGGAGACGCCATGACGCTAGACAGCGAGATATCATCACACAGCGCACTGCGCTGTCACGGCCTTAAGAGCCCTTGTAAATAGTGTATTCAAACGGTCTACGGCACTTTATGGTATCTGGAGACGGCGTTGGCGCGCCATTGTTCTTGTGGGAAGGAGAAAAAAAAACAAATTCTGCAATTTAACAGCTACTGTATAATTTGTGAGATGATCTGCGAATGCAGCCGGTGCCTCCGTCACTCAGGAGATGCAGATAGATAATTCACCAAACTGTCACATGATGCGCCATCAGCCTAAAGACGTGAATATATTGCCACGAGCTTCGGGAATAATAGGTGCACCTGTTAAGAGTGTCACCTCTGTTTGCTAATTGTCTCCTTGAGCTACATTTTACTTCTAATGCATTTATTTTTTGACAGGCAATGTCTATTTAGAAATCACATTACTTCAAGCGCAATTGTTCTTTTGTCTATCAAATAAATGAAGTGTTGTTACACAGATTTCCGTATCTGATTAGGATGGTGACGGTGCCCCGGGAAGGTCACCCATCAGTTATTTACCTGGTGGAAAGATGACAGGTAGCTCGCATCTAAGGCACTGCCCTGTGTGGAGCTATTTGTCAGAGCGCACGCCGTGCCGCTCCTGCGGCTATGATGCAATTAGCGCTGTTTTTGTGGCTGCTACTATGAAACAAATTTGTGTCAGTCAAGTCGAATCCCTGATAGATGCGGCACAGGGAGACATTGCACAGATCAAAAATAAAGACTCAATGGAGAAATAGACACACAGATGCAATGTTATACACAGAATAAAAGCTCTTTAGCCTACGGACATAGGTATAAACCTGGGATTGGTGATAAAAGATCACAAGAGGTGTTATACTTCCAATATTAGGGGCCCCATGCACATTATAGAGTGACTCTGATAATTCAAGACACCAGTTTTCTCATGGCAATGTAGACTGGAGCCTAAAGCTAGCCACACACGTTGCAGCCTGGCCGTTTGGCCCGAGAGACAAGAAGTAGGGATGGCCATCGACCATCGATGATTCAAAATCATCTATGGTTTATGACCGATGTCGAGTGCTTCTACCATCAATGGCAGAGAGCCAATGGTTCTTAGCTCTCGATGGACGAGTGGGGGCAAGGGTTTTTTTTTTCCTGGACAGGACTGAGCTCAGCCTTGTCCCCGGCACCTCGCTAAGCCCCGCCCCATTTTTGATTGGTTCGCGACCTACCGTTGTTCTAGCAGCGGTGGCCATCGAGGGGTGCGAACCATTGTGTGCAATCGACGGTAACCATCAATGGACACCCCAACGATGACCATCCCTACCAAGAGGCTAGATCCCTGTTCAATTTGGCTACAACCACAGGCCGAATAACTTCTAGCGTTATTGGACATGGTTAGAAGATTGCCGCACCCACAGGCTCACATCTTGCTACTGCATTTACCACCATGGCAGAGGATATCTTTGCATGATTATGTGAAAATGCCGCCATTTTGGGGCCACTCACATAGTCGTATTGGGCCAATAGCTCTGCATTGCCCATGATATTGCCAGGGACGCACAGTACAGTTTTGGTGGGCCGCCTTTGGGCTGTGCAAGTTAAATGAAAACCAGCTGGACTAGATTTCATTGGGTATAGTGCAGGTGGAACGTTGACCTCCATAATCCATGAAGAAGGGCGCAATGCTCAGGATTGGTGTTCATTGATTGCCTCATATAACGACCAGTGTTGGCTTAGCGTCCGAGCCTAGGCACGCATGTGGCCAAGCTGCTCACGTATGTGGTTGTTTGGCAGTAGCGCCGGACAAGCAGATTGCAATGTGCGTAGGGTTTAAAAAACACGGAGATGAGGGCAGTATTAGCTGTCTCGGTGCCCTTTCCTTATGGTCATCAATACATTAATAAATGACTTTATATACCAGCTAGAAAGATTTTCAGCTCCAGTGGACAAGGATGAATATGCTATAATTAATACATGTGGGCATGACGCGCTCGCCATTAACTTTCTGGATATATATAAAAAAAATATAAAAAAAATAGATAGGCACCTGCAAAAGGAATAATATATTTTATGGTCTCATACACGGGGGCTAAGGCACCCGCAGTAGGTCACACTCAGGGTGGTTACAATGTACTGTGCACAACACTCAGGATTGGTGTTCATTGGTTGTCTCAAAGAGCGGCCAGTGTTGGCTTAGTGCCAAGTGCCTAGAGAGTGACCATTCTCTATGGGGTTCAATGGGTCCTACACTGAAGGTGCATTATCAATTTCTTATTGGTGCCCAGGTGATAGAGACCTTAATAAAAACCTTAGATTCTAAAGACAGTTGCCCACAGTCCTAAATCGTGTCCTGATTGCAAATATATCCATATACATTGAAAATACTAATGCAAATTGGCAGGTAAAAATGAGGATTAATAATTATCGGTCATTGGCTTGTATAATAACATGGTACAAAGAGCATGGTACATGTGTTACACTAGCAATAGTTTACTAAAGAAATGGATTCACAAAAGTTACACAATGACACCATACAGTTCAGTAACACTTAACACTACAAAAGTTATGTACACTGTAAACTTCTTCAATATGAAATATAACTATGTAAAGGAAAACATAAGAAATGTAGTGTTGCGACTTATCCAAATCGCCTTGGATGAGTTTTGGCGGTCCTATTTTACAGTACCTCATAGCGGCGCGGACAACCTCTAAACCACAATGGCATCTGTTAAGATAGCACCGCAATCCTCTCACAGGTAAAAACTATCCCAGGAACACGACCCAGGACACTAGCTCTACTTGGTACCCTGAGAAATGGCTCTAATTTCCTTACATAACCAAAACAATTGCACTACCTAACACATCTTATTCTTAGAGCCCATCTAGAGGACAAATCACAAGCATGCCCAAAAAGAGATACATGCTACAATGTCACCGCAGGTATTTGCAGCCGTTTAATCCTGCTGATGAAGGTCCTCCTAGGTCTAACACAAAAATAATTGCTGGTCTGTGCAAAACGAAAAAAAAAAAAAAAAACCACATCAGATTGTGCGTATAAGGAAACATTACGTAACAGGCCCATAATCTCCTTTGCTTTCCAGCAATTTTTGTTGCGAAAATAAAAGGGACTCAAGGTCAGCTCTTATCCCCATATGGCAAGCTGTCAGACTTGAGTCTCTTCTGAGAGCAGATGATCACTGTAATATAGATGAATCCCAATCCGTCAGGTTAGCGGAAACGCTGCATGGTGATATTAGACTTATAATTTGTATAGGGGGAGGGACGCGGCTTCACGCTAGCAAATAATGAAAACTTTTCTCTCCCGTGATTTTTATCCCACAGTACAATCGTTTTCAAAAACAGGAGCGAAGTTTCCTAAGACGTCTGTCAGTGTAGAGAGCGAAAAGGTTGATCTGATAGTATCTTATTGTAATGCCGATATATGTGCACATACAAATATCAGTCTCAGTACCAGTCAGTCCTATACGGGGTTTGGGAAGGGGGTGGGAGACACTAGCAGATATTAAGAATAAACCACGCACCGCTTCGCCAATTTGCTTTGAAATGAGATGCTATTTTGGAATTCATTTGGGTATAAACAGATGCTACCGTGACTTAATTTCCAAACAAATTCACCCATAAATAACAATGTATAATAAACTAAGAATTATAAATAAAGAAAAGTACAACAATAAAAATTTAAAGCGGCTGTTTGCTTTTTCAGATGTGTTTTTTTGTCCACAATAAAAAAAACAAAAAAAACAACTACTCATCTTTCTGTATTTAATTAGCGAGCCCCACGCAATTGTTTCACCATTATTATTACCACGATGGAATACAATTGGAACAACCACCAAAACTAAATTCCACTTTTTGGAAGTTCACGTTAATGTAATGATCATTTACAATTTTTCCTTGGTTTGTTTCTTCATCCTGCCGTTAATGAATAATGTTTTGCTCATTGTCATGGACTACCTTGGCAACTAAAAAAAAATGACATAGTACATGATGCAGTGAGCGGCGAGGCTTTGGAACAACCCCCTGAGCTCTGTATCCACCGAGTCCTATAATCTCCTCCCACACCTTCTCACTTATCTGCCATCACATGGCATTCTGAGAGCTGAGAGCCTGTGGCTGTGGGTGACTGGCAGCCATATTTTGTGCACTCCAGGGAGATTTTGAACAGAAGATAATGATTTGTAGAAGGATATCTTGGAAAATGACAATCAGACATAGGATGTCTAATAATTACATAAATAAAATAAACTTTTCTATTTGGGTTTACTGCTTTAAGTGCTGGAAGAGCGTGAAACTCTGTGCGCTGACACTAATAAAATCCTTCCAACCTACAATCTGATGCACCATCCCTATTAATTTAATTATGAAGTGGTGACATTGAAACTTCCTATTTATACAAGTATAATGCATATATCAAAACGGGCCTCGTGCTCAGCAATGAAGGGGCTGGAAATGACTAAACCGCAGATGTTACTGGGAAGGTGAAAAAAAAAGAAAGTGAGAGTTTTTGGCTCATCCAGCATCCCACAAAAAAAGACTGCAGCCGCACGTATAACTACTAGAAAGAGAACTGATAAAAGGTGTTGTCACTACAGTCTAAACCGCCTGTGTAAAATGTCTCACTATGCATTATTCAGGGTGTGTGTTGGATTTGATAAATACATGTTAGCTTCCAACTTTTCTGCACTATTCTTAGCCATAGAAACTTTCTGACAAACATAATCAGTATTTCCAGTGGCGCATTATGAAAGGAGGGGGTCCCGTCTGCAGTCAACGTCCGGGGCAACCACCTCTCTCCCTAGAGGCCGGCGGTGGATTGACCGCAGCAGTAGACTCTGGGCACTAGTCTGTGCCCAGAGACTACTGCGCATGTGCAGGTCACGGGGAAAATGGCGTTGCCGCCATTTTCTCGGCAATTTCCCCACTGCGCATGCGCAAGACTCCGAAAAAATGGCCGCCATTTTCCAAGCGTTTTAGGCAGGGCTGTGACAGCCGATGCGGGACTTCGGAGAGGTGAGTATTAAAGAATATGGGTGCAGGGTGTGCGGTGAGGGCCCCCCCTGGACCCATTATACATACGCCTGTGAGTATTTCAAACATGAATTACTGTAGTTTAATTTTAATTTATTCTATGGCTGGCTTTTTCTTTGAATATATTATTTGAAAAAAAAAAAAAATTTTACTTATGTACGGATGTATCTGACATTTGATTGACTGTATCAAAATAACTTTAAAAACATACGCTTGTAATTCACTTTCACGATTCATGTTACCATTACATAACCAACTCCCGGAGCAGTCGCTCTCTGCTAGCAGTGTAAAATAAGTGAAAAATTCATCCTGCGTGCAAGGTCAAGTGCTTTCTCCAAAAAAAAAAAAGATCAAAGATTCAGGGGGAAAAAAAAAGATTTTACTTAAAAAAGTATCCAGTGACAAGAGTTCAGACAGAAAGTAATATTACCCTATTCCCTGTAAAAATAAAGCATAAGTTAATAACTAACATCCAACCGCAGGCCACCTCTGATGCTCGCAGGAGGATTGGAACCTCTGCTGCTATTTCCGTGTAAGGCCAAAACAAACAGAGGAGAAAAAACACACATAGCTCACTAGCCCGAAGTCACATCTTACATTTACTCCCCAGAGCAATTCCCTACTAGATCGTTACAGGCCGGCGTGTGGTTAGACGTTACTTAGTCAGTTCTGTACAGACCACGCCATGTACTGCTATAGAAGATGCATTTTATTCTTAACTGTACTATCATAAGCAAGGAGCCTCT
The DNA here is from genome assembly GCA_031769625.1 of Taudactylus pleione. Classification (NCBI taxonomy): domain Eukaryota; kingdom Metazoa; phylum Chordata; class Amphibia; order Anura; family Myobatrachidae; genus Taudactylus; species Taudactylus pleione. Next base: position 1,147,364 of record JAUIMM010000536.1, read on the forward strand.
TTATCTTTTCATCTACTGTATCTGCCTCAGTGGTTTCTAAACTCGGTCCTCAAGGCATCCTAACAGGACTGGTTTTAAGGATATCCATGCTTGAGCACAGATGACTTAATAACTACCTCAGACAACTTGATTTAAGTGTCTGTGCTCTAAACCTGGACTGTTAGGATCCTTGAGGACCAAGCTTGGGTACCACTGTTCTGTCTCATATTTATCTATCTATCTCATATCTATCTATCTATCTATCTATCTATCTATCTATCTATCTATCTATCTATCTATCTATCTATCGATCTATCTCATATTTATCTATCTCATATCTATCTATCTATCTATCTATCTATCTATCTATCTCATATCTATCTATTATCTATCTATCTATATATCTATCTATCTCATATGTATCTATCTATCGATCTCATATCTATCTATCTATATATCTATCTCATATCTATCTATCTATCTCTATCTATCTATCTCATATCTATCTATCTTATATCTATATATCTATCTCATATCTATCTATCTATCTATCTCATATCTATCTATCTATCTATCTCATATCTATCTATCTCATATCTATCTATCTATCTATCTATCTATCTATCTCATATCTATCTATCTATCTATCTCATATCTATCTATCTCATATCTATCTATCTATCTATCTATCTCATCTCTATCTCATCTCTATCTATCTATCTCATATCTATCTATCTATCTATCTATCTATCTATCTATCTATCTATCTATCTATCTATCTATCTATCTGTCTGTCTGTCTGTCTGTCTGTCTATCTATCTATCTAATATCTATAACTATCTATCAATCTCATATCTATCTATCTATCTATCTATCAATCACATATCTATCTGTCAGGAGATAGAGCAATTAAGTGTGCATTAGAATTATCTACTTAATTTTCTACTCAGATGATCGAACTCATTTTGTCTGCAGCTAAAGTCCTCAGATTTGGGGAATAAGCCGTCTTTGTAAGGACTCATTTATTTTAACATGACTGAACTGAGTAGTGAGAAGGAATCTCGGAAACTGTTACTTATTGCCCAGTGGTACTGCTAGACCCAGGCCATTTTGATTAAAGTAATCACTTGGTATAAAGGGATATTACCTCCAAACCTTTCAGTAATGTCTTCCAGATGACTAAAACACATCAACTACTGTGTGTTCCTGAACTCTAGATGTGGATTTGTTTGAAGCCAGTTTAGGCTCCTTATCTATATGATATGTTTTACATACCTCTGGACAAGAAGAAGAGGTGAGAGATGTGATATAATGAGGGCTGAATTCCACATTCCCTCTACAGTGAGGGGTATGGAAGTCAAGCACAATCTAATTATACCTCTACCATGAAGGGTTGCATTGAAAATCTGTTGATCAGTACAACCCTGCACTATATATATATATATCAACAGTTTAATTGTTAAATAGTTAAACGTACAAGGATTACGGCTACAGGTACAGTTCTCTAAAATCCTGTAATAATTTAAACATTAAATTACTCAAAGAATCCACTTAGACAGACTGCACCAATCCCCAGAACAAAGCAAGTGCAACTGAGGAGATTGCTGTGACACAGGCACTCTGAGAGTTATATAGTGGGGTGAGCAGGGTCCCCAGCAGCACAGAATAGTGATGTCAGGCTCCTGTCACACTGATACAGGAAGCCACAGACTGAGAGTTATATAGTGTAAGGAGCAGGGTCCCCAGCAGCACAGAATAGTGATGTCAGGCTCCTGCCACACTGATACAGGAAGCCACAGCCTGAGAGTTATATAGTGGAGGGAGCAGGGACCCCCAGCAGCACAGAGTAGTGATGTCAGGCTCCTGTCACACTGATACAGGAAGCCACAGCCTGAGAGTTATATAGTGGAGGGAGCAGGGACCCCCAGCAGCACAGAGTAGTGATGTCAGGCTCCTGTCACACTGATACAGGAAGCCACAGCCTGAGGGTTATATAGTGGGAGGAGCAGGGACCCCCAGCAGCACAGAGTAGTGATGTCAGGCTCCTGTCACACTGATACAGGAAGTCACACACTGAGAGTTATATAATGGAAGGAGCAGGGACCCCAGCAACACAGAGTAGTGATGTCAGGCTACTGTCACACTGATACAGGAAGCCACAGCCTGAGAGTTATATAGTGGGAGGAGCAGGGACCCCCAGCAGCACAGAGTAGTGATGTCAGGCTCCTGTCACACTGATACAGGAGGTCACAGACTGAGAGTTATATAGTGGAAGGAGCAGGGTCCCCAGCAGCACAGAGTAGTGATGTCAGGCTCCTGTCACACTGATACAGGAAGCCACAGACTGAGAGTTATATAGTGGAAGGAGCAGGAACCCCCAGCAGCACAGAGTAGTGATGTCAGGCTCCTGTCACACTGATACAGGAAGCCACAGCCTGAGAGTTATATAGTGGAGGGAGCAGGGTCCCCAGCAGCACAGAGTAGTGATGTCAGGCTCCTGTCACACTGATACAGGAAGCCACAGCCTGAGAGTTATATAGTGGGAGGAGCAGGGACCCCCAGCAGCACAGCGTAGTGATGTCAGGCTCCTGTCACACTGATACAGGAAGTCACAGACTGAGAGTTATATAATGGAAGGAGCAGGGACCCCAGCAACACAGAGTAGTGATGTCAGGCTACTGTCACACTGATACAGGAAGCCACAGCCTGAGAGTTATATAGTGGGAGGAGCAGGGACCCCCAGCAACACAGAGTAGTGATGTCAGGCTCCTGTCACACTGATACAGGAAGCCACAGCCTGAGAGTTATATAGTGGGAGGAGCAGGGACCCCCAGCAACACAGAGTAGTGATGTCAGGCTCCTGTCACACTGATACAGGAAGTCACAGACTGAGAGTTATATAGTGGAAGGAGCAGGGTTCCCCAGCAGCACAGAGTAGTGATGTCAGGCTCCTGTCACACTGATACAGGAAGCCACAGACTGAGAGTTATATAGTGGAAGGAGCAGGAACCCCCAGCAGCACAGAGTAGTGATGTCAGGCTCCTGTCACACTGATACAGGAAGCCACAGCCTGAGAGTTATATAGTGGAGGGAGCAGGGACCCCGAGCAGCACAGAGTAGTGATGTCAGGCTCCTGTCACACTGATACAGGAAGCCACAGCCTGAGAGTTATAAAGTGGGAGGAGCAGGGACCCCCAGCAGCACAGAGTAGTGATGTCAGGCTCCTGTCACACTGATACAGGAAGCCACAGCCTGAGAGTTATATAGTGGAGGGAGCAGGGACCCCGAGCAGCACAGAGTAGTGATGTCAGGCTCCTGTCACACTGATACAGGAAGTCACAGACTGAGAGTTATATAGTGGAAGGAGCAGGGTCCCCAGCAGCACAGAATAGTGATGTCAGGCTACTGTCACACTGATACAGGAAGTCACAGACTGAGAGTTATATAATGGAAGGAGCAGGGACCCCAGCAACACAGAGTAGTGATGTCAGGCTACTGTCACACTGATACAGGAAGCCACAGCCTGAGAGTTATATAGTGGGAGGAGCAGGGACCCCCAGCAGCACAGAGTAGTGATGTCAGGCTCCTGTCACACTGATACAGGAAGTCACTGACTGAGAGTTATATAGTGGAAGGAGCAGGGTCCCCAGCAGCACAGAGTAGTGATGTCAGGCTCCTGTCACACTGATACAGGAAGCCACAGACTGAGAGTTATACAGTGAGTTATATAATGGAAGGAGCAGGGACCCCAGCAACACAGAGTAGTGATTTCAGGCTCCTGTCACACTGATACAGGAAGTCACAGACTGAGAGTTATAAAGTGGAAGGAGCAGAGTCCCCAGCAGCACAGAATAGTGATGTCAGGCTACTGTCACACTGATACAGGAAGTCACAGACTGAGAGTTATATAATGGAAGGAGCAGGGTCCCCAGCAACACAGAGTAGTGATGTCAGGCTACTGTCACACTGATACAGGAAGCCACAGCCTGAGAGTTATATAGTGGGAGGAGCAGGGACCCCCAGCAGCACAGAGTAGTGATGTCAGGCTCCTGTCACACTGATACAGGAAGTCACAGACTGAGAGTTATATAGTGGAAGGAGCAGGGTCCCCAGCAGCACAGAGTAGTGATGTCAGGCTCCTGTCACACTGATACAGGAAGTCACAGACTGAGAGTTATATAATGGAAGGAGCAGAGGACCTGATTCAGACTCGCTCGCTAGGATGCGTTCGCACGCAGCCATCCGATTGTTTGCATTCTGCGCATGCGTACGCATCGCAGTGCGCGTGCGCGAACCACTGTAAAAGATTAGAATATGTTCACTTGCTGCGCATAGACAGCCCAGCAGAGTGAGTGACAGGAGAAGCCATGGTGGGTGGTTACAGGGGCTGGCCATTAATAACGGGGAATGGATGTGCGAAACGCAGGCATGCCTGAGCGTCCTAACAGCATTTTAGAGGCGTGCATAATTTAGAGGGAGCGTCATTGTACACGTCACCAGACTGGTTTTTACACTGAAGTGATCGCAGTGCTTGCGGCAGGGTATGGTCAACCTCAAGCGCTGTGATCGCATCAGATGTTACCCGATGTAACGATGGTTGCATACACTGCAGGGAGATGACGTGCACAAGTGGGCATCTTAAGACAGGCCAGTGGGCGTCTGCATACACAATGCGATCGCATTCTAAGACATAGCAGGCGTGCTAATGCCTTGCCGTGTGATCGCCCTGCCTATACAATTTGCATACACATCATGCGAGTGAACACATCTAGCGAGCAGGTCTGAATGAACTCCAGAGTCCCCTCTGTGCTGAGTAGGGATGTCAGGCTCCTGTCACACTGATGCAGGAAGCCACAGACTAAGAGTTATATAGTGGAAGGAGCAGGGTCCCCAGCAGCTCAGAGAAGTGATGTCAGGCTCCTGTCACACTGATGCGGGAAGCCACAGACTAAGAGTTATATAGTGGAAGGAGCAGGGTCCCCAGCAGCACAGAATAGTGATGTCAGGCTCCTGTCTCACTGATACAGGAAACCACAGACTGAGAGTTATATAGTGGAAGGAGCAGGGTCCCCAGCAGCACAGAGTAGTGATGTCAGGCTCCTGTCTCACTGATACAGGAAATCACAGACTGAGAGTTATATAGTGGGATGAGTAGGGTCCCCCAGGAGCACAGAGTAGTGATGACAGGCTCCTGTCACACTGATACAGGAAGTCACAGACTGAGAGTTATATAGTGGGATGAGTAGGGTCCCCCAGCAGCACAGAGTAGTGATGACAGGCTCCTTTCACACTGAAACAGAAAGCCACAGACTGAGGCCCCCATTTACTAACGAGTTTTATCACCAAAACGAGTGACAAATGTCACTGTGTATGATAAATGGTGCTCCAGCCAATCAGCTCCCAATTGTCAACTGTTAGAAAAATGACAGTTGGAAGCTGATTGGCTGGAGCACCATTTATCATACACAGTGACATTTATCACTACTTTGGTGATAAAACTCATTAGTAAATGGGGGCCTGAGAGTTATATAGTGGGAAGAGCAGCACAGAGTAGTGATGTCAGGGTGACAAAATGATGCGGAAAGACAGTGCTATGAAACAATCCTCTATGAAAAAAAACATAAAGTCTTTACACCTGACTGGTTATGAGAATCACTGTTGGGTGTTTGACCTAATGCTAGAATGATCTTTTGTACTCACTAAAGGGGGGGATGTATCAAACCTTGGAATGAGATAAAGTACCAACCAATACGCATCAGTCATCTTTTAAACACAGGGGTCTAGTTACTAAGCAGTGTTAGGAGACAGATTGAAAAGTGATAAGAAAGTGATAAGGTACCAGCCAATAAGATCCTAACTGCCATCTCACAGGCTGTGTTTGAAAAATGACAGTTAGGAGCTGATTGGCTGGTACCTTATCACTTTCACTCTGTCTCCTAACACTGCTTAGTAAATAGACCCCACAGTCTGTAGTATGACAGGTAGAGGCTTATCGGTTGGTTCTTTACTTCTATTAACTTTATCTCTCTTTCCAGGTATGATACACCTCCCCTTAATTTATTTGCCATTTATGTCATTGGACTCACTTTGAAAGTGTTCTATGACCAAATGCGTAATAGCTAGTGAAGGCAAATATGTAGTAATGGGATTGTTTTATAGTGTGCTGCATTCATTACACATTTGGCACACAGGTTACTATTCAATGCTATCCAAAAATGTCCATTTGTCAGTGGTAAGTATAAATCTAACACATTAATTTAATACCAACGGCTTAGAGTTTACCTACCTGCAGTAAGTACAGGTTCTCAATATTCTTGCCAGATTAATTTAGAATAAATACATCTGTCATGTTTTATGACTAGGCCGACATAAAAAGCTATGACCTGTCATTGTACCATTATATTGGGACCCAAGTGTCAGTGTGTCATTGTTCTGGGACCCCAAGTGTCAGTGTGTCATTGTTCTGCGACCCCAAGTGTCAGTGTGTCATTGTTCTGGGATCCCAAGTGTCAGCCTGTCATTGTTATGGGACCCCAAGTGTCAGCGTGCCATTGTGATGGGACCCCAAGTGTCAGTGTGTCATTGTTCTGGGACCCCAAGTGTCAGCCTGTCATTGTTCTGGGACCCCAAGTGTCAGTGTGTCATTGTTATGGGACCCCAAGTGTCAGCCTGTCATTGTTATGGGACCCCAAGTGTCAGTGTGTCATTGTTCTGGGACCCCAAGTATCAGTGTGTCATTGTTCTGGCATCACAAGTGTCAGTGTGTCATTGTTCTGGGACACCAAGTGTCAGTGTGTCATTGTTCTGGGACCCCAAGTGTCAGTGTGTCATTGTTCTGGGAACCCCAAGTGTCAGTGTGTCATTGTTCTGGGAACCCCAAGTGTCAGTGTGTCATTGTTCTGGGAACCCCAAGTGTCAATGTGTCATTGTTCTGGGACCCCAAGTGTCAGCGTGTCATTGTTCTGGGACCCCAAGTGTCGGTGTGCCATTGTTCTGGGACCCCAAGTGTCGGTGTGTCATTGCTCTGGGACCCCAAGTGTCGGTGTGTCATTGTTCTGGGACCCAAGTGTCATTGTGTCATTGTTCTTGGACCCCAAGTGTCATTGTGTCGTTGTTCTTGGACCCCAAGTGTCAGTGTGTCGTTGTTCTGGGACCCCAAGTGTCATTGTGTCATTGTTCTGGGACCCCAAGTGTCATTGTGTCATTGTTCTGGGACCCCAAGTGTCATTGTGTCATTGTTCTGGGACCCCAAGTGTCAGTGTGTCATTGTTATGGGACCCAAGTGTCGGTGTGTCATTGTTCTGGGACCCCCAAGTGTCGGTGTGTCATTGTTCTTGGACCCCAAGTGTCATTGTGTCATTGTTCTGGGACCCCAAGTGTCAGTGTGTCGTTGTTCTGGGACCCCAAGTGTCAGTGTGTCGTTGTTCTTGGACCCCAAGTGTCATTGTGTCGTTGTTCTGGGACCCCAAGTGTCAGTGTGTCGTTGTTCTGGGACCCCAAGTGTCAGTGTGCCGTTGTCCTGCGACCCCAAGTGTCAGTGTGTCATTGTTCTGGGACCCCAAGTGTCAGTGTGTCATTGTTCTGGGACCCCAAGTGTCAGTGTGTCATTGTTCTGGGACCCCAAGTGTCTGTGTATCATTGTTCTGGGACCCCAAGTGTCAGTGTGTCATTGTTCTGGGACCCCAAGTGTCAGTGTGTCATTGTTCTGGGACCCCAAGTGTCAGTGTGTCACTGTTCTGGGACCCCAGGTGTCAGTGTGTCATTGTTCTGGGACCCCAAGTGTCAGTGTGTCATTGTTCTGGGACCCCAAGTGTCAGTGTGTCATTGTTCTGGACAGAGAAGAGATAGGGGAGGCCAGGACATGCTGGGGATGAAATAAGAGGAAGCTACAAGCAAGAATGATAATAAACAGTGCTCCCTGCCCTGTGGTGCCCTGTGCGATGGCACCGGCCGCACTACTCTAGCTACGGCCCTGGTTCTGGAACCCCAAGTGTCAGTGTGTCATTGTTCTGGAACCCCAAGTGTCAGTGTGTCATTGTTCTGGAACCCCAAGTGTCGGTGTGTCATTGATCTGAGGCTATTAGTTTCAGTGTGTCATTATTCTAGATCAGGGGTGTGGAACCTTTTTTCTGCCGAGGGCCATTTTGATATATATAACATTATTTGCAGGCCTGGTGCAGGCCATGCCCCCTCCGTGTGATGTCACACAGGGGCGGGGCAACAATAACAGATGATTACTGCAATGCCAGGAGCATCCTGAGGATGCTCCGGGGAGCTGTAAGGGCAGCGGTGTGACTGTCTGAAGCGTTCTAAGGATGTTCCTGGCAGCACTGCTGCATAGATTCTGGCTGCAGGGTGCCATTCTGTCCAGATGAAGCTAGCAGAAAAAAGCTCAGAGGGCCAGACCAAATGATTGTGGGGGCCTTATACAGCCCCCGCGCCTGAGGTTCCCCATCCCTGTTCTAGATCAACAAGTGTCAGTGTGTCATTGTTCTGGGTCTCCAGGTGTCAGTGTGTCATTGTTCTGGGACCCTAAGTGTAAGTGTCATTGTTCTGGGACCCCAAGTGTCAGTGTGTCATTGTTCTGGGACCCCAAGTGTCAGTCTGTCATTGTTCTGGGACAGTAAGGCTCAGTGTGTAATTGTTCTAGATCAACAAGTATCAGTGTGCCAATGTTCTAGGTCAGTAAGGCCCATTTGTGTAATTGTTCTAGATCAACACGTGTGAATGTGCCAATGTTCTAGGTCAGTAAGGCTCAGTGCGTAATTGTTCTAGATCAACACATGTGAGTGTGCCAATGTTCTAGGTCAGTAAGGCTCAGTGTGTAATTGTTCTAGATTAACAAGTGTCAGTGTGCCAATGTTCTAGATCAGTAAGGCTCAGTGTGTCATTGTTCTGGTACTCTATGTGCCAGTATTCTCAGACTGCTGAAAAAAAAATCCCAGTAGAACACAGTGTATACCTGTCCTACTCCTCAGGCTGTTCTCTCCGGCTTTATTCTAGATATCCTATATCAGGTACAAATGATCTGGTGCTAAATATCCTATAGCTGGTGCACCCATTGCATTGGGGGCCTGATTCAGAGCCAGATCCTCTGAACGAGCGCCCGCTCTGAATCAGGGCGTGTTTTTTTTTTTTCCGTCCGGCTTTTTATCGCTCGCATAGCTGTGGGTTACCACCCACAGCTTATGCGAGCGTCCATGATGATGGTACCGATGGTCTTGACCATCGCGACCATCAGGCTTGCGACGAGACCCTTGCGGTAGGGTCTCGCTGCCGCAAGCCCTGGAGTGATTTTGGCTCTATCAGAGCCAAAATCACTCCCACTGACATCACTAGTGATGTCTGTGGGGCCGGACCCAGACGGTAGGCGTTCCCATGGGAACGCCTCTGTCTGGGCAGCCACGCCCCCGACACGCCCACCAAAGGGGGCGTGCTGTCACTCACCATCGACAGCACGCCCCCTTTGGTGCGAGACCCATAACGACGGCTACCCCGTCGTTATTCGGGTCTCGCGCATGCGCATTTGGGCACCATCAACCCTCTTGCAAGCGTATAGCGCTCGCGAGCGGGTCTGAATGAGACCCTGAATTCACAGACGCTGATAGAAACCTTGACTTTGTGTGAAGGCTGCTGCGGGCTGTCCTAATATTGTGTGATATTGCCCAGCCCGGAAGCCAGCGGAATGACACGCATACGGACCTTCCCATGTACAACGTGGACATAGCTGTATAATGAAATGCCCTTGTAAAATATTGTCGTTCACGTAAGTGGACGCAGTTATGCTGAAATTTACAGCGCATCGTCCTCTTATTATAATCCGTACCTTGTTGCATAAGTTGTGTCTCTGTACACAAGTGGCACTGAGCGTGATTCAGTAGATGTACGCTAATGTCACGGCCACCGCGTTTGTCTACACAGCCGCTGGGACTCGTACTGAGATGCCCATCCAAGCATCGACCGCACATCCTTTTATTTTCGCCTTATCTGAGTAAGTCTATGGACGCGCAGTTCTGAGACGCCGGAGCTATGTTTACTGCGTACAGGACCGCACACGCAGGCTGTGACACTCCCTGAAAAATGTTGCGACACTCCTGCGTTCTTCGCCGCCACTCCCTGTAACCTCACCCAAACGCTCCCTGACTGTCAAATCGTACTGTGAGTAAAAAGTCACTGCGAGAGACTACGGTAGTGTACCTCGACGAATGCGCAGTTTACCGATAATCGCTCGACTGTGGAAATATCGGCATAGCGTACAACCAGAGTAAAACTGCTCCTGGCGCCTACACACAGTTTTAGCAGCCATTTTGTGAGCAGCTAGCTTCAGCCACAAAATGGCTACCGTGACTGTGTAAAAGTGTGCAAGCGACAGGTAACGTTTACGTTTTTCCACGTCTGCATCAGCCAGCCTTTAGAGGCCGTTTCTTTATTTTATGACACAACAACCTCCCATACTGCGTTTTTTTTTTAATTATCTTATGATCTTTATTTAAATTATTTATTTTGGTGATCTTGTTTTAAGTTGTCAAGTTTTTTGGGGGGGATGATACAGTTGCAGTGAAAGTGGACAGTATGCCGTGTAGCTGTCAGTTATTTAACCTCAAATCAGCTTTTTTGTCGAACCAGAAGAGGCCATATTGTTAAAATCCTGAGCAGGCTGGAATATTTCAGAGCACATTATTACACACTGATAAAGCACCAGACATCCATTGTTTAAACTCATTATTGTCCTATGGGCTGCTACATATATCTCGTTCCGAGCATTCACAATATATTTGTATTTTGAAATTATATTTCTTTAATAACACAGAAATACTCAAGACCGGGGGAAAAAAAAAAAAACTAACTATAATGGAAAAGGCAGTCAGCTGTTGACGACATATAGATTCCCTGAATATAATTTACAGCGACCAGCGCGGCAGACGACTCAAAATTTTCACAAAAAAATATTTCTTTCCTTCGATAGTCCAATGTAATTCATTTTCTATCTCTGTTCATTAATCATTGTTAAAATTAGTGATCCATCCCTTCCACTCTGCCATCTGCACTCAGCTTCGTAACAAACATGACACCTTCCTGCATAATAAAATCTGACAACTACGAGGATTGCGTTTCCAAATAGCTTTCTGCATTTTTGCACCTCTAAAACTGATTCCGTTGTCAGACAAACGTTGATTATTTAACCAGAAATCCTTCTTTTTCAATTCGCCATATAAACAGATATATTTATATGTGCATGTATCTTATAGACGCACTGAAAGCCATATACATATGCGCATATATTTATCCGTGTATTTTTATATATATATATATATATATATACATAGACTTGTATATCACGTCTAGTCTAAACCTCATCTATGCATTCATGCAGCAGATATGGTTTTTAATGGAAATATGTATTGCCGACTCAAACACGTAACCACCGTTCAATGAAAAGTTTTCTTTAATTTTATTTTATTTTTTAAAATAAACTATATTATTTATGTATACATTCCTGTCATACTCGGCGCTATACAAAACATAATTTTTTTTATTTTTTTTTTTAAGTATTTTTTTTTTAAACTTTTTTTTTAAAAAGTACAAAATAAATACAAAGGCTGGGCTACCAAAGGAAAAAAATTGCCACAAGAGCTCACAATCTGGAAGGGAGATGTGCCTCCTACTTATATCTAATCACTAAAAATATTGTTTTTGTTTTTTTATCTCGTTGAGCACACAGAAAACATTACGTGTCTAAATGGAATCCTGAATTTTGTCCATTTCCACTGTGCAATATAAAATAAACCAACACAGGGATTTTATTATATACGTTGTCTGAAAAATGACGCTTATAGTATAGAGAACACTTGTCGCGTTAACCGTTATCACACATTTTAACAGCCGTCAATATTTTCTCAAATACATATTTTGGATCCAATGAGTAGTTCCAACTTCCAAGAATTTTCAGATATCTTACAAGGGGAATATTACTTTAATCTACTGTTGATAAATAGAAAAATAGAGAGATGGTCTCTTATGCTTTTCTCAGTTTCCCCCCCATCACTACCATCACCCCCCGATTCTCTCCAGTGTGTCTGCATACTGACACATTCAATTTCAGGTTATCAGCACATGTGAATTTTAGAATACTGATTGGGACAGAGGGCAGGCCTCACCGGACTGATTAGCATCATTTAAGAAAGCATTCACTGGCTTGCTCGGGCAGCTGCAGCGATTCCTTGATGGGTGGCCTTTTAGTACTACAAGTCAATATGTAACAAACTCATTTGAATCAAACAAGGACGTATGCAAAAACAAAAAAAATCTCATAATTCCTCTTCTTTTCTAACCTTTTAGGGCTCGTTCGCACACCTACGCTGGAAAAATGGGGGGGGGGGGGACGCAATGCACTCTTTAGACGCAATTTTTTTTATTGATGCTCTTTTTTTTTAACACACGTTGTGCTTTTACCGAGACTATCTATGGTAGCGCGTCTCAGTGCAAAATATGAAATAAATACATAAATTGCATTGCGGTCTGAGAAATTTAATGCGCCATAACAAATTGTACATCCGATTTTGAAAGTACTTTCGATGGCAGCAAAAGAACCTTAACTGTGAGGTGGTGTGAACAAGTCTATAAGCTTAATACACAGTTATAATATATTTATATATAGGCAGCTGGCGCTGTTTTTATAAGATGAAAAGAATAACACCTTTCTAACTAATTAAAATATTTGTAACTTTGCATATATATATATATATATATATACGTAAATTATTTGCACTGAGTAACGTCTCAGAGTTACCTTTTTAACTTTAAATTCCACTTTTTATATAATAACCAGTATTGATACAAAATGCATTGTGGGCCTGATTCAGAGCCGGACGCTCTGACAAGAGCGCTCGCTCTGAATCAGGGCCGTCCTACCTACCACCCACAGCTTATGCGAGCGGGCAAAAAGATGGTCGCGATGATCAAGACCATCGCGACCATAGGGCTTGCGACGAGACCCTTTCGGTAGGGTCTCGTTGGCCGCAAGCCTGGAGTGCTTTTGGGCTCTATCAGAGCCAAAAACACTCCCACTGACATCACTAGTGATGTCAGTGGGGCCGGACCCAGACGGTAGGCGTTCCCATGGGAACGCCTCCGTCTGGGCAGCCACACCCCCGGCACGCCCACCAAAGGGGGCGTGCTGTCACTCACCATCGACAGCACGCCCCCTTTGGTGCAAGACCCGGAGCGACGGCTTCCTCGTCGCTATCCGGGTCTCGCGCATGCACACGACGGAGCAGCCTCCGTCGTGCGCATGCGCACTTGGGCAACTTCGACCCGCTTGCGAGCACTCAGCGCTCGCGAGCGGGTCTGAATCAGGCCGTGTTCCAAACGCCATGCCTAAACTCCTAATGTTATAAATATTTGCCGTTACTAAAAAAAAGTTTCAATATAGGCTAGATTACACATATTAAGATATAAATGTTGTAAATACCCTAAATATACTTCAGATGTTCCACTTTTCATAGGACCCGTCTCACCTAGTACTTAATGTGAGGTCTGACCTAATTTCCTATTACAGTAACCAGTGCTCAAGGCTGAGTAACCAAAGGCGTTATAATTGTGATTGTTAACTACCATTTCTACTTGCGTTAAGGGGGTCAATGGAGGTCACTCCACTGACCTAAATACGTTTAGCTTGTGCTATATGAGATGAATGGAGCAAGATGCACTCTGAATAACACAACGCGCGGGGGCCGTAAAAACACAAGTATGAGCTCCATTGTCCTGTTTACGCGTGATGTACATGTTTGTAAACATTTACAGCAAATACTACTCTACAGGCGTGATTCTGAAGTTGGCCAGCAGATGTAATGTGCGTGTTGCTGGGTGACATTGGAAAATGTTGGAATATGTGGTCCTGGTAAACCAGTTCGGACATTTTAAACCAGATGTAAGTGCCAACATGATCGGGGCCTGGCGCACACGGGCAGATAGCTGGCCGTGTGGCTCTGCTGGCATCTTTCTCCTACATTTACCAACATCCCAAATAATGACAGCTCTGTCATTATTGTTATGGGGGTTTTGGGGACATAAAAGCACCAATATCAGGCCAATTGCACCTTATCAGCTGCAATACCAAAAACTTCGTCGTCAGCATTGTACTGCACTGATCCCATTCTCCTAGGAATCAGTAAGATTTACCGCCGGCCGCATGGTTAGGATACTTACCTACTAGTGTAGGGATGCCACAGTCGGTATTCTGACCGCCGGCATCCGGACTCCCGGGATCCCGTACCCGACCCCTTCTATCTACTGGTCAAGCAACTTTTTTGCTTCTTATAACTCTGACTTATGGCCCGTACACACTTGTCGATCAGACAATGATCAGATATCGTTGTCTCATCGTCCTGCATGTGCTGGATGTTCGATATCGAACATTCAGCAACATGCACCAACCCCCTAACGACTTAACGATCCCGCGATGGATGATCGCGGGTCCCTAGAGCAAACAGGCTAACCTGGTCGATATCGACCATCCAAGCCCGCGCATCAACCATCGTTTGGTCGTTGGTCGGGTTGAAAAAAAGAACGATGTAAACGATCAAGCAATATCGTTATAGTTTATATCGTTCTTTTAAGTTGGACCGTGTGTATGCACCATTAGAAACATCATCCTACCTGAAGCCAGGGTAGTTTTGTTTAAATTATTCCCTATCTGTTAACATTTAAATGGTAAAATAGGTCCAATGACATGGGTGCAACGCCTGCAAGAGGGTCATTCCGTACGGATCACACACGAGGCGTGAACCTTCCACAATTTTGGTAAGCATAGGGATCAATGATCCCTCTAACAACGCTCACAGAGCACATTATCTGTGTGAGATGCATTTCATTCTCACCTATTCCACACAGATGGCACATGAGGCGTGAACCAACCTCAATTCTGTAAGCATAGGGATCTGTGATCCCTACGAGTGTAGCAACCATCACAGAGCGCACCAACTGTCTGAGATTCATTCTGTTCGCCTTCATTTCGCACAGATCGCACGTAAGGCGTGAATCAACATTTTATCTATGCATGTGGATCTGTGATCCCTATTATAACCAGTGGCAAGGGCGCATTACTTGTGTGAGATTCATTCTGTTATCATGTATTCCACACAGATTGCACATGTCTTGTAAACGTCATTTCTCTAAGCATCAATGATCAGAGACTGTGCACATTACAAGGGGCATGGATAAAATGTTACATGCGGTGTGCCTGGTATATCCTGTCATTCTGTTCCATATATGCTTTGATTGCAGCCTCTGGAAACACGCTCCTAGCCTATTAAGGAAGGTGCCTCAGATACTTTCAGTTACATTGCAGTCATTTCCCACCTTGAGGAAACCGATGTCTCACTTTAAACAAGTGCAGATCATATTAACTAACCAATGTGCAACGACAAGTGCACAATGACCCGTTCAGTTCATAATCTGGCTGTCACATTTCAGATATGGACATACGCTAACTCTGAGCCCAAAAAATAGGTAAAAGGTGCATTCGACAGCCATTTTTCTGATGGTGAGAGATCTCTGTTTTATGTCTAACTAAAGTGACTTATGGGATCTATGTAACAAAGCTGGTAGAGAGATAAAACTGGAAGAAATAAATGACCAACCAATCAGCTCCTAACTATCATTTTTTTAAACACAGTCTGCAAAATGTAAATTGGAAGCTGATTGGTTAGTACTTTATCTCCCACAATTTTCTCTCTCTCCCAGCTTTGATACATAGGCCCCTTAAATACTCTGCATAGTTTAAAGCTCAGCGCCGCATTTATTTTGCTTGATATAAATATCTGATGCGGATGTTTCTATCTATAAAACAAAACAAGGAGCATTTAGGAATCCTGCTCTTATCTGGTAATGACTAGGTGAAAATCGCTGTTTTCCTTTCTTGCACAATGCGGCTTAGTTTTGCATTGTAAATAAGAACGGCTTAGCGTGGTCAGCTGCTAGCCACATGGTAAAAAGTAAGTATAATAGGCTGAAAGTCTCAATTATTCCAGATTTTGTGTATTGTTGATCTCTTGCCCTATTAGCCAAGATTCCCACTGGCAGAGCAAAGAGGTGAAGCCGGCAGCGTGAGGCTTAATGGTGCATAGAGCCTGAAGCCGAGACTACCCTGCCCCGAAAAAAAACCCCACTCCGCTTCGCGCCTGCGCCCCACCTTTCACGGACGAATGTGGTGTTTGAGGGCAGACAGTGTTACCGGAGGATTAGAATAGCCCTCTTGCAGTGCTCAACATTAAAGTCTTCCGCATTTGCAAAATTGCAAACAGATGCAAGTGAAGTACCTGCAAATAATCTGCCAAGACCAATTGCAAGAGGGAGATTTCAAAATATGTGGAAGTCATTAGGACATGTATTATTTTTGCTATGAATAGGAGCCAGGAGTGTCTGACGGAGCAGATGGGTGCTAGTTTGTTTATAAAAGATCATCTGAATATCAGCCTGTAAATGAAGACACATAAGCGATATGAAACAATTACCGTATAATGCGAATGTTTCAAAGCTAATTGTAATGCTCCTTCAACTACTGAATTCTTTCAACAATGTGTTATAGAAAGTGAAAACTCGATTGTCTGTTTTCTGTTCTATGTGAATTCAACTGATGATGGGAAATTAAAGACTTCTTTTTTTTTGTGAGGCTTGGAATATATTTCCCCCCCCCCCCCCCCGTCATGTCAGAAGTAGAGAAATATTATGAACGGCGCTACTTGTACCCAGGAAACGCAGAAGAAAGAAATCTCTGATTATTTGTGACTAAAAGCTTTCGAATAAAAAAAAAACAGCTTCGAGCCTTTCATAAAACAACTGTGAAATAGTACAGATGATTCTTGCAGCAGAACTGGCTCTATTTCCACTCGATATGTCCAACTTTACATAGAAGCTCCCAGCTTTCGCATCAGACACCCAGATTAATCCCGAACTCATTTTTGCAATCCGATTTATCACGATGTTTATTTTTAGTCACCTCTATCCTGTTGATTCGTCATAGTCATTGCAATAATTGTCAAGGAAATGTGTAATTCCTATAATTGTTTTACTATGACATTTAGTACACAAAAAACGACAGGAGAGAACATGGACTGTAGCAACCGGGGGAAGGAAAAAAAAAAATAATAGAAGCCCTAATTTGGTAGTATGCAGAATTCCAGGACGCGCCTATTCTCTATTTTATGTGCTCATAATTATGATTCATTAACTTATTTATTAAATATTTATTAACCTCTCTAGAGATATGCAGAACGCTGCCATGTTGCTAATACTCCTTGACAAACACGTTTTAATGGATTTTTCAAAGCCGTGCATATTTTAAGGCCACATTTAAAAGCCAAGGCTAGCCCCCCTTCGGTTCACTTACTTTGACCCTTACATCACAATATACAAACTAGTAGACTTCTTGTCCCTTTTGCATGTGCTCAATAAAGTTGTTCTTGTTACTGAACAGTACCCTGGACTAGGAAACCTCACAAAGGGGGGAGATGTACTAAACTCTGGAAAGTGATAAACTACAATTCAATCAGCTCCTAACTGTCATTTTTCAAACACAGCCTGTGACATGACAGTTAGGAGCTGAGTGGCTGGTAGTTTATTACTCTCCAATGTATCACTTTTCAGAGCTTAGTACAACTCCCCTTTAGAATGAAATGCAATGTTATTACATGCACTCCACATGCCTCGATTGTAAAGCAGCACTCAAACATAATTGTATTTGTCTTATATACTAGATAACTTTGTGGGACGCAGACGATAAATCTTATGTCATTGCGTTGATCAAAATATTAGAGGTTTTTTTTTGCAATCTATGGCCCTCATTCAGAGCCGCTCGCTAGCGGCCGTACGCTCGTTCCGAGCGATGTTCGCACTTCTGCGCATGCGTACGGTTTTTAGTACGCATGCGCGAACCAGTCAGTGCGGCCGAAAATCGTTGGTACGCTATATAGCGAGTGCCTGCTATTTTGAGTGACAGAATGAGGCGTATGTGGGTGGTAACAGGGGAAGGTGCTTGTAAACGGGGGAGTGGAATTCGAACGCAGGCGTGCTTAAAGGTCAAAACGGGCGTTTTAAGGGAGTGCATAATTAATACAGCAGCGTCATTGACCACGTCACTTGGTTTTTTTTAACTCAGAACTGCTCGCAAAATAGCGGTTGAAAAAACCAACCACAAGAATAGCGAGTAGTTCATACGCTGTACGATGTACTCGATTAATCTAATAAATACCGGACATGACGTATGGTGCGAGCGGCCAGGGGGCGTTTTTAACAAATAAACGAGCGTATGTTTTGCACGCTCGTTCAGACTTAGAGGTGTGAACAGACTGCAATGTGCGAACGGATCATTTGAATAGCCACCCCTTGTTTTTGAACGAACGACCGCAAATAGCGAACGGCTCTGAATCAGGCCCTATGTCATTGATAGAAACAGACTTCTTGTTTGCACTATAAAAAAAAATAGTATAATAAATAATAATTAGTATTGGCTCATAATGTACTTTAAAATAATCTAAAAGTGACATACAGCTAAATAAAATGTAATGTATTTGTTGCTTAGGTCATAACCCCCTTAAAGTACTAAACTAAACTAAACTGAGAAAAAAATAACCACGGAATAAGGACAAACAGGGAATTGTTGTACGTTATGTTGTTAGAGAGTTGTGGCAGTATTATGGTGAGTTATTACAGGTTGAGTCTCACATATCCAAAATGCTTGGATATCAGAATTTTCCGTATTTTGGAATAATTGCATATCATAATGAATATCTTGGGAATGGGAACCAAATCTAAACACAGAACGCATTTTTGTTTCATATACACCTTATACACACAGCCTGCAGGTCATTTTATACACAATAATTTCAATATAATTTTATACAATACTTTTAACAATTTTTTGGCTCAAACAAAGTTTATGTACATACATGAAATTTATTTATGTTTCATATACACCTAAAATACACAAAGCCTGGTCATTTTATACTTTATTTTTTAATAATTGTGTGCCTTAAACAAAGTTTGTGTACACTGGGCCTGATTCAGATCTGCTCACTCGCGCTGTGCGTTCGCAAGCGGCCCGATGTTCTGCGTATGCGCATGCTTCGTTCTGCGCGTGCGCGAACTACACATTTCGATCGCAACCCTCTCGTTCGCCCAGCAATGGCAGCCCAGGGTAATGAGTGACAGGAGAGGCCGTTTGTGGGTGGTAACAGGGGCAGGACTCTAATAACAGGGGGTTGGAGATGCGAAAGCAGGTGTGCCTGAGTGTTTCAACGCCGTTTTAGAGGCGTGCATAATTAACAGGCAGCGTCATAGTACACGTCACTTGCCATTTTTTTTCACTGATTTCCTCGCAATGCTTGTGGTAGGGTAAAGCTACCTCAAGCACTGCGTTCACATCCGATGGTGCTCGATGTACCAATGTTTTAATACACTTCCTGGAGACAAACACTTACTGGAGATGACGTGTTGCTGGTGGGCAGCTCTGCCTGTGCAATTGGGCGTACGCATACACAAAGTGGCCGCTCGCTAAGACATGGTGGGCGTGCTTATGCCTTGGCGAGCTATTGCTTCCTGTGTCGTTGCTTTGACAAATTTGCATACGCAGCCAGCGTACGCAGATAGCGAATGGGTCTGAATCAGGCCCATTGAACCATCAAAAAGCAAAGTTTCACTATCTCAGTCATGCTGAAAAAACATCCGTATTTTGGAATATTTGAATATGGGAGACTCAACCTGTACATCTCTTTATTAAGGGGTTGGTCCCATCCAACCCCATTCCAGCCACCATGTTACAATACTGACAGTGACTGGCTGCTGGACTCGGCCAAAGCTAAAATGGAGGGTCCCAAGATCCACACGTTTGAAACTAATCACGACGCCCCACATAAAACCGTATAACCGCTTTGGGCCGTTATGTTAGACTGCTGGAAAGTCACTCACGATAAATATGTCATCTGAACTGGTTTACATCTTCTTTAAACTACGTAAGTACATACCGTATGTTACACAATTTAATGCTGCATTCGTTAAAATATACATTTTTCATTTGCAAATTCAGTGCTTGTCTATTAAAGTTTTATAATGCAAAACAGCAGAGAATTTAGCATAGATTTAAGTCATCACATATATCTAAATGTTGTACTTACAGGTGACAATAAAGCAATGACCGTGTATCGGAGACGCTGTCACAAACCAGCGTTACTGGAATTGTCAGATCCATTTATTTTTCTTTAAAGAAAAAAAAAAAGATTTACAAGGCTTCGCTCTAAGCTGATAACACTGATAAAAGTGGCTGTAATACTTCTTACAATTAGCACAGAGATGAGTAGAAAAGCAATAAGTATCCGCAGCACTTAACCTTTGTCATGGGAACATAAAACTCCAAATGTGTTCTTTAAAATAAAAGATAATGTTTCCTATGAAAACGTCACAACAAGCACTTCCCAAGTCCGTTACTGATGCAGATA
This sequence comes from Taudactylus pleione, assembly GCA_031769625.1. Classification (NCBI taxonomy): domain Eukaryota; kingdom Metazoa; phylum Chordata; class Amphibia; order Anura; family Myobatrachidae; genus Taudactylus; species Taudactylus pleione. The sequence goes on from JAUIMM010000536.1 coordinate 1,167,835, forward strand.
AAGGCAATGTGCTCCTTCTTTCAGGGGAGACAATGAACTAACTTGGCAGAATGTTGAAACAAAGACAGATAAATTGCACATTCTGAGGGCCCAGAACAAATATCCACAGTAAGCAGTATTACTGCGCCCTAACCAAAGCTTCAACTCAGACATCGCTACGTGCACAGTCTACAGCTTCCATATGCCAGCTATGAAATCCACCTGTAAACTATAGAATCAAATGGTACAAATGGCTGAGAAATTATACAAGTTGGATGTATGAAGTTCCCTTTGACATCACAGTCTTTCTGCCCCAGTGTTACAGGACCCACTCACGCTCTGTGTTGCTGGGGACCCTGCTCCTTCCACTATATAACTCTCAGTCTGTGACTTCCTGTATCAGTGTGACAAGAGCCTGACATCACTACTCTGTGCTGCTGGGGACCCTGCTCCTTCCACTATATAACTCTCAGTCTGTGACTTCCTGTATCAGTGTGACAGGAGCCTGACATCACTACTCTGTGCTGCTGGAGACCCTGCTCTTTCCTATATATAACTCTCAGTCTGTGACTTCCTGTATCAGTGTAACAAGAGCCTGACATCATTACTCTGTGCTGCTGGAGACCCTGCTTTTTCGTATATATAACTCTCAGGCTGTGACTTCCTGTATCAGTGTGACAAGAGCCTGACATCACTACTCTGTGCTGCTGGGGACCCTGCTCCTTCCACTATATAACTCAGTCTATGACTTGCTGTATCAGTGTGACAGGATCCCGACATCACTACTCTGTGCTGCTGGGGGACCCTGCTCATCCCACTATATAACTCTCAGTCTGTGACTTCCTGTATCAGTGTGACAAGAGCCTGACATCACTACTCTGTGCTGCTGGGGACCCTGCTCCTCCCACTATATAACTCTCAGTATGTGACTTCCTGTATCAGTGTGACAGGAGCCTGACCTCACTACTCTGTGCTGCTGGGGGACCCTGCTCATCCCACTATATAACTCTCAGACTGTGACTTCCTGTATCAGTGTGACATCAGGCTGACATCACTGCTCTGTGCTGCTGGGGACCCTGCTCCTTCCACTATATAACTCTCAGTCTGTGACTTCCTGTATCAGTGTGACAGGAGCCTGACATCACTACTCTGTGCTGCTGGGGACCCTGCTCCTTCCACTATATAACTCTCAGTCTGTGACTTCCTATATCAGTGTGACAGGAGCCTGACATCACTACTCTGTGCTGCTGGGGACCCTGCTCCTTCCACTATATAACTCAGTCTATGACTTGCTGTATCAGTGTGACAGGATCCCGACATCACTACTCTGTGCTGCTGGGGGACCCTGCTCATCCCACTATATAACTCTCAGTCTGTAACTTCCTGTATCAGTGTGACAAGAGCCTGACATCACTACTCTGTGCTGCTGGGGACCCTGCTCCTCCCACTATATAACTCTCAGTATGTGACTTCCTGTATCAGTGTGACAGGAGCCTGACCTCACTACTCTGTGCTGCTGGGGGACCCTGCTCATCCCACTATATAACTCTCAGACTGTGACTTCCTGTATCAGTGTGACATCAGGCTGACATCACTGCTCTGTGCTGCTGGGGACCCTGCTCCTTCCACTATATAACTCTCAGTCTGTGACTTCCTGTATCAGTGTGACAGGAGCCTGACATCACTACTCTGTGCTGCTGGGGACCCTGCTCCTTCCACTATATAACTCTCAGTCTGTGACTTCCTATATCAGTGTGACAGGAGCCTGACATCACTACTCTGTGCTGCTGGGGACCCTGCTCCTTACACTATATAACTCTCAGTCTGTGACTTCCTGTATCAGTGTGACAGCAGCCTGACATCACTGCTCTGTGCTGCTGGGGACCCTGCTCCCCCCACTATATAACTCTAAGTCTGTGACTTTCTGTATCAGTGTGACATCAGGCTGACATCACTACTCTGTGCTGCTGGGGACCCTGCTCCTTCCACTATATAACGCTCTGTCTGTGGCTTCCTGTATCAGTGTGACAGTAGCCTGACATCACTACTCTGTGCTGCTGGGGACCCTGCTCCTCCCACTATATAACTCTCAGGCTGTGGCTTCCTGTATCAGTGTGACAGGAGTCTGACATCACTACTCTGTGCTGCTGGGGACCCTGCTCCTTCCACTATATAACTCTCAGGCTGTGGCTTCCTGTATCAGTGAGACAGCAGCCTGACATCACTACTCTGTACTGCTGGGGACCCTGCTCCTTCCACTATATAACTCTCAGTCTGTGACTTCCTGTATCAGTGTGACAGGAGCCTGACATCACTACTCTGTGCTGCTGGGGACCCTGCTCATCCCACTATATAACTCTCAGTATGTGACTTCCTGTATCAGTGTGACAGAAGCCTGACATCACTACTCTGTGCTGCTGGGGACCCTGCTCCTCCCACTATATAACTCTCAGTCTGTGGCTTCCTGTATCAGTGTGACAGGAGCCTGACATCACTACTCTGTACTGCTGGGGACCCCGCTCCTTCCACTGTATAACTCTCAGTCTGTGACTTCCTGTATCAGTGTGACAGAAGCCTGACATCACTACTCTGTGCTGCTGGGGACCCTGCTCATCCCGCTATATAACTCTCAGTATGCGACTTCCTGTATCAGTGTGACAGAAGCCTGACATCACTACTCTGTACTGCTGGGGACCCTGCTCCTTCCACTGTATAACTCTCAGGCTGTGGCTTCCTGTATCAGTGTGACAGGAGCCTGACATCACTACTCTGTACTGCTGGGGACCCTGCTCCTCCCACTGTATAACTCTCAGTCTGTGATTTCCTGTATCAGTGTAACAGGAGCCTGACATCACTACTCTGTACTGCTGGGGACCCTGCTCCTTCCACTGTATAACTCTCAGTCTGTGGCTTCCTGTATCAGTGTGACAGTAGCCTGACATCACTACTCTGTGCTGCTGGGGACCCTGCTCCTTCCACTGTATAACTCTCAGTCTGTGGCTTCCTGTATCAGTGTGACAGGAGCCTGACATCACTACTCTGTGCTGCTGGGGACCCTGCTCCTCCCACTATATAACTCTCAGTCTGTGACTTCCTGTATCAGTGTGACAGGAGCCTGACATCACTACCCTGTGCTGCTGGGGACCCTGCTCCTTCCACTATATAACTCTCAGTCTGTGACTTCCTGTATCAGTGTGACAGCAGCCTGACATCACTGCTCTGTGCTGCTGGGGACCCTGCTCCTTCCACTATATAACTCTCAGTCTGTGACTTCCTGTATCAGTGTGACAGGAGCCTGACATCACTACTCTGTGATGCTGGGGACCCTGCTCCTTCCACTATATAACTCTCAGTCTGTGGCTTCCTATATCAGTGTGACAGGAGCCTGACATCACTACTCTGTGCTGCTGGGGACCCTGCTCCTCCCACTATATAACTCTCAGTCTGTGACTTCCTGCTGCCTCCATTGCCCTCCTCCCATCTTGTCACTGCCCCTGTCACATGCAGCCCTGTCCTCACTGACACATCACTCATCTCCTGATATACTCTGTGCTGCTGGGGACCCTGCTCCTCCCACTATATAACTCTCAGTCTGTGACTTCCTATATCAGTGTGACAGGAGCCTGACATCACTACTCTGTGCGGGATGCGATTAATGTACCGCCTCCCGGAATGCTGGCCGTCGGAATACCGATGAACGAGGTAAGCCAGGGACAGTTAGGTTGTAGCCGTGGGAGGGGGGGGGGGGGGTTAGGTTTAGGCACCCCCCCAGGGAGGTTAGGGTTAGGCACCACCAAGAGAGGGTTAGGGGGAGAAAGGGGAGGGTTAGGGGGAGAGAGGGGTTAGGGGGAGAGAGGGGAGGGTTAGGGGGAGAGAGGGGAGGGTTAGGGGGAGAGAGGGGAGGGTTAGGGTACTCATCTGTATTTCAAACCGATTCCCTTTGTGCTGCTGGGGGACCCTTGTTTTCCCACTATATAGCTGTCTGTGGCTTCCTGCTGCCTCCATTCCCCTCCTCCCATCTTGTCACTGCCCCTGTCACATGCAGCCCTGTCCTCACTGACACATCACTCATCTCCTGATATACTCTGTGCTGCTGGGGACCCTGCTCCTCCCACTATATAACTCTCAGTCTGTGACTTCCTATATCAGTGTGACAGGAGCCTGACATCACTACTCTGTGCGGGATGCGATTAATGTACCGCCTCCCGGAATGCTGGCCGTCGGAATACCGATGAACGAGGTAAGCCAGGGACAGTTAGGTTGTAGCCGTGGGAGGGGGGGGGGTTAGGTTTAGGCACCCCCCCAGGGAGGTTAGGGTTAGGCACCACCAAGAGAGGGTTAGGGGGAGAAAGGGGAGGGTTAGGGGGAGAGAGGGGTTAGGGGGAGAGAGGGGAGGGTTAGGGGGAGAGAGGGGTTAGGGCGAGAGAGGGGAGGGTTAGGGGGAGAGAGGGGAGGGTTAGGGTACTCATCTGTATTTCAAACCGATTCCCTTTGTGCTGCTGGGGGACCCTTGTTTTCCCACTATATAGCTGTCTGTGGCTTCCTGATGCCTTCATTCCTCTCCTCACATCATGTCACTGCCCCTGTCACGTGCAGCGATCATTGTTAAATATACCTTCAAAAATTAGTTAATGAGACCCCTGAAAATTAGATAAATGGAATCCTCTTCTTATTGATATATCCATCTTTACAGCTCTGTGTATGATTTGTGTTGGTGAATGCACTGATAGTCACTGCAGGCTTCTGTACACCGTGGAGCTCTTACTGTATGTAAGATCCTAGGGATGCCTAGAAGGACAGTTCCTCCCATCGGGGAGGTATAAATACACAATCCTTGTCCCTTATATTGTCCTACACATCTGTGCTCTGCTAGCAATGTCTGATCAGCGCAGTGATTGGAGTTGGTAGCGGAGAGGATGGCAGAAAGGAGCGCAGGTGATTAGTGCCACCATGTGCTTCTTACTGCAGATTGATACCACCCTGTGCTTCTTACTACAGACTGGTTCAGTTCTGTTACCACAGTGCCTCTAATTGCAGACTGGTGCCACCCTGTGGCTCTTACTGGAGACTGGTGCCACCTTGTACCTCTTAATGCAGACTGGTGCCACCTTGTACCTCTTAATGCAGGCTGGTGCCGCACTGTGGCTCTTATTGCAGACTGTTGCCACCCTGTGCCTCTTACTGCAGACTGGTGCCACCTTGTGGCTCTTACTGCAGACTGGTGCCACCCTGTGCCTCTTACTGCAGACTGGTGCCACCCTGTACCTCTTACTGCCACCCTGTGCCTCCAACTGCAGACTGGTGCCAACCTGTGGCTCTTTCTGCAAACTGGTGCCACCATGTGCCTCTTACTGCAGACTGGTGCCACCCTGTGGCTCTTACTGCAAACTGGTGCCACCCGATGCTTATTACTGCAAACTGGTGCCACCCTATGCTTATTACTGCAGACTGGTGCCACGCTGTGCCTCTTACTCTAGACTGGTGCCACCCTGTGCTTATTACTGAAGCCTGGTGCCATGCTGTGCCTCTTACTGCAGTCTGGTGCCACCCTGTGCTTATTACTGCATACTTGTGCTACCCTGTGCTATTACTGAAGCCTGGTGCCACGCTGTGCCTCTTACTGCAAACTGGTGCCAACCTGTGCTTGTTACTGCAGTCTGGTGTCACCCTGTGCTTATTACTGCAGACTGGTGCCACGCTGTGCCTCTTACTGCAGACTGGTGCCACGCTGTGCCTCTTACTGCAGACTGGTGCCACGCTGTTCCTCTTACTGCTGACTGGTGCCACGCTGTGCCTCTTACGGCAGACTGGTGCCACGCTGTGCCTCTTACGGCAGACTGGTGCCACCCTGGGCTCCTTACTTTAATCCATTATTGCACAGCGTGACAAGTCTTACATAACCACAAACTTTATAAATATAATTACAATACCTTTCCTGTGGCTGCAATACCATGCGTTAGACTATCACCCCAGACATTGAACAAATGCTATTTTGCCTTTATTTGATGCACTGATTAGTCTATGAAAGGAATGCCGTCTGTATGGGATGAGAAGCACCCTTCAGCTTCCTTTACAGCCTCCTCCTGTTGGCGCACACAACTGGCCTGTAGCACAAATCTTGGACTTGCTGCCGCAGACCCGGATTATACCAGACTATGGGAAAGCATGTTTTAAAATACAAAGTAAATCAGATAGAAGATCAATAGTATAATCCTAATACTCCTGAACAATAAGGCAAGCTGTGCCGCAAGACTGTACTAACATGGGAGGCATTTAGTGTCTGTGACAGCTTCTCTCAGCTACTCACAGCTCTCCATCCTGTCTCATTGTTACTGGCCAAAGAGAATTCTGTAATTGAGTGGTACGGAACATGTGCCCTCCTTGCTGGAAGATGACAGATGGATTATAAAAACTTCAAAGCAGAGCATTTGCAGCACCAGGGGAGAGATACTGGGTATTTGAACTCTCTGTCTATACCCAGGAGACAATAGCACTCTGACATGGTGCATATATCAAGGAATGGTTTTACTAGATAGACATAATCTTTCCTTTCAGAGCATATTTAACATTCTGTTATGAACAAGTTTCAGTCCAGCTAAGTGCAACTCGTCTTAAAACCAATCACCGCGCCTTAAAAGGCTACATGTCCCGGTTTTCAATTTTGGTTCCACCAAACTGCATCTATAAACTCTTCATCCCCCTTTCAAGTGCCACTGATGTCTAAATGTTGGCGTTCCTCGTTAGCTGGGCATTTCCGGGCTTTGCCGGAGTTTCTGATATGAAAGAGTCTCTTTCGTACTGTAACTGAGGGCCTGATTCACTAACGGATCGCAACTGCGATTGCAATAGCGATTACGCACGCAGTTCAACTGCGATAGTATGCTAATCCACTGCGATCACAAGGACGCCCACTTTACCTTACACACATCCGTAATCCTTAGCAAGACTGCGAAACCATCGGTAACATCGAGTGCAATAATCGGAGCCTCACGCACACTTGCACAAGCTCTCACCTTACTCAGGAATTGCTAACTTCATTGCACGCTGTGTGTACTCGGGCTGTGTAAGGCATCGCAGTGGCTAATTTATGCATGCCCCTGCAATGGCGTTCATACGCCCTGGCGCGCCTGTGATTCTCCGACAACCCCTGCGTCACCACCCACTAAAGGCACTTCCTGTCCATCACTCTGCGATGGGTCTGCGTAGTCGATCGCAGTTTCTGATTCGCAGACGCACGCTGCAATGCATACACATATCGCAAGATCAACCGAATGCGTCAACCGGTAGTGAATTAGGCCCTGAGTCGGGGAGGAATTGCGGCGGCCCCCTGGAGACCCTCTGTTAGCTGGGTTATACAAAAACACAAAAAGCAGATCTTTTAAAGAGCAACAGCAAAATCATCCAGTTTAACCATCTAAGTGGATAAAGGCAAAACAAATACAGTTATTTAATATAGAACTGGCTAAATATTGGGCTTTGCACATGCCTAGCAGATTAATCCGATTAATTTGGAATGTGCTTAATGCCGTTGTTTTATCTAGCGCTGATTACGGAGGGGGGAAAAAAATGGGTAAACTTACATTTAGGACATCATCTTGCAATACGAAAATTTAGCTTTGAAATGCTCGGAAAACGCGCCTTATTTTTTTTTAAAGCAAGAATAAAACTGTTAACCCTTTGCAACGGAACTGCCAGATATTTACCACTTCAAATAGAGTTTTTGCCCCTGGTATTGTATTGTGAAGGGGGACCGGAATGTAGCCTGGGTGAGAGGCAGCAAGGAAGGCGTTAAAGCTTAAGAAACTTATAAATCGCACACAGTGAACAATGGAAGCGCAGTTAGAGCCGATAAGCATGATGAATGTTCAGATATCAATTGTGGCGATGGGCGATGTAATACAAATTTGCAGCTCCGCTAAGGAGTCGCTGATGGTAAACTGCTGAACGGCTTACTGCCCTAAAAACTGCAGTCACTCTTCAGACACATAACTAAACTTTTTTAAACTCTCAGTATCTCTAAGTGCAGAAGTATATAGCCTGGCACAGCCACCCCTTTGTTAGAGGCAACGCCATAACTTTCCCACAAAGCTTTACTGACAATTCCTTTCATATGATTCAAAAGACAAAGTTATACCCACAATTCCACTCATTGTTCACTCTTCGGAGACCTTTATCCTTCAATTAGCTTTAATAGAAAAGAGAATTTATGTATCTGCACATCCTCCACACATTCCTCACAACCAGCTCCCATTCAATCGAGCGCTGCAAATTCTACTGCAGCTGAGGAGTCTGGGTAAATGTTATGCAAATGAGAGCTTTTGCACCCTGCCTGTTGATTTCGCTGAACCGAACCGCGCAACTGTTCTGTGGGTGGCACTAAAACGTTCTGCAAGCATGAGTGGATTCTGCGTAGCGATCAGATGATCTTTGCGCACTTTAACGGAACGGAAAGAGTAATTTCGTCCACTGCACCCTCTACCTGATAAGCAGAACGGAGGGGCTTGATTCAGCAAGGGTCGCAGTTGCTAATACGTACGCAATCGGAAGATTGTTGCGATCTGCGCGTGCGTATGCAAACTAGCCACTGCGATCGGGACTGCGATCGCAGTGACTATGCAGACCCCACCTCTCTCCCTGCACTGAATGGATGCCGCGCGCATGCGCTCGGCATCCATTCTTCTCCGGGGCTGGCAACGCCGCACAGCTGCGGCGATGGTGGTGCCCAACCTCTCGACCACCCGCGGGACACTTCATTTCGCGGGTGGAGCAGCGGGGCAGTGCCAGAAAAGCGGGCCTGTCCCGCTGAAATCGGGAACGGCTGGGAGGGGTGCGCCCTCTATAGCGTGGCGCCCCTGATCAACCGCACTGGTCGAACATGCCTCGAGCTGGCCATGAGTGCTGCGATTAGCAGTGGATTAGCATACTGTCGCAGCTGAACTGCGCGCGTAATCGCTATTACATTCGCAGTTGCAATCCGTAATAAATCAGGCCCTCTATTTGTAAATCTGAATTTCAAGGAATTTATAGTTAAGTAATGAATGGAGCTGGGACGATGGAATTTATTCTGCTGTGTGCTGCAGGTGGGCAAGGACTGGAACACTAGAACCGAACTTTGCGGAAGTTTGTGTCTAAATTCAGGACAAGCTCAGCGTTTCGCAGGACACTTCTGAAAATGATGCTCAAACCTCACCCACAGCTATGCATTGGTCCAATCGCAGTTGGTGCTGTCAGTGCCCGAGACAAACATCACCCAATAAAGGATCAGCTTCACACTTCCCCCATTTTTAAATTAGGGTACAAGAAAGGGGTATGGACATTTTACCTCCAACCCTTTTCCCTGCCTTAAAAAACACTGGGCCTGATTCAGACCCAGTCGCAAGTGCTGAGCGCTCGCAACCGGGTCGATGGTGGCCCAGAGCGCATGCGTATGACGGAGCCGGATCCGTCGTGCGCATGCGCGAGACCCGGATAGCGACGGGCAAACCGTCGCTCCGTGTCTCGCACCAAAGGGGGCGTGCTGTCGATGTTGAGTGACAGCACTTTGGTGGGCGGGCCCGGGGGGTGGCTGCCCAAACGGAGGCGTTCCCATGACAACGCCTGTCGTTTGGGGGCGGCCCCACTGAAATCACGAGTGATGTCAGTGGGAGAGATTTCGGCTCTGTTAGAGCCGAAATCTCTCTGGGGCTTGCGGCAACGAGACCCTACCACAAGGGTCTCGTCGCAAGCCCGACGCGACCATCTTCCTGGCCGCTCGCTGTAGCTGTGGGTGGTCACCCACACCTATGCGAGCAGCCAGGAGGCCATTCTAAAAAAAAAAAAAAGTCCGGCCCTGATTCAGAGCGAGCGCTCTGTCAGAGCGACCGGTTCTGAATCAGGGCCACTTTTTCAATTCTGCGCTCTCCGGGCGAGCGTTGAAAGAGGCTACCATCAACAGCAGAAATTTCCCAACCAGCCTGGAATCAGGACAAAAGTCCCGATTGGGACAGGTGGTCAGGAAAGCAGACTGAAAACATGGAGGATGCAGGTGCGGAGAAGCAGAATAAACTTTACAACTTTGTTTAATTCACGGGTAGCTGCACAAACCGAACAGAAGCAAAACGGCGCTAACCCCAGCGTGCTCCTGATAGAGAAGCGAAATGACAGCTCTGCAATCTTCAGATGATTATACTCGCCACACAATGCTTCATGCTCAAACAGCTACGTAACTAGCTCCTCTTATATCAACAGTGAGATCAATTCCAAATGAGATCTCCTCTAATTGACTCGGTTAGCCTGAAAAATCTTTTTTTTGGGGGGGGATTCAGAAGCCATCATATATGGTCAAAACTCAGAAGCGTTTTTGTAAACCTTAGAAAATCCTGATTAATTGTAAAGATGACAACAGTTGTGGGTTCCACACCATAAAAAGTCAAAAATAATATTCTGATATAAATGTTGTTCCAGAATTATTTATACATTCTTCCTCCTTCTGCCTAATCTCCTGTCTAATCTGCCGGGTGGTGGAAGGGAGGGTCCTTGGAAGGTACATTGGCTACTGTATTTTGGAAAGGCAATAAAAATGCACAATTTGTTACTGAAAAGTATCTATCTAATTAAGGTCAGTCGTTACTTTAAAGCCAATGGCGTTCCACGGAGCAGGCACAAAAGAACACAATGCAATAAATTACACTGAACTGTCCTGAAAATCCGTTCATTATTTTTCATCGAGGCTGGTACAGTATAGAGACAATAAATATATTCTGTAATGCTCGAGCAGGAAAGTTTGAGATCTCAAACAGTGTCTGGTGGCATAAAAATATATCTTTCTACCTATAAAGTGGACCCGACGCCAGGGAATGGGGGTAGCTATATTGCCGGCTGTGCCAATATTTAACCTGGTGACTAGTGACATCATGCCTTAGAGAATATGGACCTCATTCAGAGTCGGTCGAAGCGGCGGCACGGTCGTACGCCACCGATGTTCGCTATACTGCGCATGCGGAAAGTTCGCAATGCGCGTGCGCAAACTAGCCGCTACGATCAGAAATTTCTCTCCTTGAACACAGCCAGGTCGGTAGTTTGAGTTACAGATGGAGGCGTTTGTGGGTGGTAACAGAGGAAGGTGCTTGAAAATGGGGGAGTGGAGATCCGAACGCAGGCGTGCCTAATTATGCGAACGGCGTTTTATGGGAGTGCATAATTAACAAAGTAGCGTCATGGCACATGTGACATGGGAGGTTTTTACACTGACATGATTGTAGAGCTTAAGAGAGGGTATGGTCAACCTTAAGCTCTACGACCAGTTCCGATGATTCCCGATAGTCTCGATTAATCCTTATATGCCCGGAGATGACGTGCAATGCGTACGAGAAGGGGGCTTATTTTTTTTAATTCCGGCCGCTTCCTCCCCTTGGTCGGCCAGCTCCCGATCCGAACTTAGGGACGCAACTTGCGAGGGAATCATTTGCATATCCGGCCCCTTTTCCCGTACGACCGTGCGGCCGCTTCGACCGACTCTGAATGAGGTCCTATGATCACAGTTTGCTCTACACTAATGTACTGTTTTTCGTGACTGCACTTTGGGGGATGAAGCACCAACAATAAATGTAATTCGCTCTACAATAAAGATCAATCAGATTAATTCCACATCACTGGATGCGTCAAAATCAGCGCCGGTCGTAGCGGGTCTCGATCCAAAGGGGGCGAGCTGTCGATGTTGATTGAAAGCTCACCCCGTTTGGAAGGCGGGCCTGGGGGGTGGCAGCCCAAACGGGGGCATTCCCATGGGAACGCCTACCGTTTGGAGGCAGCCCCACTGACATCACTAGTGATGTCAGTGGAGAGCTTCCGGCTCAGACAGAAAGCTCAGAAAGCTCTCCGGGGCTTACGACAACTGAGACCCTACCCTAGGGTCTCGTCGTAAGCCCCGATGGTCGCGATGGTCTTGCCCATCGCGACCATCACCTTAGGCGGTCGTAAGGCTGTGGGTGTTAACCCACAGCCTTACCACCGCAAAGGAGGACGTCTTGAAAATTCAGGAGGTCCTCCCCTCATTCAGACCGACCGCACGCTCTGTGCGACCGGCTCTGAATGAGGTCCAATGTCTTTCAAATTTCACTACTATTTTGAAAGGAAGTGCACCCAGGAATATGTATCACAATCTAGCTAAACCAAAGAGAAAAAGATAATTCCTTTATGGGGCACTCATGGACTCAAAATCTGTATCAATTGATAATAATAATATTAATTGACTTGAGGAATTGTCATGCAATTATTAATATATAACTTTTATTAGTATTATCCGCAAAATATGATATTACAATACAAAAACAAAAATCATATTAATAAAATTGTGTTGCAACCAAATTGTATTGCAACCAACTTGTGTGTGCTAATTAATACATCTTGGCGGTATAATTGCATCCTGCAATGAGATTTTGGGCCCTAATATCGCGTCTAGATCGCCTTGCAAATGCGATTATTGATAAATGGGCCCCTAGATACCATGAATGGACCTAAGACCTTTATTTTAACACCAAACAATTGACGATGAAGTAGTTACTAGGGCACACTGTGACATGAACAACCTATACATTTAGATTTATAACACAGGGCAATACCATTCATAAGATAAACGAAATGACTGTATAGGAATGGAGAGGGTTAAACCTCCTCGGCTGGGGGCGGACCAGTGTGGGGAATCATGTGATAATTAGGGCCTATGGGTTTTTAGGATTGTAGTTTTTAGCAGGGATATCAGAGTTTGTTGGAGGCGGAGTCAGCCTCTTTTGTTCCTGTCTTCCCACCCTCCCGCCCTAAATTTAATTTTATGTGCTCTTGGATTTGGGTTTGGTGATTGTTTCGTTGGCTATTTTAGGCGGGAAAGAACGGCAGGTTACCTATTAGCACTGTGAATATTGGTTTACTTTTTGTTTCGCTCACCTTCGTTGACTGTTAAAGTCTGCTGGACCACCCCGCCGGGGGCAGCATCATCACCTTACCGGGTGGGTAATCAAGGTAGAAGGCTTGAGCGTATTGTGTTGTGGTTAGAGTGTTTATAGTGTTAGGCTTGGGCTGTTGTTAGCCGTTCTATCTTTGCCACCATATTTAATTTAATTAAATTTAGTAATTAATTCATTATCTGTTATTTAAATAAAATAGCTAACAATTCTACCAAATACAAGTCTCTGTGTCTTTATTTCAATGGAGTATAATTTATTGTCAATGATTCTCATGCGGGTCAATCCTCAGACGATGGGAGTCTTAATACCCAGAACAGTGCAAAGTGTGGCACAACTTTTTGTGCACTTACGTATATACACCCCTCAAGAGTACTGAAGTTCTCCAAATATTCTCCCAAAACCAGTAATTGTATATAAGCATCAAACAAACCACAGTTATTTTTAGTGATAGATCTGGTCAGTAGAATACGCTCTTAAAAGCTCTGCGTTCTCTTTCTAACCTTGAAAATCAATCAGACATGAGAAATAGCAGCAGGTATTTTAAACGTCTGTGTTGTTAAAACCGCCTCGTGAAATATATGGGTATAAATTATGTATCGCTTCTCCTTTAAGACAGACGCACCGTGAGACCGGGGGGGGGGGGGGAATAATAATAAAAAATGCTGCCACTTTTAAATAGCTATCTAAAAACATGTCTCGATGGCAGCCTATACAGGTCACAGATTGTCCATATTGCTTGTGTACATCTGCTAGCTAAAACAATGGACCATTTTAATGAAAACGTCATTAGTCTTTCAAAGCAGAGAAGTCGAACCCACGGCTGCTCTGCATAAATTAGAGTTTAGTCGATAATGATATAGAGTAATCGCATGAAAATTGGATTAATACATTAACAAAGATGCTTCTGGACATCTGGACTTTCGGAGAAAACGCTGAAATTATAGGATATGTAATGGGCAAAAAAATAAATAAAAAAAATTACTTCATTTTCAAACAGTTTCCATAATTAGTGCTTTAGTTGTGGAAACATAAACAATTCCATTTAACGCTGTGACTTGTGAAGGAGACATGGGCTTCGAAGACATTCTTGATGCAGTGATACCAGTGAAGACAGGCTACAAATATATCATTTCCTCTCCATAGTATAAACAGCTAATGTTCATTTACTGCACTGGGCAGCGCACGGCTTTGACAAATTGGCATTTTTCCTCCATAGAAAACCAATATTCTGTGCTATTTGATTTATGTCAATGATGTCAAGATAGATTATGTGTCACGTCTGACCTTAGATATTCTGGTATCAGAACGCAGCCTTTTATCTTGTCGCGGAGGGGTTTTTTATTTTTATTTTAACATCGCTTTCAGATGTGGGGCTGTAGATTTTTGCAACAGGAATTATTACCATGGTGTTAAGATTTCAATTTCATTTGACATCAAATGAAACAATTATTCTTCGGTTATGGAGAATTGAGTAAACAGAGCAATAATCTTCGGAGACATGTCCCATTGGCATCAGGGTACAAAATGCGCGGCGTGTCGCATGCCGACCTGCCGCCGCCCCTTGTGCTGTTCCAGCTATTTATTTTCTCTCGTGAAGTCCAAACTGCAGAGCTCTTTAGCCGATAATGCAGTGAGATATGATATGCTTCATCTCATCATGTGCCAAAACGACGTGTTTTTATAGAAATTGTTGGTGCGTGCGTTTTAGATGCCTAATGATTTTATGTAGCCTTAAAAACGCTAAAAAGAAAACATCCCGAATGACTGCGAGAAAATAAAAAGTAACTTTTGTCATGACTATTACAACCGGCTCCATAAAGCCTCTGTGGATGAGGCCATCTTTCTTTTTAAGCTGCTACAATGCATACCTCCCAGCCGCCTAAATTTCAGCGGTACAGTCCTGCTTTTCAGGCCCTGTCCCGTTGTTCCACCCGCAGTGTCCTGCGGGCGGTTGGGAGGTTTTTGGGGGACACTCAGCACCACTGCTCTGCTATGTGAATAGATGCCACGTCCATTTAGTGCTGGGAGGAGACTGGGGGCAACCCAGCAGCATGCCCCCAAAATGTCGCACAAAGGCACGGGGTCTAGCAGGCAATGAGACCATGCCCCATTTCCGTGAGCACAAAAAGTCCCGGCTCCTGGTTTTCCAATGTTCAGAGGTATGCCAATACCTCCTGTCTATGGACCTCCCTTGTGATGTGCAGGGCATAAATGCCCCGGTTTAGCACGCCTAGACGTCTCAGCAAACTGGAAGCTCTCTTCAGTTTGCAGGGGGCTGCAAATTCCTAAGAGGCACAATGTGGAAAAATTTTAATACAATTTCAAAAGTCGAACTTACTACAACTTTAGAATCCCCTCTTTAACTTCTCAGGTTTTCTCCTAAACTACATGTTGATTTACCCTCATGTGTGTCTTAAACTAAGCATGGGAGTGGGGTGACTCCTGGAATGTCTCTATCACATGTGGCTCTTTGTGCTATATTGCGCAAAGTGGTCCTAGTAATGATCCAAGTGCTACTGGTAAGTGGGAATAATGTATCCCATGAAAAGTACGGGACTGCGTCCCATCTTCACCATCTCTAAGGTGATGCGGAAATAGTCTCTCGTCCCTCCGCACTGTTAGGATGACCCCTGAAACTGCTCCTCCTCTCGCCCTTTCAGCTTACATCAATGATCTGGCTCTCCAAGATGAAACCTAATTTATACTGTGTTCTGCATAATGAGGCGCACCTGTGCACCTACCACATACTTGGCAAGGAACTCCCTCTATAGCCAAGGAGCGATACAAATTTGTGCTTGTGTGATACCCCAAAGTTTGGAGTCTCCCATTTAATTATTAGGAACTCCTTTGCCCCTCAGATCGAATTTGAACCTGGTCCCGAGTTTAAATGGGACATTACAAAAAGTGGCGTCACGAACAGGATCAGAGACTCAAGGCATGCATGTTTCCCCCAGACACAATGACCAGCTCTTCAATAGAACTGAACGCAGTTTAGGGCTTAATTATGGTTTTTGTGTTGGGAAATTGAAGTTACAGCGTATTTGCTTAATTATTATTTGCTACAATGTGTTGGTACTATAGATATAATTTATCTATGTTTAGGAAAGGCTGTCGGGCCTTACTAATTTAGTATACATGAGGACACGTATAAGTTTAGGGTGGAAGTGCGTGATACCTCAAAGTTTGGGGTCTCACATTTAAAAATTAGGAACTCTTTTGCCCCTCTGATCGAATTCGAACCTGGTGCCGAATTTAAATAGGACATTACACTCCTCTGCAAAATCCACTATAGGTTTTGCTATATGAAGCTGTGCACTAGTCACAAATCTAGGTTCAGCAGCACAAACTGGCACCACTGGAGAGTGTTTTGCGCTACGCCTCCACCGGTCTGTGGTTTGTAAATTAGGCCTAATATATCATCCTGATTATTTCCATAGGACACTATGGTCACCAGGCATTGTATAAAACACTAAAGCTTTGTAAGACGTTGGAGTTATGACCTTCACTTCCTACTGATACACATACGATTATGTACGACATGTAAGGTGATGGGAGTAAAGCAAGTAAGTGTATTGTGATTTCTGCAGGTAGGTCAGTAGGATGGACGTACTTTGCTGGCAAAGACATGTGTCAGCGAGTGGACTAAATTTCACATCTTCTAATCTTCCGACTGTATACAGGCTCATTCTATCCCACCCACATCAAATGAGATTATATATACACATATGCCAGGGTAATACCAAGTACAAAAGACACGCTAAACTCTGGTGAAACGCTGCTAAAAAGGCAACTAGACCTAGGAAGCCCTAATAGATATATTATATATAGTTGTGTTGTGCAAAAAAACTGGCTCCACCCACTTGGAAGCCAGACATCACCAGGTATGAAATAGTTTTATAGTGGCTGAATCAATAAAACTAGCGCTCATTAAGGCTTAGTGATCCTTTATGTATGGCATGCTAACCTATAACTGTAAATACAACAATGGGATACTCGTTGTGTTTGCTTGTTTTTTTAGTCAAGCAACGTCCAACGTATCAAAGTATAGCCATAGATTGTCCAACTTGGATTTGTGAATTGATTATGGCCTGTTGAAAGTTATTAAATAGTAGTTTCATACAAAAGTAACATAGCGTTCCAACAATTCAGCATAGTCTCACATTTTAAATCCTCAGCAGTCCTCATACCAGGTACTAGTCAAGATCTGACAAGCATTCATATTCCAACTTTTTGGGGATTTTTCCTAAAAGAGTCCGGGTTGGGCTCCTAAAAGACAAGTCTAAAGGCTGCTGTTATATTTTTCTTTTTGCAGTTTTAAACCAAAAATGAAAACCCCCTTCTATGATAATAAGTTTTATGTAGCGTCAATAATTTCAGTATTTCCCAACACCTGTTTACAGATATAGAACATTAAAAACATTAACAACAGTAAAATTATAATTTTTTTTTTTTTCAAATGAACTGAATAATACAGCGGGCAGACGTGCTTTTAAAATATGCACAGCGACTTTTTCAGTCTACGAGTATTGACGGGGTTAAATCTACCGTTCTACCATAAGAAGAAAGGTCAGATTAAATGCACGATAGGTCACAGATGGCAGATTCTTCATCTTAATATTGACAACAATCAAAGCGCGCAAATTATAGGTTTTCTATAGAAAATGAACTGCTATTTAATCAGGGCAGAAGATTAATATATTGGGAGAGACGAAAAGAAATAAGCTGAATCAGTTATAGCAAAAAAAATAAATTACAGCAGGAACGTTATATATGCTGACACTACACAGTCCATTTTTTAATTCGATATAAGAAAAAAAAAAACCACTTAAGTAGGTCTGTTCCCCAAAACATACTCAGCTGGCAGATTAGAAGGTGAAACAATGTACGATATCAGTGGTTTCCAAACTGGGTGCCGTAGTACCATGGAGCCGCCTCAGGGAACTTGCTGGGGTGCCGCGAGTTAGTGGTCCAGTACCAAATAACATGATTTTTTTAGTCAGTGTGATAGGAAATAAAAAGGGCCAATGGCTGCCAATCAAAAAATACGTAGACCAAAAGAAGCGCAGCCCTGTCAACCTCCACATAATTAAACCCAAGGGTGACATACAAGCACAATTTACTTAATTTAATTTTTGCAGAATTTATCAATAAGAATCTTTTGGCCCTGGGGTGACGTGGAAAAAATGCTGATGCTCTAAGGCGCCGTGATTCAAAAAAGTTTGGGAACCACTGTACTATATAGTCGGACTGATGGACACTTAGGGGTCTAGTTACTAAGCAGTGTTAGGAGACAGAATGAAAAGTGATAAGGTGCCAGCCAATCAGCTCCCAACTGTCATTTTTCAAACACAGCCTGTGAGATGACAGTTGGGAGCTGATTGGCTGGCACCTTATCACTTTTAACTCTGTCTCCTAACACTGCTTAGTAAATAGACCTCTCTGTATCAGTTAACCAAACCACCACCCCCCACCATATATGGATGGGAAAAAAACAATTGGTATACAAAACTGTACATTATATTGATGAGCTCGTAGACGTGATAACCATTATCAATGTGCTACTGTTGCACAACTGAGTATGAAATACTCTGTAGCAATGCATGAAGTATTATAATACTATATTATTATACTTAATTCCTCCACTCATCCCCCGTTAGACCCTGCTCCCTATCACTCCTTAGTAATACGGACCTGCCCGACACATATAACATGTGTGATCATCACCTTCTCATCCAGGCTTCCGAGTTGCGTTGCCCTGAGGGACTCAAATCTTGTTCCTAATCCAACCTCTCCAGCTGTTTATTCAGAATGTCCTACATCTTCTTCTGTGCTTCCCTCTTATGTAGTGCTACAATAGCATTTAATACTCCTGTGCTATGAACCCGTTTTATACAGATCTCATTCGATTCTGCCTTTTCCATCCAACTGCTGTAAAATTCCTGTAACCCTCCAATCCCCAGACACCTTATCACATGTACCTTTAAATACATACTAGCGTCTATTTCTATAATACTGATAAATAATACACTAAGCATCTCCCACATTTGCTTTTGTAACCGTTTATTAATCAACCTAACCGCCTCTGAGTTGTCACCACTTAAATTCATTGTAACTTCCTAAAAGTCAAACTTTGGTCACTGTTTTATGTCAAAATAAAAACTAAATTAAAAAAAAAAAAAACATTTTGAAACTTTAGTTAATATGCACTTTGCCTCTGCTATCCTGAGATTGCCGGACTCTTGTTAAAGATGATTCCCCTATTTCCACTGTCGACAAACCCTTTCTAGAATTTGCCCAAAGCAAAAACACTTGTTTGCTGGTAATAGGGCTGTTCGGGTGTGGATCATTAGGTCTACATTGTCTAGATAGACAATGTTTAGGTAGACAATGGAAGATAGACAGGCAATAGGTCGACAGGGACTGAAGGTCGACAGGGTCTGAATGTCGACACACTAAAGGTTGACTAGAAACAAGGTCGACAGGTACTGAATGTCAACGTGGTCATTAGGTCGACACTCGTGGTCGACATGCAAATGGTCGACACATGTTGTTTTATTTTTACCCTAATCTTCACTCTAATCCTAACCCTCCCCTTGGTGCCCAACCCTAACCCTCCCTCCTGGTGACTATTCCTAACCGTTGGGGAAGGTGCTTAACACTAACCGTCCCTTCTAGTGCCTAACCCTAATCCTCCCTCCAGGTGCCTAACCCTAACCATTGGGGTAAGTGCCTAACCGTCGGGGTAAGTGCCTAACCCTAACCGTCGGGGTAAGTGCCTAACCCTAACCCTCCAGTAAGTCCCTAAACCCTGACCTTAAAAAAACATATGTCGACCACTGAATGTCGACCATAGGAGTGTCAACCTAATGACCATGTCGACCTTCAGTACCTGTTGACCTTGTTACTAGTCGACCTTTAGTGTGTCGACCTTCAGTCCCTGTCGACCTATTGCCTGTCTATCTTCCATCGTCTACCCAAACATTGTCTATCTAGGCAATGTAGACCTAATGACCGGATACCGGCTGTTCACCCATTTCAGGGTGCTCTAAACACATCTCTGCTGGGATAATTATGATTATTATTATGATTATTATATTACCTAACTTCTATGTCATGCTCCTGCCTATCCTCTCTCTCTCTCTCTCTCTCTCTCTCTCTTTCTCTCTCTCTCTCTCATTTGGCCCATGTGCCCAAGTTTCACCAATGAACTTGGGGATGCAGAGACCTGTTGTGGGTCCTACTGAACTTGGCAATGAGGGACTTACTACGCCTTGTAAGAAATTGACGGTGAGGCCTTGGGGGTCGCTCTATTTTCTAATTAAAAACTAAAATTCAAAGCGATACTGGGAACGAAGGGACAACATTTAATTTAGGGAACGTCTATAGCCTGCGTAAGGACCAGGCACTAAGACACTAAACTGTAAGCTCTTTGGGACAAACCCCTAACCTACCCCTCCTTATCTATCCATTGCACTTTCTGTGAGCCCTGAGTTTCATGTATACCTTTTAACTTTTTATTTGTGCTGTTTCCATTCAGCTTTCTCTTGTTGTGTTCCCCAATTTCATTTTGTCCATTTGCGGCCCCAGTTACTCGCGTAAATAAACACTACATCACTGCAGTAAACATTTTGCTTAAACATAATAATAAACATAATGAAAATATGTAGGAAATAGTTAAAGTTATAATCTGAAAACGGTGCACAAAAGCACTGGGAAAAAAATAAAAAAGCTGTGAGCCCCTTTAATATTGCAATATCACGGAATTCACCAAGGTAACCATTTTAATTAGCCCAGCTAATAACCGCACATTAATATTTCTTACAAGTAAAATAAAAGGAAGTTTTGCAATTCAGTATTTAATCAGGAAAAATGAAAGGGATAATGTGTGGCGTAGAATCGTGCTATTTATCTGCAACACTGATTCTTTAAGATATATATTGGAGGGGGGAAAAAAACAGCATATTTATTTACTAACAATGGGAGGAAATTACATTTGATTAATGGACTCTTTTCCCTAAAGGCACAGCAATAAGTCCTGTATTTGGCATGCCAAGTTACAAATGGCCACTACTTATTTAAAATTATCTTGCGCGCAATTCAGCTATTTAATTGTCATTTTAAAATCATGCATATTGATAGTGAACTGTTGTTAAACCGTCTCCCTTCCAACGGAAATATATAACCCTCCCCTCTTGAAATATAAAAGCTGGCCTGATAGTACATAATGAGCACTGCGGGAGACAGACCCTTAAAAGAAGTACATTAAGCAGAGTAAATTCTCTAAGCAGCAAAGAAATATTTAGACCAAGACATTACATTAATACACTGAGGACTGAGAGCAACGCTGCTCATTTCTCAGTGGTGTTTCTTACAATTCAGTTAACATTGCAGGGGACTGGTTTATGTAAGAAAAAAAAGACAAAAAAAAAAAAAAATGACATTATAAATTCTACATGTTTAAATTTATTTCCGAAAATAAAATCTTTAACAACTTATAATTTATACATTACGTACATTATGAATTTCTTTTTCCAAAGAATATTGCAACCTTGTAACTTTTATTTTTCTGGCATCTTAATATTAACAAGTGGAAGAGCAAGACACAGAGACGGCTGAGGCGGGGTCGGATATGCGTCGCATAAATTAAGCTGTAGTATGCTACACGTGACAATAGCATATTTAGGCCCTGATTCAGAGCCAGACGCTCTGACAGAGAGCTCGCTCTGAATCAGGGCCGTCCCTCTGAATTTTAGAGCGGCCTCCTACAGCTACAGCGAGCGGCCAAAAAGGTGGTCGCGATGGTCAAGACCATCGCGACCATCTGGCTTGCGACGAGACCCTTGTGGTAGGGTCTCGTTGCCGCAAGCCCTGGAGTGCTTTTGGCTCTATCAGAGCCGAGAGCACTCCCACTGACATCACTTGTGATGTCAGTGGGGCCGGCCCCAGACGGTAGGCGTTCCCATGGGAAAGCCTCCGTCTGGGCAGCCACGCCCCCGGCACGCCCACCAAAGGGGGCGTGCTGTCACTCACCATCGACAGCATGCCCCCTTTGTAACGAGACCCGGAGCGACGGCTTGCCCATCGCTATCCGGATCTCGCGCATGCGCACGACGGAGCCGCCTCCGTCGTGCGCATGCGCACTGGGCCAACAGCGACCTGCTTGCGAGCGCTCAGCGCTCGCAAGTGGGTCTGAATCAGGCCCTTAGCCCAGGTGTACCCATCACAAGTTACATCCAGCTCTGCCCCAGTAACAAACGCGCCAGGTTGCGCCAGGCATACCTACATCCAGATACACTTACACCCAACCAGGTCATAATTCAAGAAAAAAAATTCTAACAATTGGAAATATGCATCCACTAATCGCTTCGATTTAAATAACAAACCAGCGTCATGAAATTCCTTAAAATACGTCTCGCTGCCGGTCTGCCCGTGCCCACAATTATGTGAGTACGTCTTTAATGTTCTCAGCCCATGTTAGACCGCAATTTCCTTAAACCCATGCCGCGTCGCCAATCACAAGCAGTGATAGAGGAAATCAGTATACACAGATCAGCATGCTCCTTTGTTGTGGGCAAGCACAGTACAAATTTGCGCACTATACACTATGCCAATGGGTATGCAACCAACTCGGCATCGAGCTGGACAAACTTTCAGTCACACCCAAGCGATGTGCTCAAGATTTCTCCTTAACACGTAATGGGCTCGTCCAATTAGCTGCGAATTACTCGTGACAGTAAGTGAGGATGTATGCCGTAATTACGGTTCCGCCAGACTCGCACATTGGGCCTGATTCACAGCCACTCGCGCTGTGCGTTCGCAAGCGGTCCGATGTTCTGCGTACGCGCATGCGCATGCTTCGTTCCGCGCGTGCGCGAACTACACACTGTGAACGCAACCCTCTCGCTCGCCCAGTAAAGGCAGCCCAGGGTAATGAGTGACAGGAGAGGCCGTTTGTGGGTGGTAACAGGGGCAGGACACTAATAACGGGGGGTTGGAGATGCGAACGCAGGCGTGTCTGAGTGTTTCAGCGCCGTTTTAGAGGCGTGCATAAGTAACAGGCAGCGTCATAGTACACGTCACTTGCCTTTTTTTTACACTGATTTCCTCGCAATGCTTGCGGTAGGGTAAAGCAACCGCAAGCACTGCGTTAGCATCCAATGGTGCTCGATGTACCAATGTTTTAATACAGTTCCTGGAGATGACGTGTGCTGGTTGGCGGCTCTGCCTGTGCGATTGGGCGTACGCTCAGACAAAGTGGCCGCTCGTGGTGGGCATGCTTATGCCTTGGCGAGAGTTCGCTTCCCGTGGCGTCGCTTTGGCAAAATTGCATACGCATCCAGCTAGCGTGCACTGGGCCTGATTCAGACCCAGTCACGAGCGCTGAGCGCTCGCAACCGGGTCGATGGTGGCCCACACCGCATGCACACGACGGAGCCAGCTCCGTCGTGCGCATGCGCGAGACCCGGCTAGCGACGGGCACTCCGTCGCTCCGGGTCTCACACCAAAGGCGGCGAGCTGTCGATGTTGAGTGACAGCTCGCTCCATTTGGTGGGCGGGCCGGGGGGGGGTGGCTGCCCAAACGTAGGCGTTCCCAAGAGAAGTGATGACAACTGATGTCAGTGGAGCGCTTCCGGCTCTGTTAGAGCCGAAAGCTCTCTGGGGCTTGTGATGAACGAGACCCTACCACAAGGGTCTTGACGCAAGCCCGATGGTCGCGATGGTCTTGACCATCATGACCATCATCATGGTCGCTCGCTATAGCTGTGGGTGGTAAATAAGCCCCTTCGCACCTAATTGGATCAAGCTTTAACATGTAAAGCAGGCTCGCGGAATGAAATGTGCTTTTTTTTGTTCTAACACTCATGAAAAGAAACAATTATTATTATTATCCTGAATTTGTCATTTAGTTTCACATACTACAGTTGAAACAATGAGTTTGCAAGTGAAAAACAAAAAACGTAATAGTCTAAAACATTACCTGGTGCTATAAATAGACAATAATAATTATTTTTATCCAAAGAACGTATTGCTTTATAAATGTTGCCCACTGCATTAAAGGGGCTGTCCAGTGATAAATAAACTTTGCCTGTCTGGCTAGCAGTTAAGCTCGGTGCCCTGTCCTGGTACCAAGGCTGTTGCCGATAGGCAGTTGCCTTTGGACCCTCCCTGAATAATGAATGGTAGGTAGAGCTACATAATCTCCGCTGCATGTCAATGACTAAGCAAAGTTTGCAGACACCTGCCAGGAGCTATGTTTCCGGTCCTCTAATAAGAGGTGCAGATTTACTAAACCCAGGTATAGCTGATAATGTCACAAAGATTCCCCTGAGAGGGGTTGGCACAGGAGAAAAACACGATGGACGTGTTCCAGCAACAAAGTGGGTAAAAAGAAACAAAAAGAGCCGGCACTGAAGAGGACAAGAATAATTTATACTACTTTGCGCCTTTCTAAAGGCGGGTATCCAGTACAAGATCTGAAAATGACTGCACGATTACGTCGTGTGATGAGCCTGCACCGAATGAGCAGACGTTCAGTGCAGGGTTATCCATCATCTGGAAACATGCTGAACCTTACGATATCGTCAGGTTGACCAGCATGTTTGAAAGATGGTAGATGTCTAAACGACCGGCGGGCGCACGCATTGCTGGTCGTTTTAGACTCTTTTGCAAACGATTTGCAAACAATTGAACAATCGTTATCGTTCAACTTAATCGTCTAGTGGATACCCCCCTTAAGTCTACTTCAAGGCCAGTTCTGACTACGGGAGAAAACTAGAGAGCACAGAGTAAGCCCATAAAAACACAGTTAGAACATCCAAACTTGGCATCGATTGGGCCCCTCTGAATGGAGTCAGACCCATAAAGCTATGAGTCATCGATGCTAACCACTGTGTCACCGTGCTGCCCATGCATATTCGAAAAGTCAAAGTAGCAGGGCTGCGTAACCCCTGACAAGCCTTCTGCATCATAATTACACAGGAGCTCACTGTGCAATCTCAGCCCTCAGAAGTCAGCAGACACCCAACACTTATCATATATCCATAGGAGGCCAGGGAATCCAGGATGATGGGACAAGCGACGGCCTATATTCATGCTCAAATGAACTGATTTTACTTAATTTGGGATATACACCCAAATTAATTTGGGATATACACCCTGCTCTTTCATCGGTCACAGAAAGGAGTTGGACCTGCATTTCTATGCATCTATGTCTTGTTGCTTTACGATAATATTTTTGAGAATTATTTCCTCATCTCCCCCTTGAATTGACCTTACCCTATATATTATCATGCCAGGCATCTATACTACCATGCCAGGCATCTATACTACTGTGCTAGGCATCTATACTACCATTCTAGGCATCTATTCTACCATGCCAGGCATTTATACTACTGTGCCAGGCATCTATACTACCATGCCAGGCATCTATACTACTGTGCCAGGCATCTATAATACCATGCCAGGCATCTATACTACTGTGCCAGGCATCTATACTACCATGCCAGGCATCTATACTACTGTGCCAGACATCTATACTACTGTGCCAGGCATCTATTCTACCATGCCAGGCATTTATACTACTGTGCCAAGCATCTATACTACCATGCCAGGCATCTATACTACTGTGCCAGGTATCTATACTACCATGCCAGGCATCTATACTACTGTGCAGGCATCTATACTACCATACCAGGCATCTATACTACTGTGCCAGGCAGCTATACTACTGTGTCAGGCATCTATACTACCATACCAGGCATCTATACTACAGTGTCAGGCATCTATACTACCGTGCCAGGCATCTATACTCTATACTAACATGCCAGGCATCTATACTACTGTGTCAGGCATCTATACTACCATACCAGGCATCTATACTACCATGTCAGGCATCTATACTACTGTGTCAGGCATCTATACTACCATGCCAGGCATCTATACTACCGTGCCAGGCATCTATACTACCATTCCAGGCATCTATTCTACCATGCCAGGCATTTATACTACTGTGCCCAGCATCTATACTACTGTGCCAGGCATCTATACTACCTTGCCAGGCATCTATACTACTGTGCCAGGCATCTATACTACTGTGCCAGGCATCTATACTACCATTCCAGGCATCTATTCTGCCATGCCAGGCATTTATACTACTGTGCCAGACATCTATACTACCATGCCAGGCATCTATACTACTGTGCCAGGCATCTATACTACCATACCAGGCATCTATACTACTGTGCCAGGCAGCTATACTACTGTGTCAGGCATCTATACTACCATACCAGGCATCTATACTACAGTGTCAGGCATCTATACTACCATGCCAGGCATCTATACTACCGTACCAGGCATCTATACTCTATACTACCATGCCAGGCATCCAGACTACTGTGTCAGGCATCTATACTACCATACCAGGCATCTATACTACAGTGTCAGGCATCTATACTACCATGCCAGGCATCTATACTACTGTGTCAGGCATCTATACTACCATGCCAAGCATCAATACTACTGTGTCAGGCATCTATACTACTGTCTCAGGCATCTATACTACCATGCCAGGCATCTATACTACTGTCTCAGGCATCTATACTACCATGCCAGGCATCTATACTACTGTGTCAGGCATCTATACTACCAAACCAGGCATCTATACTACCGTGCCAGGCATCTATACTACCATGCCAGGCATCTATACTACAGTGTCAGGCATCTATACTACCATGCCAAGCATCAATACTACTGTGTCAGGCATCTATACTACTGTCTCAGGCATCTATACTACCATGCCAGGCATCTATACTACTGTCTCAGGCATCTATACTACCATGCCAGGCATCTATACTACTGTGTCAGGCATCTATACTACCAAACCAGGCATCTATACTACCGTGCCAGGCATCTATACTACAATGCCAGGCATCTATACTACTGTGTCAGGCATCTATACTACCATACCAGGCATCTATACTACCGTGCCAGGCATCTATATTACCATGCCAGGCATCTATACTACCATGCCAGGCATCTATACTCTATACTACCATGCCAGGCATCTATACTACTGTGTCAGGCATCTATACTACCGTACTAGGCATCTATACTACAGTGTCAGGCATCTATACAACCATACCAGGCATCTATACTACTGTGTCAGGCATCTATATTACCATGCCAGGCATCTATCTATACTACCATGCCAGGCATCTATACTACCGTGTCAGGCATCTATACTACCATGTCAGGCATCTATACTACCGTGTCAAGGCATCTATACTACCATGTCAGGCATCTATACTACCATGTTAGGTATCTATTCTAATGTGTCAGGCATCTATACTACCATGCCAGGCATCTATACTACTGTGTCAGGCATCTATACTACCATGCCAGGCATCTATACTACTGTCTCAGGCATCTATACTACCATGCCAGGCTTCTATACTACCATGCCAGGCATCTATACTACTGTCTCAGGCATCTATACTACCATGCCAGGCATCAATACTACTGTATCAGGCATCTATACTATGGGGCATAATCAATTAGGTGCGAAAAGTCAGAGACTTTTCGCCTGGCGAGGTTTTCGCCGTCATCGCTGGTTTTCCATGCAGAAATGTATTGCGCACGTCCCCGCTTATCACCATATTCAATTACGAATCAGTGAAAACGGAACCCGGCGAATTAGGACCTGGCGAAAAGTACTGTCAAAAATGGAAAAAACAGTGTGTACCCCCCCCGAAAAGTTGCACTAACATAGGGGATCACTATAGGGGTGTTCTAGTACCCCTGATGAAGGTAATCTGGGTTTTTTTTCTACAGAAGCTTGCTAACAACGTCTTTGAAGATGTGGTGTAGAGTGGCATTAGGTAATATATTTAAAGCTAAATAACTAGTCCCAGCAAATTTGGGGTACATGAAAATGGGGGCTAGCATATTTTAAAGCTGCTAAAGTGAAGTTTTAAAAAACGTAAAAAAAATTCCACCTGCAATCTTAAAAACACCTGGGGCACACTTGGGGACCCCCCTGGAGTCTATTTCGCTAGTTTTTATGTTTGTCCCCCAACTTTGGCTTTCTTTCACCCCTAAAATTAAAGTACTTTTTTGGGGTCTTAAGTATTTTTTTTTTTTTATTTGACACAGTTTAGCTTGGGGGGACTGTCCCAAGGGTGCAGGAGGGTTCCCGCAACTTTGCACCCTTAAACCCAAATTCTGCACTTTTTCCGCCTGCTTTCATGGGCAAATTTTTTACGCCTTCCAATGCATTGACTTTCCGCACCGGTGAAAACTCTTTGCAATTGAATACGGGGATAAGTTTTCGCATGCATCAGACCACTATACAACCGTGCCAAGCATCTATACTAACGTGTTAGACATCTATACTAATGGGTCAGACATCTATACTAACGTGTCACACATTTATACTGATGTGTCAGACATCTATACTGCCATGTCAGACATGTATACTGCCGTGTCAGACATTTATACTAACGTGTCAGACATCTATACTGCCGTGTCAGACATGTATACTGCCGTGTCAGACATTTATACTGCCGTGTCAGACATGTATACTGCCGTGTCAGACATGTATACTGCCGTGTCAGACATTTATACTAACTTGTTAGACATCTATACTGCCATGTCAGACATGTATACTGCCGTGTCAGACATGTATACTACCGTGTCAGACATGTATACTGCCGTGTCAGACATGTATACTACCGTGTCAGACATCTATACTGCCGTGTCAGACATTTATACTAACGTGTCAGACATCTATACTGACGTGTCAGACATTTATACTAACGTGTCAAACATCTATACTAACGTGTCAGACATCTATACTGACGTGTCAGACATCTATACTGCCATGTCAGACATGTATACTGCCGTGTCAGACATCTAAACTGCTGTGTCAGACATTTATACTAACGTGTCAAACATCTATACTAACGTGTCAGACATCTATACTGACGTGTCAGACATCTATACTAACGTGTCAGACATCTATACTGCCGTGTCAGATATCTATACTGCCGTGTCAGACATCTATACTGCCGTGTCAGACATCTAAACTGCTGTGTCAGACATGTATATTAACGTGTCAAACATCTATACTAACGTGTCAGACATCTATACTAACGTGTCAGACATGTATACTGCCGTGTCAGACATCTATACTGCCATGTCAGACATCTATACTGCCGTGTCAGACATGTATACTGCCGTGTCAGACATCTATACTGCCGTGTCAGACATGTATACTGCCGTGTCAGATATCTATACTGCCGTGTCAGACATGTATACTGCCGTGTCAGACATGTATACTGCCGTGTCAGACATGTATACTATCCGCCTCCACTCCCAGAGAGTCCCTCGCCACTGTCTGCACGGTGCTCTCTCAGAGAGTGTATATATTCATCTAGAGACAGTGACATTGTAAAGACTGTGCACATATCCATTAGGTGTCATTAGGTCAAAACTTGACCTAGTGACACCTACTGGGTATATGCACAGTCTTTACAATGTCACTGTATATATATAATAATGGGGGACATGTATTATTCCCATTGATATACAGACAGACAGATATATACAGTGCATCTGGAAAGTGTTCACAACGCTTCACTTTTTCCACATTTTGTTATGTTACTGCCTTATTCCAAAATGGAATAACTTCATTGTTGTCCTCAAATTTTTGCAAATGTAATAAAAAAAACAAAACTCAGAAATCACATGTACATACAGTAAGTATTCACAGCCTTTGCTCAATACTTTGTTGATGCACCTTTGGCAGCAATTACAGTCTCAAGTATTTTGGAATATGATGCCACAAGCTTGGCACACCTATCTTTGGGCAGTTTCGTGCATTCCTCTTTGGGAAGCGTTGGCGCACAGCCAATTTCAGATCTCTCCAGAGAATCAATTGGATTCAAGTCCTGCTGATAGAAGAACCATTGCCCCAGTCTGAGGTCAAGAGCGCTCTGGAGCAGGTTTTCATCCAGGATATCTCTGTACATTGCTGCATTCATCTTTCCCTCTATCCTGACTAGTCTCCCAGTTCCTGTCACTGAAAAACATCCCCACAGTATGATGCCGCCGCCACCGTGCTTCAACTGTAGGATTGGTATTGGCCTGGTGATGAGCGGTGCCTGGATTCCTCCAAATATAACGCCTGGCATTCACGCCAAAGAGTTATTTTTTTTTGTTTCTCATGATCTAAGAGTCCTTCAGGTGCATTTTGGCAAACGCCAGGCGGGCTACCATGTGTATTTTACTAAGGAGTGGATTCCGTCTTGCCACTCTACCATACAGGCCTGATTGGTGCAGAGATGGTTGCCCTTCTGGAAGGTTCTCCTCTTTCCACAGTGGAATGCTGTAGCTCTGACAGAGTTACTATCGGGTTCTTGGTCACTTTCCTGACTAGGGCCCTTCTCCCTCGATCGCTCAGTTTAGACAGCTGGCCAACTCTAGGAAGAGTCCTGGTGGTTCCGAACTTCTTCCATTTACGGATGATGGAGGCCACTGTGCTCAATGGGACCTTCAAAGCAGCAGATATTTTTCTGTACCCTTCCCCAGATTTGTGCCTCGAGAAAATCCTGTCTTGGAGTGCTACAGACAATTCCTTGGACTTCATGCTTGGTTTGTGCTCTGACATGCACTGTCAAGTGTGGGACCTTATATAGACAGGTGTATGCCTTTCAAAATCATGTCCATTCAACTGAATTTACCACAGGTGGACGCCAATGAAGCTGTAGGAACATCTCAAGGATGATCAGTGGAAACAGGATGCACCTGAGCTCAATTTTGAGCTTTGTGGCAAAGGCTGTGAATACTTATGTACATGTGATTTCTTAGTGGGGTTTTTTTAATTAAATTTGCAAAAATCTCAAAAAAACTTTTTACACGTTGTTATTATGGGGTATTGTGTGTAGAATTTTGAGGACAAATATGAATTTATTTCAAATTTGGAATAAGGCTGTAACATAACAAAATGTGGAAAAAGAGAAGCGTTGTGAATACTTTAGATAGATAGATAGATAGATAGATAGATAGATAGATAGATAGATAGATAGATAGATGATAGATAGATATGAAATAGATAGATAGATTATAGATAGATAGATAGATAGATAGATAAATAGATAGATAGATCGATAGATAGATAGATATGAGACAGATAGAAGATAGATAGATAGATAGATAGATAGATAGATAGATAGATGATAGATAGATAGATAGATAGATATGAGATAGATAGATGATAGATAGATAGATAGATAGATAGATAGATAGATAGATAGATATGAGATAGATAGATGATAGATAGATATGAGATAGATAGATAGATAGATAGATAGATAGATAGATAGATAGATAGATAGATAGATAGACAGACAGACAGACAGACAGACAGACAGACAGATGATAGATAGATAGATAGATAGATAGATAGATAGATAGATAGATAGATAGATAGATAGATAGACAGATAGATAGACAGACAACAGAATAATGGGGGAAATTGATAATTCCCATATGATAATTCCCATATGATCACATATTGTGCTATGGATTGTTTGAGGGAGGAGGGCCCCATGAGGTCTAAATCCGGCTCTGGTGCCAGGCTGTAGTAAAATTTAGTATTGCATCCATTTTCTGGTTAACCTTGATAGCCTTAACAATCAAGCAAGTTCTAAAAAAAAAGCATAGATCTATAGGAAATGTACTAATAATAAATACTATTTAAGTGCAATAAATACTGTTTTTTTTCTTTTGTGTTTATTGTTGCATATTTGTTGTGCATTGTTCTAATACAGTGTATATTATATTTACGTCTCTTTAACTATGAAGAATATGGATAGAAGAAATGTCATTATCCGTGGCTCTATCCACCCACCTCCTAATCTAATATTTTCTGTAGCGTTTGTGGTCAATTTGTGGGAGAGCGATCTAACTCGCAGGACTTTTATTAACGTAAAGTGCTCAGATGCGGCATTTGGGTGGCTCTTAAACACACCCTCAATTTAATAGCGAGGCAGTGGTACTCAGAGGGGAGGGATTGCAGTTACTAAAATGCAGGCAGTGTCTACATCTTGTCAGAAATGGAAAAAAAAAACTTGTTGAAACCTTTACAGCAGGGATGGGGAACCACAGGCCCGGGGGCCGTATAAGGCCCCCGGAATCATTTGGTCTGGCCCTCGGAGCTTTTTTCTGCTAGCCTCATGTGGCTAGCAGGGTGCCTAGAATGGTGCCCTGCAGCCAGAATCTATACAGCAGTGCCGTCTGGAGCGTCCTTAGGACGCCTCAGACGGTCACACCGCTGCCCTTACAGCTCCCTCAGGATGCAGCTGGCATTGCTGTAATCAATGGCGATTGTGCCCACGCCCCCGTGTGACATCACATGGAGGGGCGTGGCCTACCTCAGGCCCTCAAATAATGTTATATATATCAAGATGGCCCTCGGCATTAAAAAAGGTTCCCCACCCCTGCTTTACAGACACAAACACAGCAAACCTGGTTTCTCACCTGGTGGACAAGCAGAGTAAAACAAAGTATACAGACGGCAAGTATAGAGAAACAAAACCGTAGACAACAAAATTCCTTCTCCCCACTAACTAACATTATGCAGCGGTCCAGTGCCTGGCATCCATCCTATGAGATGCTACGGGCTGCAGCAGGGTTTCCCAAACTCCGTCCTCAGTGCTCCTTAACAGTCCAGGTTTTAAGGATAGCCTCCCTAGTGAACAGGTGACTTAGGAAGTAGCTCAGTCATGGGGAGATGCTCCAAGGCTTGGAGAGTGATAAAGCGGAGGTAGATATAGTTCCAACCAATCAGCTCCTAACTTTCATTTTTCAAACACAGCCTGTAACATGACAGTTAGGAGCTGATCGGTTGGTACTTTATCATCTCCATTGTATCACTAAACAAAGCCTAAGTGCACCTCCCCCAACTGTAAGATAACCATCTGTGCTCAAGCATGTAAATCCATTAAACCTGGACTGCAATGGTGCCTCGTGGATCAGGCGTGGGAAACCTTGGGCTGCAGAATTTTTGAGCACCGTGTTTCAAAACAAGATGGATAAGCTTAGATAAATGAACTTTACGATGTAAGCTGTTTAGAGGACTGGGTTATTCATTAATAACTGCAGTCTTATGAATGACAGACACTTGCTGTTCATCTTTCCTTGTCCTAGTTGAGGAGCCTCATAAGCCAAGATGAAATACAATGAGCACCACACTGGTGACGTCAAGTCTCATTGGCCGAAGTAAGTCAATTATTAGTCCGTGAGGCCCAGTGGTCATTGCAGCTTATTGCAGCCTTTTGCCGACTGTATCCACTGCAAAATCCCCGACGTAGTTTAATAAACATGTAACGATCTTCCCCACAATACATCTCTTATTAAGCAGACACCTCAGTTTCCTCTCGTATGCAAAATCTCTCCGTATACCCCCAAGAGAACAATTTTAAATATTATTAGAATTTTTGCTTGTATGGAAGATTTAAATAGCTGTTTATATTAATTGTCATAGCATTTTGGAATGAGGAAAGTCAGTCTCCAATCTTCCTTACCAGCTACGTGGTTGAAATACAGTAGATGTGAAAATAAGCTGAGACGATAAACAAATTGCCACAAATCCTACTTTTTGATGTTGTTTTATAGGGTGTTTATAGCATATAGCAGCAGGCCTAACTGCTTTCTCTGTGTTGGGAAACGCCTTATATTAGGCAGTGCGAGCATAAATAATATATATAACTGTGAGTCGCTATGCCACAAACCACTAGTTAGTATATTTAGCAAGATCTATACCGAACTTATAAATATTTAGACTAGCAAAAGAGCCGCTTTTTTGGGGAGTATTACATTTTCCTGCCATATGTGATTGATTTGGTGGCTTATTTGACAGTCAAAGATAAACATTTGCTGCGGAAGAATGTTATTCATGGGTGCAAGAAAAAATATATACTACTATTTATACAAGCATTTTATATCGGTGTATCTTTTTATGTATAAGGATACAATGGGGGGCTATTATGACAGGCAGTAGCACCGAATCCTAACGCTAAAGCCATGTGTCACTGCGCCATTAAATGACCTTTCCTCACCTGTCAGTTGACCTAGGATGGTGTCTTTACTAGGAATTTGCAGAGCTATTACTGCTTGGTTTGTAACTCAATCCGATAAAGCGTGACTGTGATATTGATGGGAAAAAGTTACATGGGAAGTCGAAGGTAACCCCTTTATGTTAAAATAAACCTGCTAAACAGACATCAGCATGACAAGACCCCAGACACAGGCCCTCATTCAGAGGCGCTCGCAAGAAGCGAGCGCTCGTTCTGAATGAGGGCGGCCGCTTCAGTTTTCAAGTGCGGCCTCCTGGTTGCTAGCTAAGCCGTGGGTGGTAAGCTTTAGCGACCGACCAGGGTGATGGTCGCGATGGTCAAGTACAGCGCGACCATCGGGGCTTGTGACGAGACCCTAAGGTTGGGTCTCGGCAACCGCAAGCCCCAGGAAGCTTCCTGCTCTGATCGAGCAGGAAGCTCCCCACTGACATCACTGCTGATGTCAGTGCGGCCGCCCACAAAACTGCAGGCGTTCCGTTGTGTAGCCACCCCCCGCCCCGCCTACAAAATGGGGCGAGCTGTTGATCAACATCGACAGCCGCCCCTTTTGTAGTGAGCTCCGGAGCGAGAGTTTCTCTCTCGCTCCGGGGCTTGCGCACGCGCAGTGCGCCTGCTGCGCGTGCGCAGGGCCTTAACATCGACACGGTTGTGAGTGCTCGGCACTTGCGACCGGGTCTGAATGAGACCCACAGTCTGTTTGCTGTATGCAAAGTAGTATTAATAGGCATCCCCTATACTCCTACCAACGGCTGCAAATATATCAATAGGAGGCCTCCAAACCAAACTACTGTTTCCTAGGGATGCAATTGGGAAGCCGGCTGACGTAAGCCCGACAGCTGGCTTCCCGAATGCATTATTCCGGCGAGGGTTAAATGACAGGCGTCTAAACAGCAGTGGCAGAACTACTGTGGGTGCAGGGGGTCATCCAAATCTCTTGTGAGAACAGTGTGGAGTCCTCCGCTGAGAGGTGTATGCACAGGGGCCAAATGGCGTGCCTGCGCAGAAACTGGGCCCCTCTCTGTCCTTTTCAGGGGAGAGTAGTGGGCCCGGGAGGCTAGGGTCCCCGTACACATTTTGCTCCAGGGCTCGGCATTCCTTGTTTGTTCCGCCCCTGAATAATAGCTTCCAATTATCAGGTGCCTCGCTCTTCTAGTCTTCCAATTATCTGGTGCCTCGCTCTTCTAGTCTTCCAATTATCAGGTGCCTCGCTCTTCTAGTCTTCCAATTATCAGGTGCCTCGCTCTTCTAGTCTTCCAATTATCTGGTGCCTCACTCTTCTAGTCTTCCAATTATCAGGTGCCTCGCTCTTCTAGTCTTCCAATTATCTGGTGCCTCGCTCTTCTAGTCTTCCAATTATCTGGTGCCTCACTCTTCTAGTCTTCCAATTATCTGGTGCCTCACTCTTCTAGTCTTCCAATTATCTGGTGCCTCACTCTTCTAGTCTTCCAATTATCAGGTGCCTCGCTCTTCTAGTCTTCCAATTATCTGGTGCCTCACTCTTCTAGTCTTCCAATTATCAGGTGCCTCACTCTTCTAGTCTTCCAATTATCTGGTGCCTCGCTCTTCTAGTCTTCCAATTATCAGGTGCCTCGCTCTTCTAGTCTTCCAATTATCTGGTGCCTCACTCTTCTAGTCTTCCAATTATCTGGTGCCTCACTCTTCTAGTCTTCCAATTATCAGGTGCCTCGCTCTTCTAGTCTTCCAATTATCTGGTGCCTCGCTCTTCTAGTCTTCCAATTATCAGGTGCCTCACTCTTCTAGTCTTCCAATTATCTGGTGCCTCACTCTTCTAGTCTTCCAATTATCTGGTGCCTCACTCTTCTAGTCTTCCAATTATCAGGTGCCTGCACACGTGTTTTACTGTCGAACTTGGAAAAGAAAAGTGATCACTTCCATAGAAATGATTTATAAGTCTTTAGACATAAACTACTGACCTCTGTTCATCCATAGTGGCTGCAGTGTTAGTTAATTCAAAATCATGACTTACAGTCCCATACTGTAGCCTGTGGATCGGCCTCAGACCTCCAGGTCTGTGCCCCAAACCATCTGCTCAGAGAACAGAAACAAGAGCCCACAGGAGACATCCTGAAGTCAGGATACACAAGACCTCTTCTCCAGGAGCAAAGGATAACGGTCCGGCTGTTACACAGGTTACTGAACATCTACAGAGACACAGCCCATCTGATCTCTGCTCAACCCGCACTTCTGAATAAAAGATTACTGTGTGGTGCTCACTTCCTTATTATGTCATCTTATCTCATTTCAAGTATGACTAATCTTTTTATTTAAATTCCTGCAGCTCACATTCTCAAAATTTTTGCAAACCTAGTTACTTCCTATTTAGTCATGCACAGTCTGCAAACGTATTATATTCAACACTACAGGACCATTGTACCTAAATAAAAGATGTCTAAGCATCGTCAGTAAGAAAAAACATACATGTAGTGGAGGGGGGAAAAAAATGGAACCACTAATATAAAGTCACTTAATAGAGCAGTGGCCATCAGCCGCAGTCAGTACAGTCTATCAAGAGTGCAAAGTGAGATCATTGTTGAATGAGAAAGTCACTCAGCTAACATATGGATAACGTAAGTGACATGTTCATCAAACCATTGACTTTGTTCCCCTGGAAGATACCCTCCCCATAATTAAACACATGGGGTAAATATGATCACGGACTAACATGGCAACCACAGTCACGTGGCATGTGATGTAGTGAGCAGAGAGGCTTTGGAATGCTCCTCTGAGCTTTGTCTACTCTGTGCAAGGTGACATCCTCGCACTCTTTGCCCCCCTCTGCCTTCATGTGACATGCTGAGAGCTATGAGTCTGTACATGTGTGCCTAGATCTATTATTTGGTATTATCCAAGGAGATTTTGAAAAGGAGATAATGATTTGAAGAAGAGTTGCTAAGAATAATGACTTTCAGATGCACGCTTAACAGATACTTAACTTGTTATTTACAGGAAAACTACATCTGTACCAAACTGTACATTGGTTCTGTCGCCCAATGCTTGCGACAAACAGCAGGCGTTAGGATTTAATAAAGCACAATGCAAGGAGCACTTTAAGCACAACAAGGCTGATAACAGAGAGCAATATCTCACTAATAACTCACATTTACTTTTTGCTATTAGCTGTTTTATAGAGGTTAACTCTTATTTAAGGTTTAATGCTCATTTAAACATGTAGTTAATGACATAGACAAGCAAAGATCCCTTACCTTTTCATTAAATACTTTTTTGTCGTGAATAAATATAGTATATAGATCGCTATGGTTTCCATTTCACAAATACATATAAACAGCCGTCAGAAGAAATGTGCAAAAAAGCACTCACATATATATTTATAGATACAAATACATGCATATAAACACCCATCAGGAAATTTAGGATAGATAGAAAGACAGACAGACAGACAGACAGACAGACAGACAGACAGATAGATAGATAGATAGATAGATAGATATGAGATAGATAGATAGACAGATAGATAGATAAATAGATAGATAGATAGATATGAGATAGATAGAGATAGATAGATGAATAGATAGATAGATAGATAGATAGATAGATAGATAGATAGATAGATAGATAGATAGATAGATAGATAGATAGATATGAGAGATAGATAGATATGAGATAGATAGAGATAGATAGATAGATAGATAGATAGATAGATAGATAGATAGATATGAGAGATAGATATGAGAGACAGATAGATAGATAGATAGATAGATAGATAGATAGATAGATAGATAGATAGATAGATAGATAGATAGATAGATAGATATGAGAGATAGATATGAGAGACAGATAGATAGATAGATAGATAGATACATAGATATGAGATAGATAGATAGATATGAGAGATAAATAGATAGATAGATAGATAGATAGATAGATAGATAGATAGATATGAGAGATAGATATGAGACAGATAAATAGATATGAGATAGATAGATAGTTATGAGATAGATAGATAGATAGATAGATAGATATGAGATAGATATATATGAGATAGATAGATAGATAGATAGATAGATAGATAGATAGATAGATAGATAGATAGATATGAGAGATAGATAGATAGATAGATAGATAGATAGATAGATAGATAGATAGATAGATAGATAGATATGAGATAGATAAATAGATAGATAGATATGAGATAGATAGATAGATTGATAGATAGATATGGGATAGACAGATAGATAGATAGATAGATAGATAGATAGATAGATAGATAGATAGATAGATAGATATGAGATAGATAGATATGAGATAGATAGATAGATATGAGATAGATAGATAGATAGATAGATAGATAGATAGATAGATAGATAGATAGATAGATAGATATGAGATAGATAAATAGATAGATAGATAGATATGAGATAGATAGATAGATAGATAGATAGATAGATAGATAGATAGATAGGTAGAAAGTAAACATCAGGAGATCTATATATTTCTTTTGAAACACATACAAATAAAGCTCCCTGTATACAGCTGAGGGAATCCTGCTATGTTCGCTGCCATGTATCATCGTTCCCAACTTGATCCTTGCTTTTCAGATAGAGGTTAAGCATCTTGGTCACTTGAAATCACAAGAGACTGAGACTAAGTATACGACTTGTCAGCCTGATTGCAATGTTTTATATCTAGTCTATGACAGAAAATGGCTCTAAATCCCTTCAGCGATGTTTTATTTTTAGACCGGTTACAAAAAAAATGCATAATTTGGATCGCATTTCTGACACTTATAAGAAGAGCTCTAAAAACGACTTTATTTAACATAAAAATATCCAATTAAGGCTTTATTCAGTGAAAACCTTCTATTTTTTTCCATGCCACAAAAAAAACTAAGTGTTATTAAAAATGTGAGCGTTTTTCTGTTTACTTTAAGTCTTTGTTAATTACAAGTATCTACATACTTTATTGTCCGTGCCTTAAACTAACATCTTAAAGCGACAGTTCTTAATAGTCTGTGAAAAGTTGATTATCTCAAATTAACAAGGTTGCAGTGCCTCTGCTCTCTCGTTTTATGAGCGCTTTACCATCCTTGCAGAAGCTAACGAGACGTTTGCAGGAGTAACTGGGGAGCTGCAGGTTTATGGCAATATTGGGAATTTACACATCTCTACTTGCTAGTCAGTTTTTTTTAATCATGGGTCTGCCGCGTCATTTCTTTCCTACCTGTAACACAAATTCCGCCAAGACAGTGAAGTCTGGGACACTTAGATGTGACGTCGCTTGTGTAACTTTGTGGAGAGACTGGTGAGGGAACAATGTCTGTGATCGGTTTAGGTCAACATACGACCAAAAATGATGTCTGATAGTTATGGAAAGCTAACAGAATTGTCTATGTGATCAGTCACTGCAGAAAAACAATTATAAGCAGTGCTGGATCTTCAACTAGGCATGTGAGGCACGTGCCTAAGGGGCGCCACTAGCTGGGGGCGGCACAGCAGTCCCCCTGCACCAGAGCTTTCCAGTTCCCCAATTCAGCTGTGGCTGTACACCAGTAATGCCAGCGGGTTGGAGGAAGGCAGGATTTTCCAGAGACGGAGAGTCATGAGTGCCTCTGTTCAGACAGGGCACAGGGCTGTGCCCTTTAAGCAATGCCAATCCAGGCGACGGCCCTGCTAGCGCGTGCCTTCAGCTGCCACTGGCTACATCCCAAGATGCATCAGGAAGAGTCTCAGCAATGGGTGCATGTGGAATCTGGGAGCCAAGAAGATTAGGTTTGTGTCCAGGAAAGTATCAGGAGAGTTTGCATGTGCAATCCTGGAATTAGGAAGAGGAGGTTCTTAGCCTGCAGAAGGCCAATAAAAGGTAGCTGGGAGTCCTAGAAGTCACTAAACATGTCCAATTAAAAGTACAGAGTTTGACCCTTTGACCACAGCGAGCTCACAGCTGGTGGAAGAAGCAAGTGGTTTCGTGGAGTGGAGGTGGCTCTGTGCCCCCTCCCCAATAATATGCTCTCTTCACCCCTTTATTCCATTTGCAGAATCTCATGCCACAAAATAGTTTTCGTCCTGGGCCCCCTCCTGTACTGTTACTGTAGGCATTACTCGTTCTTTTACGTAAACACAAGCGAAACTGAACAAGAGAAACACGACGCAAGTAAAAATACCAGAGGGTGTCGCATTTTTTGCCGACTTTTCAGACCTTTCCGCTGGGAGTTGCGGGAGGCGGCTCCGTGATATGGGTTGCAAGGCTTCATGCTGTGGCTTGTTCCATCGCTCCCTGCACGCCGCAGAGCGTGCAACATGCTGTGGCTTGTTCCATCGCTCCCTGCACGCTCGCAGAGCGTGATCACCACGATCACGTAAAACCAAGTTGCCGCCTTTGGTTCCACGCGCTGCTCTGGCGAGTCGGGAAGATCACAAAGTGAAAATAACTAACAACAGCCACCATAAGTGCCGGCCATACGAACAGGGTAGTAAGTCTAGCTTAAAGACACATGGAGGAGACAAACCACAGCCTACACGTGACCCAACACCATTGTACAGTATCAAAGAACCTGGATCATCCCACAGTGAACCTAAAACTGAATACCTATGTACTAAAGCTGCATCCCTCTTTGACTGTATTCATGCTGAAACTGTTCTATAACAGAATGCAGAATCTTTCAGTGAAGGGTGAACACTTGTGCTACGATCAAAAACAACAACAGCATATAAACCTTTTCATTTTAAAATAAATCCACCCCTATTCCGGGAAACCCCACGCCTGCGGAAGCATAACCGATGGTATCTCTGGCCATTCTGTACCTCCA
This sequence comes from Taudactylus pleione, assembly GCA_031769625.1. Classification (NCBI taxonomy): domain Eukaryota; kingdom Metazoa; phylum Chordata; class Amphibia; order Anura; family Myobatrachidae; genus Taudactylus; species Taudactylus pleione. The sequence continues at coordinate 1,208,673 of JAUIMM010000536.1, forward strand.
CTTTTCAAGGCACAACAGCCTGAAAACTTCTGAATCGAAGTAGGACAGTACGAGGCTGTTAACGACAGCTGATTGGTCAAGCAAGAGAAGACCATCCAATCAGCTGCCATTACATCTTACAGGTCCACCTACAAATGGAATGTCTCTCTAGGTTTATGGTGCGAGGAGCATTTGATGCCTGAAGGCAGTGAGGGATGATGGTCGCCTATCAGACAATGGTCTCAGAAGAGGTATAACCCATGTTCAATAAATATTATTGAAGTTCCCTTTTAAGGGTTACCAGCACCAGACTCAGCTAGTGTCCTGGAGAAGTTAGGACATATAGAGGGTACAGCTTGGGAAACTGTTTGCAATTTGCACAGACAAGAAGTTGTCTAACAAACTTCATCCTCTCCACCTAAACCGACCAGTCGGGTAAAATAAACACCCGTATCAGGAGGTGAAATGTACCAGTCCATCTAGTTCCTCTACATGAAATATCAGCAGCTTTTTTTTTAAATAATGACAAACCATGAATATATACAGGATATATATATCTATATATATATAGATATATATATAGATTTATTTTTTTATTTTTTCTGCTGAAAGTATAGTAAATCTGTATACGTAACCATTGATAATATCTGTTTCTGTACATTTAAATGTCACACGATTCCCACTTAAGAAACACAGGAAGGTTCTTCAATTCCCCAGCCTACGAGCCACAGTCCGATGGGTGTAGCTATTACAAAGCCCTTTTTGACTAAAATATTATCATTTAAGCATCGGCATCACAAATGTGTTACTTTACTGTGATTGTCATGGAAACCTCTGATAGGTGAGATATGAATTGCACTAGAGTGGAATAACAATTTCCCCATGTTGCGCACACTCCAGATAATACACAACACCTCGCAGTTTAAAGGTCTTTCCATGAGACGCATGAATGTAGTCATGTGGACCCGAGTGGCTCTTATTAGTGTTATAATTTTATATTATTTTATTTCTTTTTTGCATATGCTTAGTATTGCTAAGACAGCGGTTACAACAAAACAAAAAAAAAACACTCTGCAGATGTTACGCTGTGCAAAACAGCAAAGCCTCTTTTATAATAAATGCATTTATTTCCTGTTTAATGCACCTGCTCAACAATTAGCCTAAAACACTTTGATTAATATGCCGTTGCCCAGGCAAACACTTAAATGCAAAGAATATGTTGGTAAGAAAAAAATATTGACTGGCTTGATAATTAACTTTTCTTTAAAAGCGAGTGCTACAATACTTACAAGGATAAATGCAAAGAGGGTGGGTGGGTGGGTGTAAGGCTGCAACAGGGCGAGTACATTCAGAAATCATTATGGCAAATGAGGGAGGGGAGAGGGGGGGTATGGTATTTTGATATGGCCATTCTAGATATAACTAGTCCTTTAACTCCTGCAACACTCTGCAAATCAGCATGAAACTCCTACATCTGGCCCTGGGAACATTCGGACACTGAGTTTACACTTCATGGGAAAAAGTAACAAAGTAACAATTTAGATATTACAGGATGAAATGTATCCCGTAAAACAGATCTAAAAGCTGCACTATGGAATGACGTCACTCTCCATTGCCAGCAGTCGTTGCTCTATCCGACTTTTTATTGTGCCTAAATATATCCATGTGAATAAATAAAAATAAATATCAAACCTGGCGTTCCATGGTACTCTGTTTTCACTTTAGTACGAATATATGAGAAATACAACGCGATTAGCCGTGGAGCAAGTTATAGCTCGCAGCAATCAACATTGATTTTGTATACACCACATCATAAATGATGCAGCGTAGAGGAAATGTCTCTATTAAAGCTTCACCTACACCAGGAAAAGAGCAGGAACAGGACCAGGTAGGCTACTCTATAGCCCTGTACGGGTGCCGAACCTCTCCACAAGCTCCACAGATCATCTCTCCATCACCGGTGGGGAAATAAATACAAGTTCTTTCATCTGATTAACTCTGCGATCGCCGAGCGCAGTACAGCTGGCACTCCACGGAGACAAGTAATGTTTTCTGGGTCACGTTACAGGCCTCTCTTCATTACAGACTAAAGCCATGCAGAGTGTACGGTACAACTCCGGTGTATTAACGGTTATTAAATGAATTCAAGTTTAAAATATATATATATATATATATATATATATATATATGTGTGTGTTTTTCTTTACAAAAAGAAAAAAAAAAAGATTTGGCTACTGATAACTGTTGAATTCTACAAAAATATACATTTCAAGAGCATGAAAATTCTGCACGCGACGAATGATACGACAGGTGAAAAAAAAAATTGATGATTGATAATAAAAATTAAAAAAAAGACAGATACACTTTAAAAACAGTACAACACGGTGTAAATAAATGATCAAGCATCAAGGTGGACTAAAGAGGCCAAACTAAGAAAGAATATTATTAAATATTGTCATCTTGGTAACACTTGTGAACGGTATAGTTCAATGATGAAACGCTGTTGCATGGCTTTAACCTGTGAAAACTTAATTTGTGAGTATATATATATATATATATATATATATACAAACACACATATAAAACAAACGTTCACACACCCATTTATATATAACACACACTATATATATATATATATATGTACACACAGTATGTATATATAATATATATATATATAAATATATATATATATAATGTATAATATAAATGTATGAGTGTATATATATATATATATGTATATATATATATATATATATATATATGTGTAGAGAAGGTATAGGCTTCAACTTTTACCCCAATCAGAATACATGAAAAGGATATAAACATGCAAAATCTCAGTGACCATGAGAATCTCTGCAATGTATCATAGCCAAGTTCCCCTGCATTGTGTCGTGAGATAGAAAGTTAAGAGATTATGCCCAGCACTTTCCCAAGCATGTCATAATCTCGCCCAATTAAGGCACTTACTTCCTAGCTCCAAAAACTGCCAAATCACCAAAGAACTTCACAGTAGCTGATCCAAGGACGAGACGCAATCTGTTCCAAAAAAATATTCATATAATAGGACGCAACCCAGTCAGTGAGCATTCAGTAGGGAGATGGGCTGTTGCAGATGATCAGTACCACCCAGTGCCCTGAACGGTGGCAGTGTTTATGCTACCACTGTGTATGCCTCGCTTTTATCTTAACCCATGAGGATGCCAGGGAGTGAGGGGGTTTCAGTTCCCTGTCCCTTTAGATCAGAAAGAGGTTAAAGTTCCAAAAAAAAAAAAAGTGATAGTTCTTCCCTTCATCTCAGGCAACTTCCAAGGCTGATCAGAAAACCAGGATTGGTGACACGGAACATTGCACTACAGTACAGAGCACTTCAGGGCATGCAGATACTGTATGCCCTTTACTGGCACCAAAAGGGTGTGGACGATACTGGAGTTCCCATAGAAAAAATACATTTTGATTTTATCACCAGGGGGGGGGGGGGGGTTTAACTGTTACTGTAATCTTATTTTGACACCTGTTAAACTGTCGCTATTTCCAACCATAAATAAAAATAACTCACAAAAGCAAATAATATTCATTTTGTGAATACTAGGTGCAATGTTTAAGTTGCAAATTGCCACTCTGTTGCATTAAAAGTTAGCAGTCAAACAAGACATTGCAGCAATTCCAGTGACTACGGGGCATATGTATCAAAGCTTGATGTGAGATAAAATTGTGTGATATATATCACCAACCAATCGGCTCCTAACTATCATTTTTTAAACACAGCCTGCAAAATGTAAGTTAGAAGCAGATTGGTTGGTGATATAGATCTCACATATCTCACATCAAGCTTTGATACATATGCCACTACTATATCCGTTCACACTGAGATTACAAAGACACAGACATAGCACCTGCTGTACTGCCAGTGAAATATACATACAGTACACATCCCAAATTCACCTGGATTTCAGGGACACCTCTGATTGTTACTGACAGAACCCAGGACATTCTGTAGCGGCATCAAGACCTAAAATCTTTACTAATCTAGACAACTCTACCTTGCAACAAGAGAAAGAATAGAACTAAGCGTCAATTGAAATGACTAATGTAGGATTTAAAGTCGAAATAATGATCAAAGACTGTGTTAATAAACGGGCAGCTTGGAAGTGTTGGGATTGTCAATGCATCAATAAAAATAAATATTAAATACCAAAATGAAATATTTTGGGAGTTAGAAAACATCAAATAAAAATGTCCAAGTGATGCAGATTGGAAGTCACTAAAGTGTAAGAAAACAAAGTTGAAACCCATTACAGATTACCCTAGAGAGCAGAGTTTGAGTCACTTGCACTGCTGTGTCCCAGGACAATATGTTTGGATTAATAGTAATGTGTTTTCAATGGAAAAAAAATGGCTTCAGGCAAATCCCTGAGGTTAGAGACTATAGAGGTGGCTGAGCTCCTAAAATCAGGCATTCAAAGCACTTTTACAAAGGATTATACACAACAAAATAACTGCATACACCACTAAGTCATTAAGCACATATATAAACAGTGTATATACCGTATAATGTGCATGTTCACATATATGATAAAACTCAATGGTGTGTTACGGTATGTATGTGTGTGTATATATATATAGTATACACACACAAAATAAATTGCATTTTTAATGCTCATTTCCAGTGCTATTAATTAATGAACGATATCAGTAGGACTTACTTGGTAAATTTATTAAATGTTCAAAAAAATGGCAAGAATGACCTTTATGGTTCTGAATTTGGCAAACGCACAGTGTATATCTTCTAAGTCATCACTAAAATGTTATGGAGGCTAGAGTTCCTTCTGTATCAGCCTGACACTGACAGATGGGACAAGCATGGAAATAGTTAATTCCCCCCCCCCCCCCCCCCCCAAAAAAAGAGCTTGTGGTAAAAACAACAAAAGTCGCATCGTTCCTCGCAGATTTCATGGGTAGGGCTAATGGAAATATTTGGAATAATAGGATGCAGAAGAATTACTATACATATAGGCATGTACAAGAAACACAACCCACCAGGCTGATAAAGAAAATAAACCTCTACTTCCTATAAACAATATCTTTATTTTCTGACCTTGAGCGCGCAGTTTGCATGTGGTGATTTAGCTGCTGACTGGCATTATCTATTAGTGAATATTGTGTTCTGTGGTAGTATGAATAAATGCATGTTATTGGGGTTCCTCTGTCACCAGAGGAGTGTGCCTGCTGTATTGCTCATGAAAGTTAATATTTGTTTCAACAAGCTCTGTAAAGTGTCTTACAAAGCACAGGGTGGTTACTTGTCACAGAAAACGTCCTGATAGGGAAAGTTACAGTGACTCTCAGAGAGAGGGGTCTCAGACCCAGTACTGCCATCACTACCCCCTAAGTCTCATCACTGCCACTACACAGCCCCTCAGACCCAGCACTGCCATTACACTGCCCCTCAGACCCTGCACTGCCATCATAGCCCCTCAGACCTAGCATTGCCATTACACTGCTCCTCAGACCCTGCACTGCCATCACAGCCCCTCAGACCCAGCATTGCCATTACACTGCCCCTCAGACCCAGCACTGCCACCACAACCTTCAGACCCAGCACTGCCACCACAGCCCCTCAGACCCAGTACTGCCATCACTGCCCCTCAGACCCAGCACTGCCATTACACTGCCCCTCAGACCCTGCACTGCCATCACAGCCCCTCAGACCCAGCATTGCCATTACACTGCCCCTCAGACCCAGCACTGCCACCATAGCCCTCAGACCCAGCACTGCCACCACAGCCCCTCAGACCCAGTACTGCCATCACTGTCCCTCAGACCCAGCACTGACATTACACTGCCCCTCAGAGCCTGCACTGCCACTACACTGCCCCTCAGACACAGCACTGCCATTGCACTGCCCCTTAGACCCTGCACTGCCACCACAGCCCCTCAGACACAGCACTGCCATTACACTGCCCCTCAGACCCAGCACTGCCACCACAGCCCTCAGACCCAGTACTGCCATTACACTGCCCCTCAGAGCCTGCACTGCCACTACACAGCCCCTTCAACCCTGAACTGCCATTACACAGCCCCTCCAACCCTGAACTGCCATTACACTGCCCCCAGACCTTGGACTGCCACCACAGCCCCTCAGACCCAGCACTGCCACCACAGCCCCTCAGACCCAGCATTGCCATTACACTGAATCTCAGACCCAGCACTGCCATTACACTGCACCCCAGACCCAGCACTGCCATTACACTGCATCCCAGACCCAGCACTGCCATTACACGGCACCCCAGACCCTGCACTGCCACCACAGCCCCTCAGACCCAGCACTGCCACCACAGCCCCTCAGACCCAGCACTGCCATTACACTGCACCCCAGACACTGCACTGCCATTACACTGCACCCCAGACCCAGCACTGCCATTACACTGCCCCTCAGAGCCTGCACTGCCATTACAGCCCCTCCATGCCTGAACTGCCATTACACAGCCCCTCCAACCCTGAACTGCCATTACACTGCCCCCAGACCTTGTACTGCCACCACAGCCCCTCAGACCCAGCATTCCCACTACACTGCCCCTCAGACCCTGCACTGCCACCACAGCCCCTCCAACCCTGAACTGCCATTACACAGCCCCTCCAACCCTGAACTGCCATTACACTGCCCCCAGACCCTGCACTGCCACCACAGCCCCTCAGACCCAGCACTGCCACCACAGCCCCCCAGACCCAGCACTGCCACTACAGCCCCTCAGACCCTGCACTGCCATTACACTGCCCCCCAGGCCCAGCACTGCCACCACAGCCCCGCAGACACAGCACTGCCACCACAGCCCCTCAGACCCAGCATTGCCATTACACTGCCCCTCAGACCCTGCACTGCCACCACAGCCCCTCAGACCCAGCACTGCCACCACAGCCCATTAGACACAGCACTGCCATCACAGCCCCTTAGACACAGCACTGCCACCACAGCCCCTCAGACCCAGCACTGCCATTACACTGCACCCCAGACCCAGCACTGCCACCACAGCCCTCAGACCCAGCATTGCCATTACACTGCCCCTCAGACCCTGCACTGCCACTACACTGCCCCTCAGACCCTGCACTGCCATCACAGCCCTCAGACCCAGCACTGCCACTACACAGCCCCTCAGACCCAGCACTGCCACCACAGCCACTTAGACACAGCACTGCCACCACAGCCCCTCAGACCCAGCACTTCCATTACACTGCACCCCAGACCCAGCACTGCCACCACAGCCCTCAGACCCAGCATTGCCATTTCACTGCCCCTCAGACCCTGCACTGCCACTACACTGCCCCTCAGACTCTGCACTGCCATCACAGCCCTCAGACCCAGCACTGCCACTACACAGCCCCTCAGACCCAGCACTGCCACCACAGCCCCTTAGACACAGCACTGCCACCACAGCCCCTCAGACCCAGCACTTCCATTACACTGCACCCCAGACCCAGCACTGCCACCACAGCCCTCAGACCCAGCATTGCCATTACACTGCCCCTCAGACCCTGCACTGCCACTACACAGCCCCTCAAACCCAGCACTGCCACCACAGCCCCTCAGACACAGCACTGCCACCACAGCCCTCAGACCCAGCACTGCCATTACACTGCCCCTCAGACCCTGCACTGCCACCACAGCCCCTCAGACCCAGCACTGCCACCACAGCCCCTTAGACACAGCACTGCCACCACAGCCCCTCAGACCCAGCACTGCCACCACAGCCCCTTAGACACAGCACTGCCATTACACTGCACCCCAGACCCTGCACTGCCACCACAGCCCCTCAGACCCAGCACTGCCACCACAGCCCCTTAGACACAGCATTGCCATTACACTGCACCCCAGACCCAGCACTGCCACCACAGCCCCTCAGACCCAGCATTACCATTACACTGCATCCCAGACCCAGCACTGCCATTACACTGCACCCCAGAGCCAGCACTGCCATTACACTGCACCCCAGACCCAGCACTGCCATTACACGGCACCCCAGACCCTGCACTGCCAACACAGCCCCTCAGACCCAGCACTGCCATTACACTGCACCCCAGACACTGCACTGCCATTACACTGCACCCCAGACCCAGCACTGCCATTACACTGCCCCTCAGAGCCTGCACTGCCACCACAGCCCCTCAGACCCTGCACTGCCACCACAGCCCCTCAGACCCAGCACTGCCATTACGTTGCAGAAGGGAAATAAAAGGCGGGAAAGTGTGAGGCAGCCAGAAGAAGCACCCAGACGGCCCAGACACAGGACTCAGCCCGCCCCCCTCTCCTCCTCCAGCCACTACCTCATCCTCACGGGGCTGAGAGACCCCACTCCATGTTTACACGCCCACCCTGTCACCAGACAGAGCTGTCAACTTTAACCCCTCATGAAAGGAGTTCACAACAATGCACCAGACACTTTTTTTTTAATTCTTCATGGGCATGCAAAGAATGACTGTATACTGTAATGGGTGCAGAGGGGAACATATAATAAGCATGAGAGAATTAAGTTAATGCAAGACTTGGACAGAGTGGCTGCAAAGTGCATTGTTTATATCTGTGTATCTATATATAATACATATATATGTATGTATGTATGTATGTATGTATATATATATATATATATATATATATATATATATGTATGTATGTATGTATGTATGTGTACTTTGCAAATGCCATCTATTAAATCTATTAAATATGGCGTCCCATCAGTCAGTGACGACACTATACATACACACACAAAACATTAAATTATGCATTAAACACTGACTATAGCATGACTCTATCTGACATGATTAACTGAAGATTGAACATAACATTGCATGCATTGAAAAAAAAAAAAAAAACGACTGTCAGCTATTTCCCTATTCAGCAGACAATTGTTTCCTAAGGGCAATGTCATGGGATTAAAAATAAATACAAACAAAATGAGAAATCTGTGATCACCTTTCCATGTATGATAGACTGAGGACCCAGTGAGAGAGAGAGAGAGAGAGAGAGAGAGAGAGAGAGAGGGTGTGTGTGTGTGTGTGTGTGTGGGGGGGGGAGACAGGTACACTTCCACGTGTGTTAGCAGTGGTGGGATGAAGGGTGAGTCTGTCTATGAGCAGCTGATACACTGGATACTTTGTAGCTGTTTGGGGGGCTCACATGCATTTTATTCTTGTTGCAAGAGACCCCCCCAGGGTTACAGTGGTGCAGATAGTTCAGGCGTGATATATTTTATTATTCTCTTATCTACAGTGCTAAATATATATTTCCTGCCTGTACAAAAAAAACAATACAAAACAACAGTGTGATGGGGAGGACATTACAAAGAACGTCTGCTCCCTGCCCAGGTCCCTTTAGTAAGTGCTAATCCCTCATCAGCTACTCTCTTTGCCCTGCCTTCACAGTGCACCCCACTTCCCAAATGTACAATGCTCCCTAATGCATGCCCCTTGCCTGGAGTAGCTATAATGCATGTAGGTGGCACACACAACATTTAGTATTACTAACCCAGCTGCACCCCTACCAACTACTCCTAACTACTCACACACACTCCGAACAGAACACAAGGCTGAGACGTATTCTGATTATACCCACCAGCAACACAGACAGTCACAGATCTCAAATAGTTGTATAATAGTAACTAATAACCAGGTTTTCTTCACCTTTAAAATAAAAAAAAAAAATCAATTAAAAAAAAAGAATTAACCTCTTACTGTCACTGAATTTTGGGCAGCACTTCTGTGGTCCCCAAATAAATACACTAGATGGGTACAAAAAGTACTGTCTGGGAATCTAATCTAAAATGGGAGGGGAAGGGGGGGAGGCTGATGTGATCATGATTATTTGGAATGGGGCCCACTGGCAGCTGCTGCTGCTGCAGAACCTCTTGCACAAAAACTGCAACAATGTATCTTTCCGTGATGGGCATGTCCTGCTAGTGAGAGACGCTGCAGCAGCAGACAGGCATTGCATTGATTTATAAACAGGGAGATTACAGAGGGAGCACTGGTAGCCTGGACTAGCCGCAGCTCCATCTAACCCCCCCAGCCAGCCAGTGCACTCCCTGCTCCAGCACACCATCAGCTATCCAGCAGGTGCGGCCCCTACGCCAGGGGACCTGAGTGCTCCTGTCTGGCATTTAAAGCCTCCCTGAATGTCACTCCGTGGCTCCCAGCATTGTGCACGGAGGTCTATGAGAGCACAAAATGGCAGGTCCCTCAGGCTTTGCAAATAAAGACAAATACATAAACAAAAACAAACAAATAAATAAATAACAACCCTCCCAAGTTTGGCACAGGCTCCTCCGTGCCCACAACTCCACTCTGCGCCCTCAGCAGCACTCCTTGCCATTTACCTCCCCACCGCATGGGCACAGGGGCACCTCTCCAAAACTTTCCCGTGCAACAGACCCCTGCAAACAAAGATAAAGCAACTTTTTTTTTTGTATTCTCATTTTTTTTTTTTTTGCCTCCTCCTCCTCCACCCCAGCAAAAAGTTAACGAGCGCTCCCCCCGAGCTGCAGCAGGCAGGAAGCTGGAGGACAGGAGGGGGTGCTACAAAGTAACGGTCCTGTTAAGATGCAAAAAGAAAAAAAAAAAAAGGTGCAAGGAAGGGGTCTCCTCCAAAAAATCCAGAGCAGCAGCCTGCTTCCTCCTCCAGGCTGAGCGCCATGCACTGTCTCATTATCTGACAGCCCTTCTGCAAACGTCACTGCCAGGGATATTTAATTCTACTATTCTCTGTGTAATAATAACCACACTGGGGAAGCCAGGCCCCGTATACATCACAGCAACAAAAAGAATGTACAGAGACATGCATGCATTGCAAACCCCTCTCCCCAAGCACCATCCAATGGGGGGGGGGGGGGGTCACCAAACTGGACACCAAAGCAGTGCATGCACCCCACGTCCCCCTAATGCTCCATCAGCCTCTTACCTTGCAGCCATGTAGCAGGGATCCTTCCTCGCAGAAAGTGAGCGCTTGCAACAAATAATAAAAAAAAAATTGCTGGTGCTCAATGAATAATGAGCCATGTCCATATGATTGACTTGATCATGTTATGTTTCGGTTTTGGGGAGGAGGAGGGATAGAGCGAGGGAAGAGGAGGAGGGGGGCAGAGAAAGTGCTGCCTCTGGGGTGGGTGGCAGGGGGTCCCACTTGTCCTGAGTGTCCCCCAGCAGCTCCCGGGCACAGAGTGCTAATGTCAGCCTGTCCTCCTGGCAGAAATGAACCCGGTTCATTGATATAGATCATAAGACATTCCCATCCCTCGGACTCCCCCTATCTGGTAGGTGAAATGCATTGTACCATTAAAAAAAAAAAAAAAATCCCCTCTCTCTCCATTGTCGTCTTGGCATAATTCACAGCAACTACAGATAGCTCTTGCGGCATTTAAGCCTTTGGATGAGCCAAGAATAAACAATAAAAGAGCTGAACCCTCGCTATAATCACCTAGCACGGTCGGAGACGCGTCCAGTTTTTGCATCGTGCGCCCGGGACGCACAGCCCGGCGCACATTGACCTTGACGTCTGCTGACTTATTAAACACATCTGTATCTCTCTATTAAGGAGCAGCTCCTGGATTTGCTAGCCTGCCAGGGTGCTGGTGGCACTGGGAGAGGTGGGGTGCAGGCATGGCACAGGAGAAGCCGATATACACAGACACACAGCTTAGGTACCCCCTTACCTGTTCCGGGAAACTATTTGGGAAACTCCTGTCTCTCTCTCTCTTTCCCTTGGTGGGTTAAGGGGAAAGAGGGCTCCAGGAGCTGTCTTAGATCCCTGCATCCAAGACAAGTCATCAGCGATCAAATGACGCTGATCTGCACTGTAACCTTGTGGCGGATTTAATGTAAATAAGAGCGCTAGGGTGCCAATCGCGCACACACAGCAACACACACACACACACACGCTTAACCCCTGCGCGTCTGCAGAGCGCTCCATCAGCAGCAGCGCTGCGCTCACCTCCCCTCTGGTGGCAGAGCCATCTCAGCAGCAGCTGTCACCCAAGGGGTTAAGTCGCTGCCATGCCATCCTGCATTCCTCTCCATTAAATCTGACTTTTTTTTTTTTTTTGGGTTGTTGTTGTTTAGATGCACTATTTAGGAGAACCCTGAAAACAATACCCACTGCCAAACCATTATGAAAATATGATTTTAATTAATCACGTAGTAGGCATGGAAATTAGCATACAGTAATTAAACTTACAGGGGAAGAAAAAAAGATCAGGGTGGTTATTATATGCCTTAAAGGTTTTGGAATAATGATTGCAATGAGTTTCATTAACAAACCAATAAGTTATTATTATTATTATTATTATTATTATTATTATTATTATTATTATTGCTTTGGTTTTGTGTTTTGTTATTTTATTTTATTTAATTTTTTTGTTTAGCTGGGAAAATTTTATTTAATTATTTTTTATTATTTTTTTATTTTTTTAGAAAACCATCGATTGCAGGTGGGGATGTGACTGGTGCAATATTATATTTGCTGTACAAAGCCAGGAGAGAGGGGGGGCAGGAGGAGTAGAGAGGGGGGGGGGGGGGGAATGCAATTATGGATTGTGTGTCCCATAGTTTGCAAAAGCTGGGTTCTCAATAGAGCCTTTGTTGTGGGATTATATAATGATTGTGGAGTAATGATGGGAGAAAAAAAAAGATTTAGTAATATTTAAACAAAAAAAAAGAAAAAGTATCAAGATAACACCAGTGAGATTCTTGTAACAGGAAGGAAAAGGGGTTATGTGTGATTTGACAATGCTGTTAAAAAATAATTAGAAAAAAAAAAAAAGACAGCCCCCCCCCCTCCCCGAATCCGAGGGGTTATAAACAAAGGGGGGAGACTGTGATGTGCATGATTAAGAAGAGATGGAGACAGATTGATTATTCAAAATGCCAAGCCACAGGGACTCTTAAAACATTGATTCAGGTAAGACTAGTTTCATCTTGACTGAAATGAGTTCCCTAAAGATGCTTGGGATACATTTTAAATCTGTTTACTACATCAATGAATAAAATCAGGACGCAAGCAGGTTCAAGAGAAAAAATGGTCTGTTATCAAGAACATTACGATAAAACTTTATACTGTTTTTCCTCTCATGATACATGAAGGAATAAAAGGTGGGTCCACTTCTTTGTACAGAAACATACATTTATCAATAGCATCCCGAATGTATCCAGCTTAACATTTAAAGCTAAAGGGATATACACACGATATGATATCTTCGAACAATATGAACGATAACGATATCGTTCAACGATATATCCTTCTGTGTGTATGCAATGAACATCCAACGATGCGCGCTCCCCCAGGACGATAACGAGAATTGCCTGTTTAGAGATGTGGCAGGATGACTTCACTGAAAGATATCGATCAGTGTGTACACCCAATATCGTTTGTCCCACACTGCAGAAAGTTCAAGTGAAACCTTTCACCAGTATCGTTCATACAGTACATCGTCCCGTGTGTATGCACCTTTACAAATATTTAACTGCGCTAAGCTTAAGATTCATATTTCTCACTTTAGCGTTTTATTCTGTGGGTGAGCAGGAGGTAGAGTTTAGGGGGGGGGAGAAAAGTCTGTAAAAGTTTTTTGCACTCAGAATGATCAAAGCTACTTTAATGTAAAGGGCATTATCCTTATACAGAATTGAAACAAAAAAAAAAAAAGTTGGAGGATTGAAACTGCATTCTCCAGTTTGATGTGTATGAAATTCCCATTGAACAAATTGAAAACCACAATGTTTTTATTCCGGAGAAATTAGCATAGTGATCGCATCAATAATATCGCTATCTCTATGGGAATGATCCCAGAACGGTGGGGTGTTCTCTCTAAGTTGTGATCCTTCTAGAATCAACTGATTATATTCCGTCTCCTTTTGAGTTGGCTATTGTAAGTCAAGTAATTCTTAAGTGACATGGCTGACAAAGAGACAGGAACAAGAAAGCGGGTCAAAGGGAACTGACATGGTTCTTATAAAGGCACTTTTTTATATTGGATAATAGAGGAGATGTATGTTCTATTTCAACCCCACTGACAGCAACACAAAATGCCCCTAAATCATTATTTCAGAGGTTTCAACAACAGTATGGAGTGTAGATCTACGTGAATATTGATTTTTGCACTATTTTCGGCACATATGGCATTAAGACAGAAGTGACAACATTTCACAACATCTTCTAAACCCCCCCCCAAAAAAATATAGTCACTATACATTATGGTGCGACTGTGTAGCAAAATATCGGAAGACCACAGTATTGTCGGGGATTACAAAAATTTATTTCTTCAATATAGAAGAAGTTGTCTCTATGTAAGAAGTGTTTATAAAGGATGTAGGTTAATATTTATCTTCCATTATTAAGTACTATATAGAACTTGCTTATTTCTCTGGTCAGTCTGTATTCCCTACTAACGTACAGTAGCACAAGCAGATACAGTGAAACACGCTTATCTGTTCCTCAGTTCTGTTATTGATACTCATGTCATCTACTAGCAATGTTTTTTCACATCACCCCTGGCTCAAAAGTTTCTTTTTTCTTTTTTTTTTGCAATCTGTTTTTATTAAAGGTTCCAAAGAGCAAACGTACAGATCTACAGAGGCATAAAAACGCCAACATATCCGTTTCAAAATGTATACAGATCGGAAACCAGTATTTCAAAGTTATATAAGAAACGATAATTATATTGAATAATAAACGGAAGATAGAATAAAGGAATAAAAATACAGAAGGAGTATAAGATAGGGGGGACAGGGGAGGGTCATCGCATATTAAAAGATTAAGGCCCTGATTCAGAGCCGCTCGCTATTTGTGAGCGCTCGCTCTGAACCAGGGCGGGCCATTTCTTTTTTTAACCCCGGCCTCCAGGCCGCTCGCTAAGCTGTGGGTGACCACCCACAGCTTTAGCGGGCGGCCTGGCAATGGTCACGATTATCGCGAACATCGGGCTTGCGACGAGACCCTTGTGGTAGGGTCTCGTCCATCGCAAGCCCAAGTAAACTTCCTGCTCTAATAGAGGAGGAAGTTCACTACTGACGTCACGTGTGATGTCAGTAGGGCCGTACACAAACGGCAGGCGTTCCTAAGGGAACGCCTCAGTTTGTGCAGCCACCCCCCCTCCCCGCCTACAAAATGGGGTAAGCTGTCGATCAACATCGACAGCCATCCCGTCTTGTAGCGAGCCCCGGAGCGAGTGATTTCTCGCTCGCTCTGGGTCTCGTGCAGTGCGCTTGCCGCGTGTGCGCACTGCCCGGCCATCGACCCGCTTGCGAGTGCTATGACCATCATTTTGGCCACTTGCTATAGCTGTGGGTGGTCACCCACAGCTATGCGAGCGGCCAGGAGGCCGCTCCAAACAGTAGAAGGGACGGCCCTGATTCAGAGCGAGTGCTCTGTCAGAGCGTCCGGCTCTGAATCAGGGCCATAGTTTTTATACTCCAACCATGGAAACCAGGTACTAGTGAAAGTAGAAGGCTTATTGTAGGAAAGGAGTAAAAGGTCCTCCATTGACATAAAGTAATCAAGTCTCTGGAACCAATCTTTACGGGTGGGTGGGTTACAGGAATTCCAAAAAACTTGTTGTGACAGCCCTTGCTGCATTACTCAAATGGCGCAGCAAGGATCTCTTGTAGCATCCCAATGAGGAATGTGAGTAATCATGTAGCCAGAATGCTGGATCCGTAGAGACAGGGGCGCCTACAATTTGTTGTGAGATGGAGATAACCTCTGACCAGAATTTAGATAACTGAGGGCAATCCCACCATATATGACGTTGTGATCCTGTGGCTTTGAGGCATCTTCAGCAAGAGCCGGATTTTGTTGGGAACATGGCATGGAGTAGTGTACGGTGCCTATACCATCTCATTAAAATCTTATACTGAGTTTCCTTGATAATCGAGCAAACTGAGCTGCAGTGAGTTTTTAGAAATATAGTTTGCCACTCTTGCTCCGTGAGGGTGATACCCAAATCTAATTCCCATTTTTTAGCACAAAAAGGAAAGGAAGAGGAAGGGTTGGTTAAGAGTATCTGGTAGATGGCAGAAATTTTGTGGGAGGGAGGAGTTGGTGAGATACAAAGTTTTTCGAATGCAGTGAGATCTCTACTAGAAATTTTCAGTCTATCGGCGGAGGACAGGAAGTGGTGAACCTGTAGATACTTCCAGAAGTCAGAGTGTGATATCGACCAATTTTCCTGGAGTTCAGGAAATGTTTTAAGACCTGACGTAGTGGCCAGTTGGCCAGTCCAAAAAAAGGCATCCCCACACCCAACTAGGGAAATGAGTAAAATTAATACATGGGGGAAATCGGGGTTAGCCAGAAATGATTTCCAAATAGAGTGAGAGGGAGAGAATGTCGGATGAGGGATGTCTAATTTAGGAATAGAAGGAAGCCAAGGTGTAATTTCAGGGGGGAGTTCCATGAGGCATCCTTTGAGAGCCACCCATTGCTTAACCTCTCTATATCTGGTCCATTCAAGGATTCTATTAAGATGAATAGTGTGGTAATATGATTTGATGTCAGGAAGTTGGAGACCACCCAATTGTTTCGGCCGTACTAGAAGGTCACGTTTAATCCGAGGTTTGTTCCTGGACCAGATAAAATTGCTGGATTAAGACATTTAGCCAGCGAAACCAAGAATCTGGAATCTGAATGGGTAGAGATTGAAAGAGGTAAAGCAACTTGGGAAGCGTATTCATCTTGACCACATTCGTTCTCCCCAACCATGAAAGGTGCTTCAAGTGCCAATGGGAATAATCCATTCGAATGGAGGAGAAGGGGGAGAAGTTGGTGGCTCAAAAGTTTGTAATTGTGAAATTCAGCAAAAATTCGTATATTAAGTAAATTTTGCTCACCTGTCACCTTTAGGGTCAGTTATGTGGTGGCGGGCAGGGTTGTGTGTCTGTTTGTCCACGTATTTTATGACTAGCAGCCGCCAGCACTGGTTATGCCTATGACAATGACCATAAATAATTTTGATTTGTTACTGGACCACTGCCCCATGGCACCCCTGCATGTGCCCTGCGGGACTTAGGATGGGTACCACTGTAATAAGGGTCTGGGTATGGAATCCCAGCGGTTGAGATGCCAATGGTCAGAATACCAAAACGGGCATCCTGACAGAATCCCACAGCCTAACCCCCCACAGCCTACCCTAACTCTCCTCCTAGTCCCTAACCCCCAACCCGAGTACCAGGGGCATATCTATAATGGGTGCAGGGTGTGTGGGGAACACGGGCCCCTGGGTCCAGAGGGGTCCCGCACCGCACACCCTGCACAAATAATATTACTTACCTCTCCGGAGTCCCACGTCGGCGCAGGCGTCCAGTGCTGTAAAACGACTGGAAAATAGCCACGGTGGACATTTTCCCATAGTTTGCGCATGTACAGTACAGGGAAAATGGTCGGAGACTGCACACGGGCCCCCTCCTCTATAGAAATGCCCCTGCCTAGTACTTACCATTGGGGTGTCAGAGGCTGGGATTCTGTAGTGATGCCAGTATTCTGACCGCCGGCATACTGACCACATCTTGTAATAAGGTAATGTACCAACAGCTAAATAGGTAAGTACGGTGCATTTTCTAGCCATTGTGGGTGGCGGGAAGGAGGTGTGCGGGGGGGAGGGAATGGTATCTGTGTGTCTGGAAAAGAATCCACCAGTAAGTTGTGCAAAAGGTCTAGGTTGCTGTCAACTACTTTTGTAAGCTGTACTAAACTGTTATAGAGTGGTTTAAAGGGTCAAAATAGTGTTACAAACTAGCTGCAAAATCCGATTGAGAGAGTAACTGCTTCCATTACACAGGCCTTTAGGTCTTCATGTATAAATCCTTTAAATAATTTCCGTGGACCTACAATGATCATTAGTGGTCCTTTTTGTAGAGGCGTATATGTGTATACAAGAGCATTGGTAGTTGATTATCCCATGATTTGGCTAACTTTTTTGCTTTGATACATCTAAAAACTAACCGATTAGCCGTATAAAACCACATTAGCCACCTAGAGCCACCAAAGAAAGATTTGAGTGAAAAGCAAATAAACTTTAGCAGTAATGTTTCATCTTTTCGCTACTGGGTGGATAACCTTCACTCTCATACTGTCAGATTAGTCAGTCACTTGTCTCTCAATTTACACCTGGATGGCGGTCACTCATTGGCAGACTCCGTCTTGTGCTGTTGTGTCTGGCACGCAGCACACGATCGCCTTGGTTCACATCTAAAGACCAACTAGATGTTCTGCAGTTTGGTTTTGGCGCTTCCCAAATGTTGACACAACAATTTTCCCACATTACCTTGATATGTGCATAACATAACTACTCTCCCTGTTGTTATTACATTTGTTTGCTGCTGAAATACTCTGTGTTGTTGTTAATAGTCGTACAGTTTGGCCAAAAGTTGTTTTTCCCTACCTACTTTATCTCCAGCTTACCCTACGTCCCATTTTGAAGAAGGGTGGCAGTAGGCACTCTGGGCCCAGTTCAGACCCGATCGCTAGGCTGCGTTCGCTCGTAGCTGCCGATGGTTCGCAATGTGTGCATGCGTATGCATCATAGTGCGCATGCGCGAACTAGTCCAGATGATCGAGAATCGTCCGCTCGCTGCGCATAGACAGCTCGCTAGACTGAGTGACAAGACAAGCCATTTGTGGGTGGTAACGGGTTGGTCGATGGAAACGGGGGAGTGGTGGCGCGAATGCAGGCGTGTCTGAGCGTCTCAACGCCGTTTCAGAGGCGTGCATAATTATCAAGGCGCGTCATAGTAGACGTCACTTGGTTGTGTTTCACACTGAAGCGCTCGCAGTGCTTATGGTAGGGTATGGTCAACCACAAGTGCTGCGATTGCATCCGATGGTACTGATGGTTGCATACACTTCCTAGAGATGACGTGCATTAGTGGGCGTCTTATGACAGGCTGGTGGACATCTGCATACACATCGCGATTGCACGCCAAGACATAGTGGGCGTGCTAATGACTTACCATGCGATCGCCTGCCTTTGCTGAATTTACATACGCTGGGTGCGTGCGAATGCATCTAGCGTGCGAGTCTGAATCGAGCCCTCTGACCCAAACACACAGAAAACACAGCACTGCTTAGTTCCCATTCGGACTATACTACCTAAATCGGGAGGGCAGGGGCCATATTGGATACCTTTATTCCAATTATTGTGGTTCTATCTCTTGTCTTTTCAGATACATTGATCTACTTATCCTATGATGTGCAATTGCTTTATCTTGTCTTATTTCAAGAATAATCAAAGCGCTAATTACAGAGCAACTCTTTGGCTGTTAATGGTCCCCAGTGTCAGCATAGAAAATCTTAGGGTCACTGTGGTCAATCCACTCACTTGACAGAGGATATTTACCTGTTGTATACAAGGGTTCTTATTGTATTTGTACGACACAGGGCTGCAGAGTTAGAAGCTTTCTTAGGGTATTGCTGCCTTTCCAGTCACCGTAGTAGGAATGTTAATGGTGTGCAGGGTTGGACTGGCCCGCAGGGCTACAGGGGAAATTCCCGGTGGG
Organism: Taudactylus pleione; assembly: GCA_031769625.1. Classification (NCBI taxonomy): domain Eukaryota; kingdom Metazoa; phylum Chordata; class Amphibia; order Anura; family Myobatrachidae; genus Taudactylus; species Taudactylus pleione. The sequence continues at coordinate 1,228,179 of JAUIMM010000536.1, forward strand.
GCCTAACTGCCTGTGGGGCCCACCCTCCTCCTCTTGGTGTCAGGTTCCAGACCTAAAATGATACATTGTTACTCTATTAGACGGTCAGTTACCTGGTAGAGTACTACCACTGATCAACATGGGTGCTTGATTCCTTTCTATAAAAACTACACCAAGATTTGCCTATTGGTTAGCCAAGTGTCTGTGGTGGTTGGCCACACCCCTTAAGCATGGACTCCTATCACTGCATTCCCCCGGTGGGCCCTTCAAGCCCCAGGCCGACACTGATGGTGTGACCCAGTCCAACGGGCCCATAACAAATGCCCTTTCTGCCCCTTGATTAAAGATGCCCTGTTTATAATGAAGGAAAGAATCTAGATTAATCCCTATTTGCAACTCGTCAAGCCGTTCCCAAGTTAATTCCAATGCCTGCAAAGCCATAGCCTTGTCACAGGGTTGGTGGAAGGATGTGTATAGTAACGGATAACATATTATAGATATAGGGGCCTATTTACTAAGGAGTGTTAGAAGACAGAGTGAAAAGTGATAAAAAAGTGATAAGGTGCCAGCCAATCAGCTCCCAACTGTCATTTTTCAAACACAGCCTGTGAGATGACAGTTATGAACCGATTGGCTGGCACCTTATCACTTTCTTATCACTTTTCACTCTGTCTCCTAACACTGCTTAGTAAATAGACCCCAAAATCTTTAAAGGAAATATGTGATCAACAGCTACTGTGCACTTCGCAATACTCAGCAGTAAAACATTTCCTTCCCGACATCTAAAACCCAATGATATAACCTTTTTTATATTATTATTCTGAATTCTACAACAATAATCACAGCAACGGTATTCTAATGAGTGATGTTTTCCCCGCAACATATGTGTTGTTGTTGAATCCTTCTCATCGTATACACAGAGCTCTCCATAGATGTGTTTTGATTGCACATCTGAACCCAGACTGTTACACAGTGACAGCAACACTGATAATTCACTAATTTAACCGCTAATTTCAGTACAGAGTGTATTCGTGTGTAATGTGATTCCCAGTTTCCAGTGCTGATATTGCGTAGGGAACTGTACAGAGTAATTGCTGCAAGGTAAGACGGGCTATGGGGGGGTTGGTAGGGAAGCCATGAATCCCAAAACAAGATGGATGCAAATATTTTGTATTACATAGAGGTAAGTGAGGTACAGTAATCCTGCAGAGCAAGCTGCGTCTTCCTCAATTACAGGAAAATATATGGGAAGCCATAGCAGCTTGCATTGCTGATTTAAGAATGAATGAGGTATTCCTGCAGGAATCGAGAGCTCTGTTTTTAACGTCTGGGGGGGGGGCTGTGGCATATGGCTTTGCCCCCAGGATTCACAATGGTTACTGGCTGCGTGCCATACTGCATGGTGTGATATAGAATATTCCCATATACTTAGTGTCTGCTGTCAGTATCGGCATCCATCACTGGCCGGCATACATCTACCCAAACCTGGGAAGCTCATCCAAAAAAGACAGCTTCCCAGTGTTAGAGACAATTATCTAATGACAGGTAACTGCTTGTGATATGTGTGAATGTGTGTGCTGTGCATGCATGTATGCGTGTATGTATGTGTGTGTGCGCACACGTGTGTGTCAGAATGTAAACTCTGACGGCAATATCCAGACTGTGTTATTATCTTTATATAATGATAGAAGAAAAAGAAAAAAAAAAAACAGACAAAAAAAAAAAAGCAACAACCCAACAAACAGAAAGTACAAATAAGTCAGCAAACTGAATAGGCCAATGGCTCCAGGACATACAATCCATCAGAGACATCTATGAAGCTGCTGTACAGGTAAAATGTGTTATAGCCCTAATGGTGCATACACACGGTCAGATTAAAAGGACGTTATAAACGATAACGATATCGTTTGATCGTCTATATCATCCTTTTTTTTTAACCCCTCCAACGACCAAACGATGGTCGATGCGCGGGCACGGATGATCGATATCGACCATCGCCCATGCATGCAGGCCAACCTGATCGATATCGACCAGGTTAGCCTGTTTACAATAGGGAACCGCGATCATTGATCGCGGGTCGTTACGTCATTTGGGGGTTCGTTCGATATCGAACATCCAGCACATGCAGGACGATCAGACAACGATATCTGATCGTTGTCTAATCGTCCCGTGTGTACGGGCCATTAGCATGACATCAGATGTCTGTTTTCCTTACTAACTTGCACTAGAAAAATCATTTTGATGCTATTAATTACTAGTAATTCCAGCACCCTCTAACCCTACACCAGCTATCATCAATATTCTCATTGGATTGGATACATATTGCAAACTCTTCCCCTTTAATAGGGTTTTCATCAAAATAGTATTAATTTATTTCCTAACAAAAAAATCAAAAATAGTTCTCTACGTGATCTTCTGGTCCAGCTTTGTAAAAGGCAACTGGAAATGAAGACCCATTATCACCATATTAATCGAACCCTGTAGTTAATACTTTGGGAAACATAATTACGTCAACTGGCTAAAGTGTCCTACAAGCACGTGTCGATGGAAATCGGTAGGGAAATGGGACCTCTACCACTTAGGTAAATGGTTGCGGAAAAATGCAATTACAATTTAAACTGTTAAATAATACAGTTTTGGACAGGAGAAAAAAAAAAGTCTAAACATATTTGGATAGAAGTATGAACAGTACTTAAGGGTGAATTTGATGCAAGACAAAATAAGGAAGCTCTCTCTCATCGACCGAGGTCGGGAGGGCTAATCTTCTTTTTTACACCCCACTGGAATTGCTATACTTTTTGGTACAAGTAGGATGAGAAGGTAGTGAAGGCTGAATTTGCCCATCCAGTTCCAGGGGCACACCAAACACACTTTTAACTAGCATTTAGAATGCTCCATGTGCCTTTAGTCCTCAGCAACTACAGTTAAGTGCAAAATAAATTGGAGACACTCAATTTTAGTATTCTGCAGTTAAAAATGTGGGGCTAGATATAAGTACACATTGATGACTGTTTAAGATATTGCTAACTTCTGGAGTCAGTAAATCTAGTGTTTCAAGTGTGCTTTAAACTTACAGCCAAGCCGAATCTCTGCCACCAGAATGGATGGGGGAAATGTGGGCAGAAACGTGAAGCAACACCCAATGCATCAAGCTATTAATTCAAAAAGTTTTCTTTGTCCAGGTAGAAAACAAGCAAGGTCTTACAATTGGACTCAACAGCTGTTGGTGTGCTGACTGAGGGCCTGATTCAGAGCCGGACGCAAGTGGCTGCTCGTTCGCTCCGAGCGATGTTTGCCCAACTGCGCATGCGTACGGTTCATAATACGCATGCGCGAACCAGTCAGTGCGGCAGAAAATTGTTTGTGTGCTAAATTGCGAATGCCTGCTATTTTGAGTGACAGAATGAGGCGTTTGTGGGTGGTAACAGGGGAAGGTGCTTGAAAATGGGGAGTGGAGATCCGAACGCAGGCGTGCTTAAAGGTTAAAACGGGCGTTTTATGGGTGTGCATAATTAATACAGCAGCGTCATTGACCACGTCACTGGGTTATTTTATAGCCAGAACTGCTCGCAAAATTGTGGTAGCAAAAACCAACCCCAAGAATAGCGAGCAGTTCATACGCTGGTCGATGTACTCGATTAATCTAATAAATAGCGGACATGACGTAGGATGCGAGCGGCCAGGGGGCGTAGTTTCCCAAAAAACAACCGCAAGTTTTGTACGCTCGTTCAGACCTAGAGGCGTGAACAGACCGCAAACAGCGAACGGTTCATTTGAATAGCCACCCCTATTTTCTTGACGAGCGAGCGCAAATAGCGTCCGGCTCTGAATCAGGCCCTGAATCTTCTAGAACTGGGAAGAGCTGCAACGTATAATAAAGCAACTTCGTACAACTTAAATGAAGAAAACATCGTGTTATTGCAGCTAAGGATGGTCATATTAATTATTAATAATATGTAAATAATCCTAAGATTTTTTTTTTTTAATAATGAAAAACAAAACAATTAATCGCACAACCACTGCATATTAAGGCTAGAGTCATCCCCAGAAGACTGTTGGGGAGATTTGGCTTTCCTGAATGGGGGGCAACTTTCCTCGAGCATCCGTTTCCTTTAATTTGTGCGCAATTCATACTGAAATTTGGCAACAAAGTAATTTATTATTTGATGTAAGCCTCTTATAGCTTCTTTACAGCCCAAATGGCAGCGGAGTCATGTGACTTACATTATCAGTGATCAGACAATAGCCCCCAATGTACAGTTTACCTACTGTAGACAACTGCGGGCTGTGAAAGTTTGTAATAACCATCGAGTTTGTTTTCATATTCTGTAGATGCTTTTTTTTTTCCCCTTTCACTTCCATATTCCAAATTGAATCAGTTAATTTCAAGCAAGACACCAGCTCCTGAAAATTGATTAAAAAAGTCAAATGTTCTTAATTAAACTGGAAATTATTGCCTTTTTCCTTTCCAGGATAATGATATATTTCTTGTCTGTTTTTATATTTGTGAGTGATGCAGCAGGAATCACTGCTACCAGTTATCCAGGTTAGAATCAGAACTGTAAAATGTAATATTTACACATTTATCTGATGCTTGGAACGGATTTTGGGCAGATCTGGTTTTCCAGTGTCCTTCGAAATGATATATTATTAAAGAAGAAAATGTTTATTGGTATAAATGACGATAGGTATTATTATTATTTCATTTAATTTAAAGGAAAACTTTAATTTGAAATTAAAAATGCTTTTTTTGGCATTGTTAGCTATACAGTACAGCACAGTTTAGAATACTTTGTTTCCAGAAAGCCAGTTATTATTATTATCCTTTATTTATATGGCGCCACAAGTGTTCCGCAGCGCCTTACATAGTACATAGAACTAATAAGTGAACAAGAAACAAGTAACTTACAGTACATTACAGTGCGGACAAGGACACGATTTATATACATTGCTGCAATAGCGATTAAAGCACTCACAATAAGCAGCAGGGAGATAGCAGTCACGTGTTAGGTGCTCTTATGGGGAGTAAGGAGTAGAAGTAACTGTAAAGAGAAGCACATGAGGGAAGAGGTCCCTGCTCGTGACAACTTACATTCTAAGGGGAGGGGCAGACAGACAGGCGTGACACAGAAGGGGAAGATAGGGAGGAAAGAGCATGAGGTGGGTTAGGATGAGTGCTGGAAGGCCATGATGACGTAGTGGGTCTTGAGAGCCCGTATGAAGATTTGTAGAGAGGTGGAGAGTCTGAGAGGGAGAGGGAGAGAGTTCCAAAGGTAGGGAGCTGCACGGGTAAAATCTTGGATGCGGGAGTGGGAGGAAGCAATCAGTTGGCAAGAGAGGCGGCATTAGATGAGCGAAGTGGACGGGCGGGAGTGTGAGGGGAGAGAAGGTCAGAAATGTATGTGGGAGAGGATTTGGTGAAGGCTTTGTAAGCGAATGTAAGAACGTTGAATTGGCATCTGAAGGGGAAGGGGAGCCAGTGTAGGGCTTGAAGGAGAGGGGAAGCACATGTAGAACGTCTGGAGAGGAAGATGAGCTGAGCAGCAGCATTGAGAACCGATTGTAGTGGAGAGAGGTGAGAGACTGGGAGGCCAGCTAGGAGAAGGTTACAGTAGTCCAATCTGGAGATGACCAGTGAGTGGATGAAGGTTTTAGTGGCATCCTGGGTGAGGAAGGGTCTAATCCTGGAGTTGAGGATTGTTTACGGGTATTTTTGTAACAAAGGTAACATAAGCGTCGGCATCCTGACTGCCGGGATGCCAAAGGCAGGGCCGTAACTAGGGTAGTGCGCTCAGTGCCGTGGCACAAGACACCGCAGGGCAGGGGGCGCTGGTTGGGCCTGTCAATCATTCTATTTATTATCATTCTCACTTGTAGCTTCCTCTTCTTTTATCCCCAGCATCTCCTGGCCTCCCCTATCTCTTCCCTGGCCCTTCCCCATGAGGCCATGGCCCTCTCTCAGGTGCACTATATTATGTCCCTTTTTATCCCCAGCATCTCCTGGCCTCTCCTATCTCTTCCCTGGCCCTTCCCCATGAGGCCATGGCCCTCTCTCAGGTGCACTATATTATGTCCCTATTTATCCCCAGCATCTCCTGGCCTCTCCTATCTCTTCCCTGGCCCTTCCCCATGAGGCCATGGCCCTCTCTCAGGTGCACTATATTATGTCCCTATTTATCCCCATCATCTCCTGGCCTCCCCTTTCGCTTCCCTGGCTCTTCCCCATGAGGCCATGGCCCTCTCTCAGGTGCACTATATTATGTCCCTATTTATCCCCAGCATCTCCTGGTCTCCCCTATCTCTTCCCTGGCCCTTCCCCATGAGGCCATGGCCCTCTCTCATGTGCACTATATTATGTCCCTATTTATCCCCAGCATCTCCTGGTCTCCCCTATCTCTTCCCTGGCCCTTCCCCATGAGGCCATGGCCCTTTTTCAGGTTCCCCATCGTATGTCCCTATTTAAGAAATGGGGGGGAGAGGCGCCAATGCTCTCTCTGGCACAGGGCACCAAAAAGTCTACTTACGGTTCTGGCCAAACGCATACCCATTGCAGCCGCATGCTGAACGCGAATGGATTGCGAACAGAATTCTGGTGCAACTATACGCACATCCTAATGAATACGTATCTTTGCGATGGCAACGCATGCCTGTGCAGCCTTCACCGTTATCATTGGCAATTACATGTACACCATGCTAGATGCAATTCATCTGTCTGAATTAGGCGTACTGAGGGCCTGATTCAGACCCGCGGGTCGATGGTGGGCCATGAGAAATCACTCTCTCCGGGGCTCACTACAAGATGGGGCGGCTGTCGATGTTGATCGACAGCTCGCCCCGTTTTGTAGGCGGGTTGGGGGGGGTGGCTGCACAAACAGAGGCGTTCCCGAAGGAACACCTGCCATTTGTGGGCGGCCCTACTGACATCACACGTGACGTCAGTAGTGAACTTCGTGCTCTATTAGAGCAGGAAGTCCACTCTGGCTTGCGAGACCTGAGGCCCTACCACAGGGTCACCTCACAAGCCCGATTGTCGCGATAATCGCAACCATCGTCAGGCAGCACGCACACGCTGTGGGTGGTCACCCACAGCTGTGCGAGCGGCCTGGAGGCCCGTTGAAAAAAAAAAATAGGGACACCCTGGTTCAGATCGAGCAAACGCAAATAGCGTGCGCCTCTGAGTCAGGGCCTGAATGCATACACGACTGGTAATAGTGAGTAACTCTGGCTACACACCCACGACGCACACACCGACACACCAACGAAACAGTGTGTTTGCATTGTTTCCGACCAGATGCCACCCAATAATGCCCATTTAGCGTCTGCAGAGAAAAAGCTGCGATGAGCACAATGGGATTGTGCGTGTGTTGCTGAATGACGCGTTGGCACGCACTGTAGCCACTGCCATTCAGTATTTGCACCTGCCCATGAACACCCACAAATAATACGGCTTTTCCGGGCTCTTACTGCACTTAGGCTAAGTTAGGATGCACCCACCCAACCCTGCTCTTCCCATCTAGGTGGCAGAAGAGCAGATGTACTAAGCTCCGGAAAGTGATAAATTGGAGAGTGATAAGCTGCCAACCAATCAGCTCCTAACTGTCATTTTTCAAACACAGCCTGTAAAATGACAGTTAGGAGCTGACTGGCTGGTAGTTTATCACTCTCCACTTTATCACTTTCCAGAGCTTAGTACATCACCCCCACCATCTCTAAAATCTGCATGGGCACTCATGCGCACACAGGGTCTCATTCAGACCCACTCGCAAGCGCCTATGCGCTCGCAAGCGGGTTGATGTTCAGGCTCTGTGCACGCGCAGCGGCCGCACTGCACGTGCGCAAGCCCCGGAGCGAGAGAGAAATTCTCACTACAAAAGGGGCGGCTGTCGTTGGTGATCGACAGCATGTCCCGTTTTGTGGGCGGGTTGGGGGGGTGGCTACACAAACGGAGGCGTTCCCGACGGACGCCTGCCGTTTGTGGGCGGCCCCACTGACATCACTCGTGATGTCAGTGGTGAGCTTCCGGCTCTAATAGAGCCGAAATCTCACTGGGGCTTACGGTAGACGAGACCCTACCACAAGGGTCTCGTTGCAAGCCCCGATGGTCGCAATGGTCTTGACCATCGCGACCATCAACCTGGCCGCTTGCTAAAGCTGTGGGTGGTCACCCACAGCCTAGCGAGCGGCCAGGATGCCGGCTCTAAACATGGAAGCGGCCGCCCTCATTCAGAGCGAGTGCTCGCATTTTGCGAGCGGCTCTGAATGAGGTCCACAGTGTGAATTCAACGCAAGGTACGCAACGCAAATTGGCGCACTACCCACTCTGCATCAGCCCCACTGTGGGCAATGTCTAACCGTTTCTGTACAACATGACACAATTAGTGTATAAATGGGCAGTCTCAGGCCAGCTGTGCAAACAGAACCATCATTTTAAAGGCCGTCTACCATGAAAATTGCTGTTTATTATTAGTGTTGTGTGCATCAAAGAAATGTGGAAATACTTTGTCATTATTATGTTCTATTCACACAGTAGGCAGCTATTAATTGTTCTTGGTGGTCCCATCAGCCCCACCCACCCCCACCACATTTTCCCCACTAACATCTGAACAGAAAGTAGAGTATTCTGTCTGCAATAAGGAGAGTGGTGCACGCAGGACAAGGGGTAGATTTTTGTTAGCAGGATAAGGTTATATCTGGACAAGGAGAACGATGGGGGTGCTCCCAATGGGCTCTCTAACTGATGTTTGCAGCAGGCACTGAGGATCATCTATGAACCCCAACACATGCAAAACTCCCGATGCTCCTTTATATGCACAAATATACTTATTGTCAAAGAATGCAAAAACACCTATTCTGTACACATCTTATAAGAAGTTTATTTTCAAATCAAACAGATGAACCATATGGGAGAGAAAAAGAAAGAAATAGGAGTTACGTTCGGTTTAGCAGCATAGGTACAGCCAGATATTATTTACCCTAACCCGCACCCTAACCCTCCCTCTAGTGCCTAAGCCTAACCTCCCCCTAGTAGCTAAACCTAACCTTCCCCCTTAGTGCCTAAACTAACTTCCCCCTCTCCGCACCATAAGCCTAACCCTCTCCCCTAAGTGCCTAACCCTAACCTCCCCCCTAGTGCCTAAATTAACCTCCCTCTCCCTACACACTAAACTTAACCCTCCCCCCTTAGTGCCTAAACCCTAACCCTCCCTTAGTGCCTAAACCCTAACCCCACTACTTACCTTCGAGATGCCGGGGTACAGGATGGCACCACCGGGATTCTGACAGCTGTCGGGATTCCAGCGTTGGCATTCTGACCGCCAGAATCCCCTCCGTCTGTATTTTAACCGCATCATGAATCACATATATGTTAATTTGTTATTTCAATTTATTTTATTGTTCCTCTGCTTTACATGTTATTGTCTGTGGAGATACTTAGTCAGAGGCTAAACTCACCGTAAAGAGCTACAGACACACTGCCACCTGTGGGCTATTAGAAGGTACTGCCAACATACTGTAACAAAAGTGGGGCATTTAATAACAAAACATTGAATATAATCGAGGTGGCATCCGGTCAGGATGTCAACATTAAGAAGGTCGACAATCAGAATGTTGACACCATAATGTCGAAAGATTCTGAATGTCAATGTCAACAGTTCGACATGGATTTTAGGTTGACAACCAAAGACTACGTGCCGACATGGGCAACGTGAAATTATGTTCATAATATCAACATTTACACCAGAATGTCGACGTATCTTTTTGCTTATTTTTAGGGTTATGGTTAGGTGTAGGGATTAGGCTAAAATAAGCATAAACATATATGTTGGTGTTGGGCGTGGATTAAAAGATATACAGTAAAAAGGTAGACAATGTCTACAGTAGATATACACTAGATGTTAGACAGTCAATAGGTCGGCAGGGACAAAAGGTCAACACACTAAGGACCTCATTCAGAGCCGGTCGCACAGAGCGTGCGGTCGGTCTGAATGAGGGGAGGACCTCTTGAATTTTCAAGACGTCCTCCTTTGCGGTGGCAAGGCTGTGGGTTAACACCCACAGCCTTACGACTGCCGAAGGTGATGGTCGCGATGGTCAAGACCATCACGACCATCGGGGCTTACGACGAGACCCTAGGGTAGGGTCTCCCTTGTCGTAAGCCCCGGAGAGCTTTCGGCTCTGTCTGAGCCGGAAGCTCTCCACTGACATCACTAGTGATGTCAGTGGGGCCGCCCCCAAATGGTAGGCGTTCCCATGGGAACGCCCCCGTTTGGGCTGCCACCCCCCGGCCCGCCTTCCAAACGGGGCGAGCTGTCAATCAACATCGACAGCTCGCCCCCTTTGGATCGAGACCCGCTACGACCGGCGCTGTCGGTCATAGCGGGTCTCACGCATGCGCACGACGGCGCCGTCGCCGTCGTGCGCATGCTCTGTGGGGGGCCATCGACCTGGTCCGAGCGCATCGGCGCTAACGACCGGGTCTGAATGACCCCCTAAATGTCATCATGTAAGAAGGTCGACAGGAACAAATGGTTGACAAGGTCAAAAGGCGACATGAAAATGGTTGACATTTTAGTCCTAATCTTCACCGTAACCCTCCTCTTGGTGCCTAATCCTAAGCCTCCCTCCTGGTGCCTAACCCTAACCATCGGGGTAGGTGCCTGACCTTAACCATCCCTTCTAGTGCCTAATCTAACCCTCTGGTAAGTGCCTAACCCTAACCCTTTCTCCTGGTGCCTAACCCTAATTGTCGGGGTAAGTGCCTAACCTAATCATTGGGGTAAGTGCCTAACCCTAAATCTAACCTTAACCCTAAAAATAAAAAAATTAATGTGTCGATCCAAATTTTTTACTGTGTTGACCATTTCATGTTGACATTTTGACCCTGTCGACCATTTGTACATGTCGTCATTCTTGTGAACCTTTAGTGTGTTGACCTTTTGTCCCTGTCCACCTTTTGTTCCAGTCGACCTATTGACAGTCTAACATTTTGGGCAAAATTTACTAAGCGGCGGGTTCTAAACCCCAGCGGTTTGGTGGCAGTTTGACGGCAGGTTCCAGAGCCTGACTGGCCATCGGGCACTTCTGGCATATGCCAGAAGGTCCGATGGTCTAAGGACCGGCTCGAGGAGGGGTGAAGCAAAAGACTCCCGCCCTCCACCCAACGGCTCCGAAATCATTAAGATTTCATGGAGACGGAAGGGGTGGAGGCATGGATGGGCCGGTGGCTGCTGTGTGGGGGCAGGGAGAGACAGGGGCGTGACTTGCGGCACGCCCCCTTGATTAAACCATGCCCCCCATTACACGCGAATGCAGGGTGGACTGTCAGGGCTGAAATACAGCCCCAGTCCGTCCCTGGCGGATTCTATTCTGTTCTAGACCCCGGGGGTTAGGTGGCAGTTTGACGGCGGGTTCTATTCTGATCTAAACCCTGGGGGTTTGGTGGCAGTTTTGCAGCAGTTTCTAAATGACAGTCCTGTTCTATTCTATTCTAAATTGTGTTTTAACGAATGGTTTTGCAGCGGTCAAAACACATTTTAGAATAGAATAGAATAGGGCTGTCATTTAGAAACCGCTGCAAAACAGCCACCAAACCACCGGGGTTTAGAATAGATTAGTACCCGCCGTCAAACCGCCACCAAACCCCCGGGGTTTAGAACAGAAAAGAACCCGCCGTCAAACCGCCGGGGTTTAGAACCCGGCGCTTAGTAAATTTTGCCCCTAGTGTCTATATAGACATTGTTGACCTTTTTACTGTTTATCTATAGTCCAGCCCCCGTTGATGTTCTGGTGTCGACATGTTAAATGTCAACATTATGAACATGTTTAGATTCTGGTGTTGACCTTTGAATGTCTACTTCTCATACCACACCCAATAGAAGTAATTGTATCTTTGTAATGTAAGAGTATGTCTGTTGGTGGGAAACTCTTTAATGCACAGAGTCAAAGCTCATTTTGTTTTTTTAACAATCGGCTGTTAACTTTTGTAAGTGCCGACTTTTATTGAAAGTCATCGGAATGTTTACAAAGACGCCGTATTGATGAAAATACATGTTCATTTTGTCCAAGGACCCAGCTAACATTTATGTAAATATCACATATTGAATTATATCTTGGAGGTGATAGTATTATTACTGAGCTCACCATTCCTTTCACAGCTTCTTATTGAATTAGGACTTGCAAAGAATTTTACTTTAAGTTATGGCTACAGAGACTCGATAGTTTTAAATCTATGTTTATTACAGCAATAATATATTTCCTCTTGTGCTGCATTGTGGATATGTCACCTCAGTGTTTGCAGAAGGAATACAAATACTCCCACAGTTTTAGCACATTCTCATATGCCTTATTGCTAAAGTTAATATTATTCTCATGACACAGGCTATTGCGGTGAAAATCAAACACTCCTTCTACTGATCGGAAAGTAGAGATGGAGGGTGACAGCAGATATTTGTCAGAGCTGGGAGGACACTCAAGCTGCCTTTTACACGATAGGTTGATGTCGGAACTCCGGATTAGAGGCTGAAAGATTACTTTTAGGAGGTGCGAAAAATAAATAAAAGATTGTTTTCGTTAAATTAAACTGGATGATAGCAAGCGCCATTCAAATGTGCAGTTGACATCCTAAGTCCGTTTGTGGAGCAAACATAGCCTTAAGTGGGTGGCAGCTGGGCGGCTACCGGAAGTACAGAACAGATGCTTCTCTCTGGAGTGTCTTTGGCCATGTAGACCGACTTTTGTGCATTTTTTCAGACTTGAAAACGGAGATGGGTCCACTCTTTCAGAGGGATTTGTTGCACCCAGGACGGGGTGGGCTTAAGCCCCCATTCTAAAAATGAGAGCGGCAGCTGGAAAAGCAGTGAGATGAGCAATACATACGCATGAAGTCGTGAGGATACTCGCATCGATGGATGGATACTCAGATTAGCATAAGGTAGTAAGTCTGACGTTTACCAGCACTTTGTTTTAAAAATAAAAAGATGCAGTACATCCAGGCACGCAAACAGTCACGGAGGTTCCTGCTGAGTGATTTGCTGAAATTTTTTATAGATATGTTTGTGGAATCGTTATCCAGTTGCAAACTGAGATTTTGTCTCGTATTCTACTATTAGGTGTGGTCATATACCAAGTTACATACTGGGATCCATCTAGTTCTTACACCACAATTTTGATTTACCCCTGAGGAAGTCCTTATAAGGACGAAACGCGTCAGGTTTTTATAATCTTTCTGTATACATTGATTAGTCAGGATCCAACATTGGTAGCTGTGACGATATGGTATAACAGTCGATACAACAGCTTACCTTGGACAAGAGTATTCCTTTCATTTTATGTAAGAAAAATTCCACAGTTGTTTTATTTGGACTATTCCTTTTAATAAAAAAATCCAAATATTAATGGTGGCTTTCTGGCCTGACCTGTTCGGGTGATTCTTTGGTGTGAGGGTGTATTTCAGCACGACCTGAGTGAAGTGATCAGAAATTTGGAGAAAAGTGTTTCCGTCCTCACTCTGCTGGGAAGGAACCCTAGAAAAACTTTGGACTTCTTCATAAAGGACTTTTTTCATCATTTATGATCCATTCAGGACTGATCTAGTTTGAAAAATACAGTTCCTAAACTTTGAAATTGAAATTTACAATTTTTATATAGAATCGAATGTTTAAATATCACTAAGTGGTTCTCTATTAAGGTGATTCCTATAGAATTGAAGTTAAGCGCCCTCTTTTTCTTACATTTAGAATTACTTTGTAACCCCTCTAAGAGGGGGTTAATATAGAGGAGCAGCTGATATATATATATATATATATATATATATAAATTGTAGTAATTTGTACCATTTAAAATAATTTTAGCGCTTATTTGGGGCATTTCTTGTATATATATATATATATATATATATATATATATATGATTTCATTCATAATGTAGTCTCACTGTATTTTAAATACACTTCTTAAGAAAGTTCATACGGATTAAGAACAAACTGAGAATTGCAGGTTACAGAAGGTGAGTAACTTCCCTGATTATATTGAACAAGGGACCTGATCAGGCAAACATCGAGTAAGTCTATGGTCACTCAGAACGGGCCACCGCAACTGGCAGGCATGTCTCATGCGTACGGCATCGCAGATGCGGGATGTGTTACGCCCCCAATACGATTGAGACGCGCCTGCGTTTTTTACCGACATTCCCCGTCACCTCCCCTAAACGCCCCCTGACTGTCAATCACACTGCGATTAAAAACTCGCGGCGCGCAGCTACAGTGATTTACCATGACGCATGGGCACAGCGACTCAGACGCATGTGCAGTGACAAAAAAAAAAAAACGCTCCATCTGCTAAAACATCGGCAGAGAGTACAACTCTGAATCAGGCCTAAGAAGAGCTACTGAGATTCACTTTTTACATAGCACATTTTCGATGCCGAGAAATGACACTGACCATGAAATGACCTTTAGCATGCAGAAGACGAGAAGTAGTACTATGGAATTGTTCACACATATAGGACAGCTGCTGAGCATTGCATCTATCATACAAGAAGGAGAGAAACCAAGCTGTACTATGCACATGTCACTAGCATGCAGGGAAAGAATAGTGGCCCTGGAAATTACATTTATTATGCTACGCACAAAGAGAAGACAGTGAGTGCTAGCCTCCTGCATGTGCGAGAGATATACAACAGCACATCTGTTCACACACTCAGAGTATACAGCATTGCTGAGAGGTGGTACAGATTTCCACGTAGAAATAATAAGAACAGATAATAACTATTATATCCAGACAGCAGAACTTGAGAAGCTGTGCTGTGGAGCTGTCTCTAGATAAAATAGAAGAACAGATACTAACAATTATATCCACTAAGGCTCCTTTACCAAAGTGCATAGCCGGGCCCATCCATTACTCGTTACCATTACCCAAACCCAATTTTATGTTTTGATTGTTTTGTTGACAAACGCAAAGGGTGAAGGGTAACCGAAGTGATAACTTGCCTACGGTCCCACGGGGTATTAATCTGCCTCTGAAAAAGTTAGAATATGTGGACACAAAATGCCTATTGGTCTACTTTTCTTAACTAAAAAAATTAATTGGTCTGATTTTTTGTTTGTCCGGTTATGCATTCGGACATCCCTGCACCGATTGGGATACAACAAGCGCGAGGTGGTCCAGTTGGATCCTGGCCGGGTTTTAGGGGGGTTAGGGTCACGGTCGGACCTCCCGTTGGTATACTCTAGGCTGAACTTTTTCCCGGGGACAAAAACTTCAAAGAGGGGTGGCAATTGGTCTGGGATGCCTAACTTAATAACTTGAAGAATTAAACCCGGGCATCGCTGGGTACTTCACCCTGTGCCATATAAAGGTACTGTGGGCCAATGGAGGGTTCCTTATAGGAATGTGGATGGGAACAGAAAGACTACTGTATGGAAGTATTTTGCCAAGTACTACTGGGACTCACTGTTCCGCCCATACACACTCTTGGCCTTGGACTAGATGCTTTTCATCTTTATATTCTCCTGGTGGTTTTATAAAATGAGGAAAATGAACAATGACAAAAGACAAGAACAATATCATTATAAATCTGATGCATAAAACAAGGAGTTAACATGTTAGAGGAAACACAGAAGCCAGAATGCACTGAACACATAAAAACAAAGATATCCTTGACCTCAAGCGTTTACAATCCAAAAGGAAATGCCGGAGAATACAGGTATTATCTCCTTTCAGTATCCAGCGTTCTATCATTCATTGTTTCTGCTTTGGATGGGCTGATTGTAGCATTATATATTTATACCTCGCTGCACACAACTATTGCCATTCCTACTTTCAAAAGACGTTTTCCCAAAAGATGAGATCCTTTCAGTCCTCTAATATTACAGACACCTACATACTTTCACTAATGGTGACAATAATTCATTCTTTAAATAATGAAATATTATGAAGTCAAGGTTTAATTGAATAATGTAAAAATGTGTTATGCTTATCTATCTATCTATCTATCTATCTATCTATCTCATATCTATCTATCTATCTATCTATCTATCTATCTATCTATCTATCTATCTATCTATCTGTCTATCTGTCTCTCATATCTATCTATCTATCTATCTATCTATCTATCTATCTATCTATCTATCTATCTATCTGTCTCTCATATCTATCTATCTATCTTTCTATCTATTTGTCTGTTTGATAATCTATAAGCACCTTGAGTCATAATGGAAAAAAGAGCTATATAAATAAAATTAAAATGATGCAGTATTATCTCTTTATCTATCTAATCTATCTATATCTATATCTTCATGTCCGTCTATCTATCTATCTATCTATCTATCTATCTATTTCATATCTATCTATCTATCTCATATCTATCTATCTATCTCTCTATCTATCTCATATCTATCTATTGCATCTATCTAATATCTATCTATCTCATATCTATCTATCTATCTATCTATCTCATATCTATCTATCTATCTATCTATCTCATATCTATCTATCTATCTATCTATCTATCTATCTATCTCATATATAATGTGTAAGAGCATACTTGCAGATTTTTGTTGTTTATTTGTAAACTTGTTACATTTTAGGGATGCCAAACACCTATTGTATACACCATTTCTGCCCATGGTTAATCAACTAGAAGCAGAGTACAAAATTTGTTTGTTATCTTGTAAATTTGCATGGGGACTTTAGTCGGATCCAGTGATTTACCTCCCCTGAGACTAAACGCGCCATCTGTGAGACACATCCAGTCCCCACCAGCTTAAGGCATGCAAGTGCCAACCGACAGTCCAACATATTCCATCTGTACCATATGCTGGCATCCCCTTCACGTCTACTGCAGATATCCAGTGCCATTCGTAACACTGTCTTTTCGCTTGCAGAATGAAAGTGGTGTATTGCACTTGGCATGGCAGGAGTTTTACATTTAAGGTCTAGAGATTAAATGTGGTGAGCAAGTAAGTAGTAATTCCCTTCTATTCACTTAGACAATGCAACCTTCATAAGTTTAACTATTTGTCAACCTACCAGAATACAATGAATTAAAGGACTTACTTTTGCTATTTAGGTATAGTCATTATTTAAATCAAATGAAAAATAAAATAAAACCATTTATCACTTTACTTTTGCCATAATGGAGATGTACTATGCTCTTGAAAGTGATATATTGGGGAGTGATAAACTACCAGCCACTCAGCTCCTAACTGTCATGTCACAGGCTGTGTTTGAAAAATGACAGGAGCTGATTGGTTGGTAGTTTATCACTCTCTAATGTATCACTTTCCAGATCTCAGTACATCTGCCCCATGCATTATAAAATTGAGCTCTTATTGTCCATTCCAAATACTTGTATGCAGCCTTATCATGTGACCCAAACTTATGTAATGCATATCTCCCAACTGTCCCATTTTTACAGGCACTGTCCCACCCATAGACCGCAGTGTCCCGTGGGCAGGGGGAAGTTGGGGAGGACACTCTCACACCGCTGCTCTGCATAGCATGTGCGCGTCATCCATCTATACTTTACTGGCTTTGGAAAAGGCTGGAGGACTGTCCATCAGCACCCAGATCACTGGGCAAGCCCCCAGCATGATGAAAATGGAGGTGTGGCTTGCGGGAGTTTGGCATTTCCAGCAAGGCCACGCCCCTTGCAGATAGGCCACTCCCCCATTGGATGAATGCCTGCGGCACGCTCAAGTGTCCCTCCTCCCCGCGTTCAAAAGTTGGGATGTATGTGTAATGGGACATTGGCACCTCCAACATGGCACAGAGCATTTAAAGTATAACAGCATTGCGTGTTATCATCAGTATGGCAAATAAGATTCAGATAAGCATCCAGTTTCTCCTAGATGATCCCTGGGACTAATCTAAAATGGACCATCTGTCTTTCAGAATGCCCCCCCCACAATGATTATCACCCCATCCACAGGAAGCACAAACCTTTAAACTTTAAGCTCCTCCCTATCTTTTTAGGCATATGTTTTACCTACATTATCTCCCTGTGTTTGAAACCACCCACTACCCATAGATAACACTGATTAGGAAAGGTGCAGTCTGTTGCCTGTCCTTATGTTCCAATGACAGAAATGCCCCAAAACCTGCTAGGCACACATGGTAAGTCACCCACTTTGCCAAAATTCCTTCCCCCAGTGGATGTGGACTCCGAAGGGAGAGCATATTTTCTTGATTTGGCATTGACTTTTCTATATAACCTGGTCGATGCTAGAATGTGAAGCAGAATGACTTTAGAAGCAAAAACCACCAAGTTAGCTTCTCGTTTTCCTCATGATCAGTAGTGGCTTATTGTTGGTGAACAGAAAGTAATGATGAGCCCATATTATCGACATAAATACTTTTGTTACCAGAGCATGCTTCTGCCGGTAGGAAGTAATTAATGGTTCAGGCACAAAACTTGATTCCCTGCCCCTCCTCAGATTTGTGACAACACAGCCCCCAACTCTACACTAGAAGTGTCTGTTTGAAGGAAAAGCCTTTTAGTACAGTCTAGAGCGGATGGGACTGAAGAAGAACATTGTGTGGAATGAAGACCTGAAAATTTGGTTTTAGACCAAACTAATCAATCTGTTTAGGTCTTTTTTTTCTCTCTATAGGAAGTTCTACTGGAAATGTGGCTTACAGACCCTCTGGTCCCTTAAAAGTACAGAGTTAGGTTTTACTCTTGGATCTATGACATTGTTTTACTGCCTTATTTTTTATTTATCTGGAGCTTAATGTGGCATTGTTCCACAGTATGTCCCAAATATATGGACTCTACCATAGCAACTGCAAATGTACCTGTGTATGTTGCTAACCTTGCTGCTCTTTGGTACTTTTAGATGGCCTCCACTTTGATTAATGTGTAACCCAATACACATAGTATATTACAGTGTCATCTGAATATACAGTAGCATACGGTCTATGAGGTTCCAATAGTTCATTCATAGTGAAAGATGGGAGCAGCTTGTTCTGGTAGGTTACAAAGAAAGTGGCAAAGGCAGACTTCTGCTTCACTCCTGGAGACGGAAATTTGCAGGTACCATTATGTCAAATCTAGGGTAGTTAAATCCCTGTCATTAGCTAATGAATCCATTAGTTCATCTACCCTAAGCATGGGGAAATGTGGAACACTATTTAAATATCTAAAGTTATTACAAAAGTGAATGGTTCCATTCAGTTTCAGAGCCATCACAATTGGTCTACAACACTAAATTGTGGACAAATGAATCTCCTATTTTTGCCTGCTTGTCAAGCTATCAAGTTCAGCCTCTGGTTTACGATGTCATACTCTATGAAATTGCTATGTCCTGGGACAGGAGAGAAAACTTCCTGTATACTTGGACTAATTAAGGCCTGTAGGAACCTCAGGTTCTTCAACCCCAATCCCACCCATTGCAGCACTTAGTTTACCAGGCCGATTTGCTCTATTACCTCATTGGGACGTTTCCAGTGGGCAAAGAATTTGCTCTCTTGAATAGGTGCTAAACCAACACTCTGTCCCCTGGTTTAAATGTCAGCATGTCATAGTTATGCCGCTGCCTATCAAAGCCTCTTCTAGATGTCATTGCACTACAGATGCTAGCGGAAGTAACCTCTCTTGCATGCGGGCTACAAATTTGATTTCCTTGGCATTGGTTACTCCAACCCCTCTTTTAACATGTCCAACACTCCTCTTGATGTCTTGATTGTCCCCCACATAGAAATTCAAATGGACTGAATCATTTAGAAGTTTGTGGTACCACCCATACTGCAAACTTCAGGAAGGGTAGTAGTGCATCCTAATCTCTTTTCTACTATACTATTATCATCTGGGTTATATTAAAGCATTCTACCAAGCCATCAGACTGTGGATGATACAGTGAGGTACGAATAGGTTTTACCCAGAAAAGTCCGTACTCATCTTTCATCAATTTAGATATTAGAGGGAGTGTCCTGATCTGTCAGAGTCTTCTTTAATATTCAGAATTTGTGAATATTAAAAGAGATTCTGAATTGTGATTCATTGAACATTGGGCTCGATTAAATTGAATGCAAATTAAATAGCGCAGGGAAGGAGCTCCCGGAACTATTCAATTCTGCGCGCTGTTAGGTCGGAGAATGCCCGTTCTCACGCCTCTTGCACCCATGGTGGTTAGTTGTGTGAATGGGCATTCTCCGTCTAAATTGCCCAGTGCAATGCTATTTCCGTGACGTTAAGGGCAGAAAACAGCATCGCACCTGTATTTTTGTCGGATTTCTGCTCGCACCCCAGGAGGAATGCAAAAAGAAATCCTTAACAGCATGCAGTATTGAGTAGCTCCGGAAGCTCCTTCCCGGCACTAATTAATTTGTGTTCAATTGAATCGAGGCCCTTGGTACCAATCCTTTAGCTATGGTGCTAGAGGATATAATTCTTAGAGGTACTAGCTCTGCATTTATCGCGCTGACATTTCCAGTGGACCAACAATGTAATTGACAATGTGCTCACAATGGACCTCCACAGCAGGTATAGGTATCAGAAGGGTCCTGTAAGCAGGTTTAGGACTGTTTTGTTTTACAGACAGGAGTGGAAATACCTCTTAGCAGTCATGTATATCCCAGACCAGATAAAGTAACACCAGCTTGCATGTTTTCTGTTTGCCTAGAATTGCCTTTTTAACACCACTGAGACATGTACTTATGGGATCAATAACAGCTCTATTTTTTCTCCTTGGTGAACATGGTTTTAAACACAAAATAAGCTTCACACCCAGTAGGGCGAGCTGTCTTCTCTACCCCATCAAGCTCAACGACATTAGCCAAGGTAGCCTGATTGAGCTGGTCATGGGCAAAAGCTCTGCCCTGGCAACAAGTTACAGTGTGGTGGGGGTAACTCTGGGGCATCTCTCTGCAAGACTTCCCTGTCCACTCATTGCAAATTGCCACTTCTCACATTGTTTCTCCTTGTGAGTTTTTGGTGGTTTAGTCTGCACGTCTTCCAGATTAGCCTCCAATAGGATAGTCCCTCTAATATGGCTTCCTTTTATCATTAGGCATTCTGTTCATGTTGTGGGTGTTTACTTTAATGTATATGTGGTGTAGTGGTTAATATTACCGCCTCACAGAGCTGATGTCATGAGTTCAAGTCCTGACCAAGGGCCAATCTGTGTGAAGTTGTTTGCAGGGGGTTTGCTCTGATTTCCCCCCACACTCCAAAAACATACTGGGCCTGATCGTACACAGACCTGTCTGCGTTTTATATTAATGCTGCAGCCAACTCAGTGTGGTATTGATACTGCATCACACTCAGAACCAGGCCTTCTGTTAGGCTAATTGGCTTCTGACAATAAAGTTAACCCTAGCGCATATGTGTGAGTCCATGCTCTAGAGAAAATAGATTATAAGCTCCACCAAGGGCAGGGACTGATGGTGCGTGGGAACTGAGATGCCGGCGCCATGTTTACCGCATAACGGATTGCAGGAGCAGGACGCAGCATGCCCCTGACATGCCTGTGTTTGTAGCCGACAAGCCCCGTTACTACCCCAAAATGCTCCCTGACTGTCAATCACACTGCGAATAAATACTCGCAACGAGCGACTGCGGTGATGTACCTTGACGCATACGCAGTGCGACTCCGGGGCATGTGCAGAAAACAGGATAGTGTACAACTACAAAGATCGCAGTAAAGAAATGCACATATCCCCTCTGCAGATTTCCAAAATTGGCAATTGATACGAGACATGCCACATGGGTCATACAACCCCACAGTACAGCTAGTTTGCAAGAGCCAAAAAGTATTTTTTGAATGCAAGTTTTTGTTGTCCCTAAAACATTTCTTTTTTTTTTTTGCAGAATTGAGATTTCAACTAATACGCTGGTGTCTGAGGAGAGAGGCGACAGACCTACTCTTATGGCGCGCGTTGTTATAATAACCCATTCATCAAAACAAACACAGTTACAAGTTCAAGAGACTGAATGTAGTTAACAAGTGCTAGGGATACATTTGTCAGCACTATCGCGCCGCGTGAATTGTCTCTCCCAGGGCAAATTGTAGGTGACTGGACTGAGAGCAGAGATATGCGGAATATCGTCAGCTGAACATTGTTCACGTTGGGATCCGTTCCTCATAAGGCTCATATTGTTATTTAGCATAATGAGCCTATCTGAATGACTGAGGACAGATGTCACTGGTGAGAGCACGCAACCATTTATTTCTCAAGGCCTCATCTGCCGAAAAAAGGCCTGGCAGTTATTAACAATAATAAAACGGAGTGACCTATAATTTCATTGGATAGACCCGGCAAGTCCTGTCATCCTAAACAATCAAATAAGCAGTGAGGACAGAGGATTGTTCGCCAAATTGCAAGTACATTTGTTTTTTTACTAGAATAATTACCATATCTTTTAATGTTGCATTCAAGTATGCTACGCGGACATGTCTCTTTCTATTAATGAGTCTGTTGTCAGTCAAGGCAGATCATTGGCTACTTGTCCAGCTGTTTGTGTGCACGTTAAGGTGGGTGCATCAGGAGATAAATGTTACTGTAATTTTCACTCTATATTAACTTGAAACATAGGAACATTAGGATATATATATATATATATATATATATATACACAGTACCAGTCAAAAGTTTGGACACACCTTCTCATTCAATGGTTTTTCTTTATTTAAATTATTTTCAACATAGTAGATTAATACTGAAGACATGAAAACTATAAAAGAACACATATGGAATTATGTTGTAAACAAAAAAGTGTTAAACAAATCAAAATATGTTTTATATTTTAGATTCCTCAAAGTAGCCCCCTTTTGCTTGGATGACAGCTTTGCACACTCTTGGCATTCTCTCAATTAGCTTCATGAGGTAGTCTCCTGGAATGGTTTTGAATTAACAGGTGTGCCTTGTCAAGAGTCAATCTGTGGTTACTTGCCTTCTGAATGTGTTTGAGACCATCAGTTGTGTTGTGCAGAGGTAGGGTAGTACACAGTGGACACCACTATTTGACTACTGTTGTAGTCCATATTATGGCACCAACCACTCAACTCAGTAAAGAGAAACGACAGTCTATCATCATTATTTTAAGACATGAAGGTCAGTCGATACAGAAAATTTCAAGAACTTTCAATGTATCCTCTAACCATCAAACCATCCTCTAACCATCAAACCATCAAATCATGCAAAAACCATCAAACGCTATGATGAAACTGGCTCTCATGAGGACCACCTCAGGAAAGGAAGACCAAGAGTTACCTCTGCTGCAGAGGATAAGTTCATTAGAGTTACCAGCCTCAGAAACCGCTACTTAACAGCACCTCAGATTAGAGACCAAATAAAGTCTTCACATTCAAGTAGCAGACAAATCTCAACATCAACTGTTCAGAGGAGACTGCGTGAATCAGGCCTTCATGGTCGTATTGCTGCAAAGAAGCGACTACTGAGGATAAATAACAAGAAGAAGAGAATTGTTTGGGCCAAGAAACACAAGGAATGGACATTAGACCAGTGGAAATCTGTACTTTGGTCTGCTGAGTCCGAATTTGACGATTTTTGGTTCCAACCACTGTGTCTTTGTGAGACACAGAGAAGGTGAGTGGATGGTTTCTGCATGTGTGCTTCCCACTGTGAAGCATGGATGAGGAGGTGTGATGGTGTGGGGGTGCTTTGCTGGTGACACTGTAGGTGATTTATTCAAAATTAAAGGCACACTTAACCAGTATTCTGCAGCGCCATGCCATCCCATCTGGTTTGCACTTATTGGGACCATCATTTGTTTTTTAACAAGACAATGTCCACAAATACAACTCCAGACTATGTAAGGGCTTCTTGACCAAGAAGGACAGTGATGGAGTGCTGCGTCAGATGACTTGGCCTCCACAATCACCCGACCTAAACCCAATTGAGCTGATTTGGGATGAGTTGGACCGTAGAGTGAAAGAAAAGCAGCCAACAAGTGCCAGCATCTCTGGGAACTCCTTCAAGACTGTTGGAAAACCATTCCAGGAGACTACCTCATGAAGCTGATTGAGAGAATGCCAAGAGTGTGCAAAGCTGTCATCAAAGCAAAAGGGGCTACTTTGAGGACTCTAAAATATAAAACACATTTTTGATTTAACACTTTTTTGTTTACAACATAATTCCATATGTGTTCTTTCATAGTTTTGATGTCTTCAGTATTAATTTACTATGTTGAAAATAATTTAAATAAACAAAAACCATTGAATGAGAAGGTGTGTCCAAACTTTTGACTGGTACTGCATATATATATATATATATATATATATATATATACATACATACATACACAAACGCAGATGTTCTAAGCTCTGTAAAGTGATAAATCAGAGAGTGATAAACTACCAACCAATCAGCTCCTAACTGTCATTTTTCAAACACAGCCTCTAACATGCCAGTTAGGAGCTGATTGGCTGGTAGTTTATCACTTTCCAATTTATCACTTTCCAGAGCTTAGTACATCTGCCCTACACACACACATACATATTATTATCCTTTTTATTACCCTTTACTTATATGGCACCACAAGCGGTCCGCAGCGCCTTACAAACTACAAATATATACAAAAACCAGTGCTGAATTAGATGGACGGTGTAATAAAAAATACAATGTTTTACTTAAAAAGCATAAAAGTAGAGATATCTCAAGATGAACAACATAAAAGTTCACAATAGAACAAGGTGAATAAATATCTGCTTCTATATGATTGAATAGCTGGACCTAGGACAACCTCCAATACGTCCCATACAGATGAAATAATGTCTGAAGGCAACACTTAATTACCATGATTTGGTGTAACAGTCACCAGCACAGTCCTTAGCATCCCAGATGCAGCGCTTTCTAAGCTGTGAAATAAATCCACGTGGAAGATTCCAGTATTTGTCAAAGGGTCCCAGGAGGAGTGTAGCAAAGTCCAAATGGTAGTCCAGCAGTAATACAGGAGTGCAGAGTGGTCTCGACGTGTTTCACTGGGTAAAACTGACCACCCAGCTACAGAAACTGGAACTGATTCGCTACGGAACGCAACTGCAAATGCAATAGCGATTACGCACGCAGTTCAACTGCGTTAGTCTGCTAATCCTCTGCGATCGCAATGCCCTTGCAGCACTACATAAGGATGCCCACTTTACCTTACACACATTCGCAGTGTATAGCAAGACTGCGAAACCATCAGTACAATCGAGTACCATCACAGCCTCACGCACACTTGCACAAGCTCTGATCTTACTCAGAAATTGCTAACCTCCACGCACGCTATGAGGCTGCAGGCTGTGTAGGCCATCGCATGGGATAATTTATGCACGCCCCTGCAACGGCGTTGAAACACAATGACACCCCTGCGTTCGCCCAACCACACTCCCCGTCACCACCCACAAATGGCACTTCCTGTCAATCAGTCTGCAATGGGTCTGCGTAGTCTCTGCGATCGCAGTCCCAACAGCAATAGCTAGTTAGCGCACAGCAATGCATTCGCATGCGCAGTACGCAGCAATCGGCCGTTTGCATGCGTAATTGCTGTTGCGTACGGTAGTGAATCAGGCCCACTGAACAACCAAAACACAACAAAATAAAACTTGCCATACAAAATATTGCACAACATGGACTACAATGTTTATAAACATTGCCGCATCAGCAGTCATTATACCCGAATAAGCAGCGCCGGCTGAATACAAAGGTGTGGTGCCGCTGTTGGCAGTGGGGAGCAGATGATGGCAGAAATGAGGGAAGGAAAAGCACATGAGGTAAGAGGGCCCTGCTCGTGAGAGCTAGCAATCTAACGGGGAAGGGCAGACAGACATGAGTGATACAGAGGGGAGAGTAAGTGAGGGAAGAGCATGGGGCAATGGGTAAGAATGAGAGCTGGGTGGCTTTGATGAAGTAGTGGGTCTTGAGAGCCTGTTTGAGGCTTTGTAGAGAGGTGGAGAGTCTGATAGGGAGAGGGAGAGAGTTCCAGTGGTAGGGAGCAGCACGGGTGAAATCCTGGAGACGGGAGTGTAAGGAAGTAACCAGTTGGGAGGAGATGTGGCATTCGGTTGTGGAGCAAAGTGGGCAGCTGGCAGTGTGAAAGGAGATGAGGGTGGAGATGTAAAAGGATAAATTGGGGAGGATTGATGTGAGGGCTTTGTAAGTGAGTGTGAGGTGTTTGAATTTTGTTCTGAAGGAGAAGGAGAGTCTTTGGTGTACAGATGTGTCCTCATACATCTAGCCTCAATATGCCAGGCAGCGACAACTTGCCTGGCGTGAGTGAGCTGCCAGGTCCTGTGCTACTCTGCTAGCGCCGGGCGTCTTTTTCTGCCGAAAATGCATCTAAGTCACAATGTGATATGACTAGGAAGCACCAACAGACAGTGCTGATTAATTTGATATATGACACTTGTATACCTGTGTGCATCTGAGTCTGCATATAAAGCATAATGGAACTTTAAACTTTAAATAAAAAAAAGCGGTGGCTGCTACATTGTAGCACTTCCTATTAGAGATGAGCGGTTCGGATTCTGTGGAATCCGAACCGCTCCGAACATAGGCGATCCGAGTCCACCCGAACAGTGTTCCCCGCTTGACTCGGATCCCTGTTCGGGGCCGAACGGCGGCCGCCTGGTGTCGGATTCTCACTAGAGAATCCGACATCAGGGCTCCTCGAGTGTAGGGCAGAGCGCTGTGATAGCGGTCTGCCCTACACAGAACGAACACACAGCCGCCAGCGGCAGATGTGTGTTTGTTACAGCAGCCAATGAGAGTCACACAGACTCTCATTGGCTGCTGCATGGAGGGAGCCGGCTGGAGCTCACTCAGGCGCGTGGATGCAGAGCGGATGGTGGCTGGAGCGGGGATACAGGTAAGTTTTATTTTTTTTTATGTGTGTAAGGGCCGGGGGCGCTACTGGGGGTACTTTATGGTGTAATATGAATCAGGGGCACTATGGGCCTCATTCAGAGGCGGTCGGAGGATGCAAGCAGTCGCTCAGAAACTGGGCGGCCACTTGCATCCTGACCGGCCGCCTCTGTTGCGGTCGTTAGGCTGTGGGTTAACACCCACAGCTCTATCGACCGCTCCGGTGATGGTCGCGATGGTCGGGGCTTACGACGAGACCCTAGGGTAGGGTCTCCCTTGTCGTAAGCCCCGGAGAGCTTCTGGCTCTGTCTGAGCCGGAAGCTCTCCACTGACATCACTAGTGATGTCGGTGGGGCCGCCCCCAAACAGTAGGCGTTCCCATGGGCTGCCACCCCCCCGGCCCTCCTTCCAAATGGGGCGAGCTGTCAATCAACATCGACAGCTCGCCCCCTTTGGATCGAGACCCGCTATGACCGGCGCTGTCGGTCGTAGCGGGTCTCACGCATGCGCACGACGGCGACGGCACCGTCGTGCGCATGCTCTGTGGGGGGCCATCGACCCGGTCCGAGCGCATCGGCGCTAACGACCGGGTCTGAATGACCCCCTATGTGTGGTGTAATGTGAATAAGATTGTGCACTGTGACTCCTTGGGCCGTAGCCCACTATGTAAACAAGTACTGTGACTCTGCTGGCCGTACCCCACTGGGTGGGTGCACTACTTTTCATTTCTGCCACTGCTGTGTGGCAATGTGTCATAGATGTGCTTTATACTGTGGTGTCTGGATCGTTGTGCCGCTGCTTTGTCGCTTAGTAACCAGTCAGCTCACTGCAACCTTTGGCAAATAATGTTGAAAACAATATTATAAGCTGTGAGGTGTTCTAAATTGACTGGAAATTAATGTTATTGAGGTTAATAATACTCTAGGAAGAAAAATAAGACCAATTTATGTGATTTTAGCTTTCTTTGTAAATTTTTGTAAAAAAATCCAAATCCAAATCCAAAGCCAGTCACCGCAGTTTGGCAAATCCAAAACTGGACGACGAATTAGAACCAAATCCAAATCCGGCAAAAATGGTCCGGCGCACATCCCTACTTCCTATAGAGATTCAGAGACTTAAGATGCGTACACACTATACAGTGTGATAACGATGTGATATCGTAAGCGATTTCCCTTGAACTCTCCCCGGCAGCTCCCCAGCACTCCAGGACACGATATGGTGTTCAAAAGCTTCCAATCTGACCAATGATCTATCGTGCGTCCTTAACGATTTGCAGTGCGTCGTGTACGAGATTGGCAGATCTTGCCTGCTGTAGGCAAGATCTGAAGATGCGCTGTATGATCAGCGGGTATGCGCATCGGCATTGTGATCGTGAGTTGGCACTCACAATTTGGACATTTTACACGATTTGTCATTCCGATGCATCGAAATTAGGTGAATCGTGTAAACATTATCATCTATTGTTGTTGTGTACTCACCTTTAGTCACACACAGATACTGAATACAAGTGTCGCATATCAAATGACTTATACGCATTTTTTGTCAAAAAATAGACATCCAGTGCTAGCAGAGTCTAACGGGACCTGGCGCACTGAGAGGGGCTTTTTAGCGCAATTGCAGCAAAGATGTGTAAGGACACATCTGTATATAACAAGGATATATATATATATATATATATATATATAAATATATATATATATCACAGCACTGGTTGTATCCCTGATGAAAATCTTTTAAAAATGTAAATTTGGAAACTCAGTAGTGGGTCCATGACCCCATCTGGTTGATTTATTTGCCTTCTAGTGCAGCCGCCACTTTTCCACACACACACACATATATATATATATATATATATATATATATATGTATAGTTCCCCCTTGTGCTGCCAAAACAGTTCTGATCCATGGAGGCATGGACTCCACATGACCTCTGAAGGTGTCCTGTGGTATCTGGCACCAAGACGTTAGCAGCAGATCCTGTAAGTCCTGTAATGAGCGAGGTGGGGCCTCCATGGCTTGGACTTGTTATTCTAGCACTTCCCACAGATGCTCAATCAGATTTAGGTCTGAGGAGTTTGGAAGCCAAATCACCACCATGATCTCTTTGTCATGTTCCTGAAACCATTCCTGAGAAATGTTTGCAGTGTGGCAGCCGGGCACATTATCCTGCTGAAAAAGGCCACTGCCACCAGGGAATACCATTGCCATGAAGGGGTGTACTTGGTCTGCAACAAGGTTTAGGTAGGTGGTATGTGTCAGGTAACATCCACATGAAAGCTAGGACCTAAGGATTTCCAGTAGAACATTGTCCAGATCATCAAACTGCCCCTGTCAGCTTGCCTTCTTCCCATGGTGCATCCTGGTGCCACCTCTTTCCCAGGTAACTGACTAACATGCACCAGGCCACCCACATGATGTAAGAGAAAACCTGATTCATCAGACCAGGCCACATTCTTCCATTGTGCGTAGGCGCTTTTGGCGGTGGACAGAGGTCAGCATGAGTGATGCACTGTGTGTTCTGTATTAACTTTTTCAGTAATTTGTGCTACAGTAGCTCTTCTGTGAGATAGGACCAGATGGACTAGCCTTTGCTCCCAACGCGCATCAATGAGCCTTGTGCGCCCATGACCTTGTTGGTTCACCAGTTGTCCTTCCTTGGACCACTTTTGATAGGTACTAACCACTGCATTTCGATAACACTCCACAAGAACTGCTGTTTTGGAAATCCTCTGACCCAGTCGTCTAGTCATCGCAATTTGGTCCTTGTCAAAGTTGCTAAGATCCTTATGCTTGCTCATGTTTTCTGCTTCAAACAAATCAACTTCAGGAACTGACTGTTCACTTCATGCCTCATATATCCCACCCCTGACCGGTGCCATTGTAATGAGATAATCAATGTTATTCACTTCAACTGTCAGTGGTTTTAATGGTATGACTAATTGGTGTATATAATAAGACAGTTTGTAAAAAAAAAAAAAAAAGAGTCTTTGGTAAGAAAAAAATCAGAAATGACCGCATTTCAAGAGAGTGCTTTTCGTATGGCAAACAAGGGAAAGAGACAGCCGCTGTTGCTGCTTGTTAGTAGAGAGTTGTACACAATCCTCAAGTGGCTAAATGCATTGTGAGACACTGAAACAGACAACACTGCAAGAAGTTGTCATCTTGAACCAAGAACTTGTGGTAGCACAGATGGTGTAATGGTTAGCGTTACTGCCTCACAGCGCTGAGGTCATGGGTTCAATTCCCACCATGGCCCTACCTGTGTGGAGTTTGTATATTCTCCCTGTGCTTGCGTGGGTTTCCTCCGGGTGCTCCGGTTTCCTCCCACACTCCAAAAATATACTGGTGGGTTAATTGGCTCCCAACACAACTTAACCCTAGTGTGTATGTGTGTGTACGTGTGATAGGGAACATAGATTGTAAGCTCCACTGGGGCAGGGACTGATGTGAATGGCCAAATATTCTCTGTAAAGCGCTGCGGAATATGTGTGCGCTATATAAATAACTGATAATAAATAAATAATAAAATAAATAGCTACGCAAGAAATTGCAGCATTAAGTAAATGTGTACAGGGACATCAGAGCAAAACAGAGCCCATATGGAGAGTGTGGCCCATCAAACTCTCATGTTAAAGAAAAAGACTCTATAATTGAATCCTTACAAGCTAAACTTGTGGTCTGTGAATTACAAAAAGACCATGCACGTCTACAGCAGGGGTCTTCAAACTTGGCCCTCCAGCTGCTGTGGAACTACACATCCCAGCATGCACTGCCACCTTTTTGATATAATAGCATGCTAAAACTATGTGCAGTGCATGTTGGGATGTGTAGTTCCACAGCATCTGGAGGGCCAAGTTTGAAGACCCCTGGTCTACAGCATAAAGAATGTGAACAGAATGTTGAGTCTCTCCAAGAGAGCGTTCAAGAAAAGAAGAAACACCTTCACCCTACAGACTGACAATTGGTGGGTAAAAGAAAGGTGCTGAAATAAAATACTGAAAGAGATCCTCTCAATGGGGCAAAAGGGACAATCTCAACAAGAGAAGAAGAGTTGACCGGGCTGAAGCAGAGTTCCTCACACTCGTAATAATGAGATAAAACCTGTGGCCTTGGCTTGCTCACTAAAAAAACCATTGAAGATTAATGTTTACTAGAATGTCTCAACACGCAACTGTGTGATAACATGGAGGTCTTACAAGGCAGTAAATATGAGACAGCGCTAAGATATGAAGCTCAAATCCAGGAGCACAAACTTAGGCATTCACAAATTGCTGAGAACTGGAGCAGTCACAACAGGTGAAAGAGAAATTAAATGAAGTCAACCAGACTCTGGAGGCCGGGTTTGTTGCTTCCAAGAGACTTCCAAAAGAAAAACGATTATTATTATGATAAAAAGTTTTACATTGACTCAAAGTTCTGGTGGTGAGTTGTCAGTTTGAGAAAGTCTCCATAAAGAGATTTCAAAGGCAGGAATGAAGTTAATAATGCTTCTGTCTTACAGTAGCTACATTCACTTCCCCTCCAGCAGCTATGATTGTTTTCCACTGCCTTGTACATAAAGTTTTCACCACTCTTAGATTGTAAGCTCATATGGGTAGGGTTATAACTGTAGGAAGAGGGAAGAGAGCAGGACAATGGCCCTGGGCCTTGGTAAGAAAGAGAGGTATTGTGCTTTTAATTCACCCTGACTGCCATTAGTGAAACAGAATAGTGCATCCCAACCCCCAAATCCCCAGACGTGACCTGTATATAGTACAATAACTGTCCTACCATGAATGATCTGCACCTACAATCCCTGTAGCAACAGTACAAGCATAGCCATAATCTACCCCATGATGCACTTACAGGAAGAAGTGGGATGATGTACGGCCATATTTATAATGGGACAGATGGGAGTACAGCCCCAGGCCTCCTTATAAAAATAGGCTCATTATCAAGACAGCATGATGATGAGCAGCAGCCCAGTTGGTCACACGGTCGGACATAAACCATAGGTATGAAAATTGTATTTCTATTACCCTGACAAAATGATGCCATGTTTCTTATTTGGGGAGACATTGGGGCTGAGCATGTAAGGGGTGGCCACACCCACATAGTACTGGCCACACCCACACAGCACTGGCAACACCCACACATCACTAGCCACACCCACACATCGCTGGCCACACCCACACAGCACTGGTCACACCTCCCCCGCTTATCGCAATAGGTCCTCATTTTCAACTCTAGGCCCATGTGGCCCTTAATCCGACTCCGGAAGGGCGGGGCTACAGACAGGGAGAATTTGTTAGTGGGATACGAGAGGAGCTGTGGTGCCATATAATGGTCCTCGTTCTGGACGCCATACTTCTTTGCTTCAGCACTAGGTACTATACTTACGTTTGGTTTCATGTCATTTTAATTTACAGTATTTGTATCATGAGCTATTAAATGTACTGTACAACTCTGCACATTACATCAATGCATTATAAAAGGTTATTTTAATGACAATGCCGAATCATATCTGTTGTCTTCCAAATAAGCGAGGGGCTCAAACTTATATTCTATGGTCTATCGACAGTCTGAATGTGTGGAGTGTATTGTCAACGACAGAATCCTGACACGGTAGTAATTGTATTTAACTACTTAACTAACTAAATAAATGTTACCAAAAAACACACAGAATTTTTTTTCTTTTAATTTAATAAAGTTTTAAATACATTTATAAAATTATATTTAAATATTTTATTTAAAAAAAACCAAAAACATACCTAGGGGTTGATTTGCACCCCCCTGTGTCCATAGGCTCCCATTATAATATTACTTCCCACCCCCCCAGTGGAAAAAGATCTCCAACCTTAGCGCACCACACCCCCTAGTAGTAATAGATTCCCACCCTTACCCCCTGTGACAATAGGCCCCCACTGTTTAGTGCCCCCCCCTTGCTCTGAGTCACTGTATATTATTATTACTTTTTTTTAATATACCCTTCCCCCAGGGCCTAACATGTTTTTAGTGGGACATAACCCACCCCCCTAGCCCCTTCCCCAGTGCCAAACATGACCCCTCCCCCATAGCATAGCCCCACCTTCTTGCCCTATTGCAGCGAAGCGTGGTGCAGGGGGGGACTGATCATCACTCCCCCCTGCTGCAGCTGATCTCTGCACATGTAGAGATCAGCATATTTATGCCCAGAGGGGCGCTATGTTTAGTATAGGTACATGCGCCACGGAGTGCCCTTCGTACACAATTTTGGGAGCGGTGTTGGTGGTCACAGTCTAGTTTCAGGTAACGCACTTCTAGCTGCGGTTGCATATCATGCGTTAGTGCCAGGCAATGGGTTAAAGCATTTTAACCGTGTTGTCGTTACCATTTTAAATGTGATACTTTACCATCATGTTTAAAGTTATAATGCTGACATGGTAAAAATGCATTGAATAACATTACTACTGTGCCGGCATTCTGTGACCGACATCATGCTGTCCACATTCTGACTGTCGACAAATCATACCGATCCCGTAAAACACACTAGGGACCTCATTCAGAGTCTCTGGCTAGGGCACGCTCGCTCGCTGGGAGAGATAATCGCACATCTGCGCATGCGTATAATTCACAGTGCGCGTGCGCAAGTCATTCGTTGCGATCTGATTTTGCTAGCTCGCAAGCCACTTTCAGGTCGCTGCTTTGAGTGACAGATGGGGAAGGTGCTTGTGAATGGGGGAGTGGATGTGCGAACGCAGGCGTGTCTGACCATCAGAACGGCGTTTAATGGGTGTGCATAATTAGCAAAGTAGCGTCATGGCATACGTGACTTGGTTGTTTTTTAGCCTGAACTGCTCGCAGTGCTTGGGGTAGGTTAGGTCCACCCCAAGCGCTGCGAGCAGCTCCGATGCCCCACGATGTTCACGATTAATCAGACTCTTCCCGGAGATGACGTGTGCTGCGAGCGACAGGTGGGAGGTTTTATAGTCCAGCATACGCTAACTGCCATCGCTCACTAAGACATAGAGGGCGTCCTTACAGCGCAAAGAGCGATCGCTTGATTTGCATACCCGGCCCCTTTTTGCAAGCGAGCGATCGCATCTTGCGAGAGACTCTGAATGAGGTCCTAGGTCCTA
Organism: Taudactylus pleione; assembly: GCA_031769625.1. Lineage (NCBI taxonomy): Eukaryota > Metazoa > Chordata > Amphibia > Anura > Myobatrachidae > Taudactylus > Taudactylus pleione. The sequence goes on from JAUIMM010000536.1 coordinate 1,262,056, forward strand.
TAAACAAATGAAAATACCATCATCCATGCTCTCTCACTACAAAAACATAATCCTTTTAAAGGCTATGGAGTCACTGATTGCGTTATTTTCCCATTGACAGGAAATGGGTTGCAAACATAACTTTTGAGCGTGTGTTGGACAAAGGTCTCTTTGCCAGGCAGGATTTTTGTTGAAGAGAATGTACGTACTGAATTCTGCTCCCTATTCTGAATACGCTTGACCTTGATTATGAGACTATTAATGAAAGTATAAAAATGTAAAGTATTTTAAATGATTTCTGATGGATGATAAACGCCAGCCGGAATGGAGGTGACGGGGGATTATAAGAATGATCTCTATGCAAAGATGATATAGACTTTCATGAGCGTCTGCGCACCTCCCTGACCACCGCGCTGTTAATGTAGCTGACATTGCTTAATAAAAAATAATAATATGACCTCTGCCAGCTCTACCAAGAAAAATAAAATAAAACTCTGTATTTCAGTGAGCAATATTACCACCACATTAAACATACAGGTATTTTGTTAGTATCCTGAGCCAAAAATACTGCACTACTACATGGTAACATCAAAGGGATTGTAAATGTAACCCTGTAATTTGTTTCTATTTAATTAATGTAAATATTAAGGGTCTAGTTTGTATCTAGTTAATCTTCTTGCTAAGCTCTTCATTCAGTAGAGTCGCCATTGGGTGTAGTAGGTATTACCGCCGGACGCGCGTCCGGCGGTTCAAACCCGACAGCGGCAGCCCGGCAAGGATGAAAATCCCGATCGTCCCTAAGGTAAGTATCGCTAGCCTAATTCCTCCCCCCTAACCCTAACTCTCCCTTAGGGGTGCCTAACCCTAACCTCCCCCACAGGGCCGTAGCTAGGGTAGTGCGGCCGGTGCCATCGCATAGGGCACCGCAGGTCAAGGGGTGCTGTTTTGGCCTGTCAAATTTCTGTTTATTATCATTCTTGCTTGTAGCTTCCTCTTATTTCATCCCCAGCATCTCCTGGCCTCTCCTATCTCTTCCCTGACCCTTCCCCATGAGGCCATGGCCCTTTTTTGGGTGCATTATGTCCCATTGAAAAATGAAGGGGGGCGCCAATGCTCTTTCTGGCACAGGGCACCAAAAAGTCTAGTTACAGCTCTGCTCCCCCAAGTGCCTAACCCTAATCCCCCCCTCTAATTGCCTAAACCTAACCCCCCCTTCCCGCCGCCTAAATCTAAGTCCTCCGGGGGGGGGTGCCTAACCCATATCCTCCCCCCGGGGATTTCTAACCCTAGCCCCCCCCTTCCCCTAGCCCCCCCTTCCCCTAACCTCCCGGGGGGATGCCTAACCCTAAGTCCTCCCCGGGAGCCCTAAACCTAACCCTCCCCCCCGCGGCATCACTTCGATCGGGATGCCGGGCGTCGGTCTTCCGGCGTCTGGTTAATGACAGGCATCTAGATTTAGATGCCTGTCATTAGTACCACGCCGGGATTAGAACGCCTGGAAGCCAGCGGTCGGGATTTAGACCATCGGCTTCCAAACTACATCCCTCGCCATTGTAGGCTTTCTCTTCCCATAATCCTTTAATCTCTCCATGGTTCTCTCCTGTCAGTTCTAATTGAGGTTTGATTATCCGGGTTGGGTATGGAATGCCTGCACTCAGGATCCCGGCGGTCAAATTCTTGACACCGGCATCCAGACAGGGTTAAGATACTGACACCTGTTGGTAGGTATCCTACCCCTAGCCCTCCCTCTCTGCACCGTGAAACTAACCTCCCCCCTAGTGCCTAACCCTCCCTGCCTAGTGCCCAACCCTATCCCTCCCCCTAGTGCCCAACCCCTAAACCTAATCCTCCCTGTCCCCCCACTACTAACCTTTGGATGCAGGTGGGCTTGATGTCGGCGCCTGGATTCTGACTACATCCCGGTTATTCTGTTACCCTACAATGGCTTGGGAGTGTTGGCCAATGGCTATGGCTGACAATTGGGGGTGGAAGTATGATGTCACTGTTGGTCTGGACTGGCAGGGCCGTATCTTGGTGAAAATCCAGTACTTCATGATGCCACGATGAGGGGGTGGCGAAACCAGGGCAAAGCTGGATGACCAAAACACTCTAAGGATGCTTTGGTTGGCTCTACAGCAGTTATAAAGGCTGGTAGGTGCCAGTCTAGGCACCCTGCAAGTCAAGTGCAGGTGCCATGGGACAGCTCAATCAGCCCTGCACCTTTGCCATCTCACCCTTAGTTAAGGCCCTGTGGGATGGTTTAGAAAGGTCCAGCGGGCAAAGAGATAGTGGACACAACTCTCTACATAGATGGATATTATTATAGTTACTGTTTATATATACAGTATAGTGGCAATTATTTGGTGCAGTGCTATATAGAATATGTCCCTCTGACACCGTTGATATGTCTTTGTTCCTATGAATACTAAACATACCCACAAACTCTCCGTTCTTCGCTACAAATCAGAGGCACAGTGCGGAATAAATGTTACAAATACTCATACTATAGCTCTTAGCAATTGTTACATGTCGCAGTGACGACTTGTCTCTCTCCGGAAATTTACCTGTGCATGACGCGGATGTTCTGGTCTCCTCAGGTGCTAGATGCTCGGCATGCCTCAGGAGGTCACGTACTGTCCATAGCATAATCTGATTGGATGATCCTCCTATTTTTACATGCCGGACCTTTGCCGCCTCGCCGACTATAGCATTCTTGTGGGTTCTCTTGGCTCAGCGGCACGAGCAGTATCCTGTCGAATCTGCTGGAAGGATCTCCGTCTCCTCGGTTTTGTCTCCCAGCTGCCTCCAGCTCTTGTGGCCTCTCCTACGGCTCCCTAGCCGCACCATCAACTCCCGTGCTGTGCTTCGGCTTCCTTATCCCAGCTACGGCTTCCTAGCTGCACTCACAGTGACGGCCCTCCAAGCCGAATCAGCATTCTCAGCAGGTCAGTGGACGCTAATTTGTACACAAACCTGTACACAAACTAGTACTGAAACCTCTGTTTTGTCATTCAGGACTTTGGATGCTAACCTGTACACAAACTTGTACTCAAACCTATGTATTGCCTGTCAAGACTGTGGATGCTAATTGATACACAAACTTGTACTCAAACCTACGTATTGTCCATCAGGAGTTTGGAAACTAATTTGTACACAAACTTGTACACTAACTTGTATTCAAACTTACGTACTGTCTATCAGGACTTCGGACGCCTATTTGTACACTAACTTGTACATTAACTTGAACTCTAATCTAGGTACTACTGTATTTATCAGGACATTGTACCTTGTTCAGTGCTCAAGCCACAACATCGGCTCTCCAAGCTAAATCAATTGTCAAAATCTTCAGTCCGGACTCTAAGCCACAACATCGGCTCTCAAATCCAAATCAATTGTCAAACTCTTCAGCATTGGCTCCAAGCCGGACCATCGGCTCTCAAAGCCAACTCAAATATTTTCCTCTCCTCAGTACGGGCTCCAAGCCACAACAATGGCTCTCAAAGCCAAATCAATTATTAAACTCTTCAGTACGGGCCTCAAGCCATTTTTTCTACTCTTATAACCATACCACATTTACTACCAACAGAATCTTGAACCATTCTTGCCGCATCGATAGTGCACCACCTCCTGTTGGATCTATACTCATATCTACTATCCACGATTTAGGCCCTCATTCAGAGCCACTCGCTAGCGGCAGTACGCTCGTTCCGAGCGATGTTCGCACATCTGCACATGCGTACGGTTTTTAGTATGTCAGTGCGGCCGAAAATCGTTGGTACGCAATATAGCGAGGGCCTGCTATTTTGAGTGACAGAATGAGGCATATGTGGGTGGTAACAGGGGAAGGTGCTTGAAAACGGGGAGTGGAGATCCGAACGCAGGCGTGCTTAAAGGTCAAAACGGGCGTTTTAAGGGAGTGCATAATTAATACAGCAGCGTCATTGACCACGTCACTTGTTTTTTTTTAACTCAGAACTGCTCGCAAAATAGCGGTTGAAAACACCAACCACAAGAATAGCGAGCAGTTCATACGCTGTACGATGTACTCGATTAATCTAATAAATAGCGGACATGACGTATGGTGCGAGCGGCCAGGGGGCGTTTTTATCAAAAAAACGAGCGTATGTTTTGCTTGCTCGTTCAGACTTAGAGGTGGGAACAGACTGCAATTTGCGAACGGATCATTTGAATAGCCACCCCTTGTTTTTGAACGAACGACCACAAATAGCGAACGGCTCTGAATCAGGCCCTTAGTCTCCATTCCTATTGCTGCTCTCACCATTGTATCCTTTTGCTCCTCCATATGAATTGCTACTACCTCGAGCTGTAAGTCCAGACGGCCACCTACAGTAAGTACCGGTGAATGTATCCCAGTTCTAAGGGAACAATGGGCGGTTGTTATTGGCAGAAGATCTCGCTAGCCTGGTTCTAGACTTTTCACGTGGAGTAGGCATTGGATATCATAACACTATAGTTGGCCCAAAAAGAAATTTCAGTTTCAGATTACAGTCATGGAACAAGGGCAGAGTATTGCCCAGGCACTCGCCACTCAAATCCAAATCCTAACTCAGAAGGTCCAGGATATTTCTCTACGGGTTGAAGAAAGTCGACCTTTCTATTTCAGGCTCCGTCCTGTTTCCTCTGGGACAGAATCACAAGAAGAAGGACTGGTCATTTCCTTACTCCAGGGAGATCCACAAACTTGGGCCTTTGGGTTGCACTCTACTCACGCAGCATTACAGCCAGTCAATGCCTTTTTTACTGCCATGGGCCTATTATATGATGACCCCGATAAGCCTCCAAGTTATGTTCCCTTAAATAGGGTCAGAAGGCAGCGGAGGACTATTCTTCTGAGTTCTGCAGATGGGCTACTGACTACGGATGGAATGATCTGGCGTTGTGCAGTCATTACCATTTGGGCCTTTCTGACGCCATTAAGGATATCCTCGTCCAACATCCTCCTGCTGACACATTGGACGATCTCATGCAGAAGGCTATTAGGATTGACCGATGTCTTCGGGAATGTAGACGGGAACAAAATCTTCCCACAAGGTCACCCCGCTCTCTTTCATGGGTTCCGGCATGTGATCCAGAGGAGCTTATGCAAATTGGGGCATCACGACTGTCATCTGATGAAAAATGCAGGAGACGCTCCCTAGGCCTTTGTATGTACTGTGGAGAAAAGGGATCTACTGTAAACAGCTGTCCGCTCAGACCAGTAAAAGGCAAGGCCTAAGTGTTTAGGAGGAATTACATTTAGGCCTAGTCCCCATTTCCTCCAAAAATTTGGTATTAGTCCCGGTGACTGTCCAACGCATCAAGTCTACTTTTGCCACTTCAGCTTTTCTAAATAGTGGAGCAGCTGGTAATTTTATGGATTTTCATTTCTTTCAAACTTTGGGTGTTCCCGCTATTCCTTTAGAACAGGATATCCCGGTCTGCGGACTGGATGGCAGTTCGTTTTCATGTGGTCATATCAAATTCAAAACACCTCCTCTCCACATGACGGTTGGAGCTCTACACTCGTAAGTACTTTCATTTTATCTTCTCCAGTGTCCTTTGGCCCCAGTCTTTCTGGGTCTCCCATGGCTTAGCGATCATAATCCCATCATCAATTGGTCCTTCAGAGAAATAACTAAATGGAGTCCTGCTTGCCATGACCATTGCTTGGCCATTCCAGTTCGATCCATTCTTCCTGCGGTTGCTGAACCTTCTCCCACCATTCCTCTCCAATACCGCGACTATGCTGATGTTATTTCTAAACAATTGCCAGATGTTCTTTCTCCTCATCGATCCCATGATTGTGCAATCAACCTGGTTCCTGGTGCTAAACTGTCTAAAGGTCGGTTGTACTATGTCAGTCCCGGAAGATAAGGCCATGCGAGACTACATTGAGGACGCATTAGCTAAAGGGTTTATTTGCCCCTCAAAATCACCATTGGGGGTTGGATTCTTCTTTGTGGAAAAGAAGGATGGGACCCTTCATCCCTCTATTGACTACAGAGGTCTCAATAACATCACCATAAAGAATTCATATCCTCTACCTCTCATCTTGGTACTGTTTGACCAGCTGCGCCAGGCTAACATCTTCTCCAAAATTGACATTCAAGGAGCTTACAACTTGATTAGAATCAGAAGTGGCGACGAGTGGAAGACTGCCTTCAGTACTCACTCGGGGCATTATGAGCACTTGGTCATGCCTTTCGGCCTATCCAATGCCCCGGCAGTCTTCCAGGACCTTATCAATGACGTCCTTTGAGAGTTTCCTGGGAAGTTTGCTGTTGTTTACCTGGACGACATTCTAATTTTTTCCCAATTGATTGATCAACATCATCAGCACTTATGTTTAGTCCTTCAGAAATTGTGAGAAAACCATCTGTATGCCAAGCTGGAAAAATGTGATTTTGATGTCACCCAAATCTCTTTTTTAGGATACGTAATTTCGTCACAAGGATTTGCAATGGATCCTGGTAAAGTTGAGGCCATACTGAAATAGATCCAGCCAAATTCTCTCAAGGCAATCCAACAATTCCTTGGGTTTTCCAATTACAACCGCTGATTCATTAAGTCGTTTTCCAGTAGTATCCATTCTGCATCTTCAGTTTCCACATTTTTCTGCGTCAACTGGCCAACATCCCAGAGCCAATTCTTTTGATTCCAGAATTTCTATGTCGCCCTCTGTTTCTCAACTCCGTCGAATCTGGACCAAGGTTCATCAAAGCCTTCGGAAGGTCTCTCTTTGCTCCAAGCAGGCAGTGGAAAAACATCGGAGATCATGTAATTTTAAGAAGGGTGATCTGGTTTGGCTCTCCACAAAGAATATTAAGCTTCGTCAGCCCACTCAGAAGTTGGGCCCAAGATTCATTGGCCCATTTCACCTAATTTCACAGGTAAATCCAGTAGCCTTTAAACTTCTGTTACCCAAGTCTCTCCGCATCAATAACACCTTTCATTGTTCATTGTTCAAACCAGTCTTCAGTTCCGACAAGTTTAAGTCTAAGTTTCCATCTAGGCCTGCCTCAGTTCTGGTCCAAGGGCAACAGGAATTTGTGGTAGAAAAGATCCTGGACTCTAGGATTTCCAGGGGTCATCTGTATATCTTGGTCCACTGGAGGGGTTGTGGTCCGGAGGAATGCTCCTGGGTTCCCGAAAGGGCTCTACATGCTCCCAGGCTGAAGAGACTCTTCTTCCTAGATTTTCCTAATAAACCAGGTTCTGGGGGTTCTTCAACCCCGCGTCAAAGGGGGGTACTGTTACAAGTCGCAGTCACGACTTGTCTCCCTCCGGAAATTTACCTGTGCATGATGCGGTTGATTCGGTCTCCTCAGGTGCTAGACGCTCAGCCTGCCTCAGGTGGTCATGTACTGTCCACAGCACAATCTGATTGGATGATCTTCCTATTTGTACACGCCGGACCACCTCCTGTTCTGGATCTATACTCATATCTACTATCCACGATTTAGTCTCCATTCCTACTGTTGCTCTCAACATTGTATCCTTTTGCTCCTCCATGTGAATTTCTACTACCTCGAACTGTAAGTCCAGGCAGCCGCCTAAGTACCGGTGAACGTATCCCAGTTCTAAGGGAACAACGGGCCATTGTTATTGGCAGCAGATCTCGCTAGCCTGGTTCTAGACTTTTCACATGGAATAGGCGTTGGATATCATAACAGCAATGCACGTTTTGCTGTTTTTCTGTAAATACCCCAACTATCTTCCAGTTTGATTACAGTAGATAGAGAGTCTGCTTATGAAGGTTCTACAACAATTGCCCCCATACTACTATATATGCACGGAATCAGTATGGATGACCGGCAGATGAAGATCCCGACTACGTTAAGTAACTACCCTAACCCTCTCCTCTCTCCCCTAACCCTCCCTTAGGGGTGCCTAACTCTAACCTCCCCCCCCAGTGCCTAGTGCTCCGCCTAGTCCCTAACCCTAACCTTCCCCCAGGGGTACCTAAAAGCACCCTAAACCTAACCCACCCGGGGGGGTGCCTAGCCCTAACTTCCCCCCGGGAGACCTTAAACCTAACCAACCCGTGCGGCTATCCGCTCCTGATGCCCGGCTTACCTACGATCGGTATGCCGGGAGTTTGGATTTCGCCATGGGGCTAATTATAGGCGTCGGTATTTAGACGCTATCATTAGCCCCATGCCAGGATTTCAGTGTCGGGAAGCCGGCGGTCGGCATCCCTATATGCACAATCCTCCGAATTGTCACCCATTACAAATTGCTCAGACACTAAGCAGAAGATGTTAGTAATTATTGCTCATTTAATTCCACAGCTACCAGTCAGTGACTACTCCTGAGTCTCATATCAGCATTACTTAGAAGAAAATATTGGACATTACTTATGGTTAGAAACTTAGAAGTGATGGAGAGTTCATATGACCTCCAGTTTCCCCACAAATGTACCTGAATTAGGGGGAGATGTATCAAACCTTTGGACGCTGTTGCAGTGCCAAAACTTGCTAATTCTTGCAGAGATTATGGGACATGCTCAGTCACATAGCGGTTTCAAATGAAAGCACATGTATTTACAATACTGTGTGTCTTGCTGTGCAGCAGAAGGATTGCAACAAGGCATATCATGCAATGCACTTTTGCAGAACAACCATGGTAAATGCCCCAAAATTGTAAACTGTAAATGTTCTCCGTTTGTAAAATTAGACTGCAAGCTTTTTGTTTCAGATTCAGCTTTTGTGTATTTTACAGCTCTTACACATGGGCATTCATTTATATTGCGTCTTCAACGTGCGTTCTTAAAGCTTTGTAGCCTAAAACATAATATTTATGTATAGGACTACCCAGACACACTTGCTGAAAAGCAGTCGCCACACGTGGTGTCAACTTCAATCTTGAATAAAAGTGCAGAAGTGTTAACGCTCGCTCGGTAGTACAATATCATGGTGTTCCATGCATGCAGTGTTACTGGAGTTTTTTTATATTAAGTGCATAGGGCCTGATTCAGAGCCGCTCGTAAGCGGCCGCTCGTTCGCTCCGAGCGATGTTTGCCCAACTGCGCATGCGTACGGATTGTTATACGCATGCGCGAACCAGTGTGGTCGAAATTCATGTGCTCGCAAAATAGCGAATGCCTGATAATTTGAGTGACAGAATGAGGCGTATGTGGGTGGTAACAGGGGAAGGTGCTTGAAAACGGGGAGTGATGATCCAAACGCAGGCGTGCTTAAAGGTCAAAATGGGCGTTTTATGGGTGTACATAATTAAAACAGCAGCGTCATTGACCACGTCACTGGGTTATTTTATAGCCAGAACTGCTCGCAAGATTGTGGTAGCAAAAACCAACCACAAGAATAGCGAGCAGTTCATATGCTGGTCGATGTACTCGATTCATCTAATAAATAGCGGACATGACGTAAGCGGCCAGGGGGCGTATTTATCCAAAAAACGACCGCAAGTTTTGTTCGCTCGTTCAGACCTAGAGGCGTGAACAGACCGCAAAGAGCGAATGGTTCATTTGAATAGCCACCCCTATTTTCTGGACGAGCGAGCGCTAATTGGCTCTGAATCAGGCCCATAGTACATAAGAAGCTTTAAACGGAATGCGGCCGCTGGTCTCATGACTACATATAAACTCTCTGTTGAAAATGACAAGGCAGTAACTACTTATATAAATGGGTTGTCTACGCTTAACAGGCTTTGCTTACAACAACTGCCTTAGACTTCATGTGATCCCCCGTGTTACTGATGTTTGGTTGTGTTGCGCTCGCTTACTGTATAAAGGGGTGTACTTGCACACACCTAAAAACACACACCTCTTAATGTTTCCCCAAAGTACTCCCAAGAGCTAAACACATGATATCCCTGGAAGCAGCATGTGGCATCTAAATGTATCCATACACACTACATGAAGATGGTGGGATCTGAGAAAATATAAGGAATGCGTTATTTAAACTAGGGCCAACGACACTCATCTGTCTTATTTAGCTAATGTAGGTTTAAGGAACACGTGAGCTGAACGCGGTCATTGCCGGCTGTCTAGAAACCCCAAACTGATCTTTTTTTAAATTCAAACACTTAAAACGGCAAAGTGCTCCGCTTCAATAAATTAAGCAGCGTTTCTGCTCTGCATATCAATATGAAATTATTAGAGCGTTAGATCCTGGCCAGGGTGTTTCTGGGCAGTCACAGGCTCATTAACTGGCACTCGATTGATAAGAAATTAGTTTACATTGATTAGATTTTTCGTACACAGCATTTCACCTGAAGTTCTACTGTAGCCGAATGTGATGTCTCTGAGGGGCGGAAACCAGTGCCCCAAATGTTAAGTGAGAATCCCTTTGTTTGGCTCATGATGAGCGATAGCAATCACCAAACCCATTGTTCATTGAAGGAGAATTATAGAAGAGCTTTTCATTCCTTTTATAATTTTATTTTACCCCGTTTTCATGATTTACATGCCACAGTTAGCATAATGAACACCCGACATTTATTTTTATGTGTGCAGGTCTCTGTATCTATATCAATGTTGGGTAACATGAAACCCACGGGCCCTCGGTGGTCCTCTGGGCCAGAATCACTTCCTCACTCTCTGTTTAGCAATTCACACATTAGAACATACTGTGGTGCAATTTATTAGGTTAGTCTGTGATCGGATAGATGTCTCTTCTTCCCTCTTTGCCAAGATTACTGTTTGCATGAAGATATTATTTATTTATTAACAGTTTCTTATATAGCGCAGCATAGTCCATTGTGCTTTTCAATTGGAAACATTTACAGAAGAAAACAGGGTAATAACAGACAGACATAGAGTTAAGGATATGCAATCGGGGAGCCGGCGGATGTAAGCCCGACAGCCGGCTTCCCGACTGCTTTATCCTGCCGAGGGTTAAATGACAGGCGTCTAATTCTAGACGCCTGTCATTTTACCGACGTGGGGAGACAGGCGCCGGGCATCCCGATCGAAGTAATGCCATGTGCCGCTGCGGACAACCACGGGGGGGGGGGGGGAGAGTTAGGTTTAGGGCTCTCCCGAAGGGGACCCAGGAGGTTAGGGTTAGGCTGGGGGGGGGGAAGGGTTAGGGGTAGGCACTCCCGAAGGGGACTCAGGGTTAGGCACCCCCCCAGGGGACTTAGATTTAGGCGGCAGGGAAGGGGGGCTAGGTTTAGGCACTTAGAGGGGGGATTAGGGTTAGGCACTGGGGGGAAGGTTAGGGTTAGGCACCCCTAAGGAGGGTTAGGAGGGTTAGGTTAGTTCATACTTACCTGCGGATGATCGGGATTTTCAGCCGTATCGGCCTGCCGCTGCCGGGATTTGAACAGCCAGACTTGTGTCCGGCGGTAATTCGTATGTATTCCGAGGTAAGAGGGCCCTGCTTGCAAGTTTGCAATCTATATTATGCTGGTGATCTTATCGCCTAATGGGTGGGATGTATCAAGCCAACATGATCTTCTTGTTACAACCATACCGCACCACCGGTAGCTTCAGGGAAATGCCTGTTACTATTCCTCTACCTTATGTATTAAGTGTTCCCCACACCTCTCAGACATACTTGTCTATTCTCCCGGGCCGGCCGTGAAGCTCCTGAAAATCGCGTGGAGCGCCTGGCCGCCCGAAAGAGTGGACAAGTCTCCCGGAGGCGGTTAATGTAGTTGCCCTTAAATTTAATAGTCACACATGCTAGGCGTATAATTGGTGGAAAGGTATAATAAAAAGGTCACCATTGTGTTATTATGCTTATGTCTGACAAAAGAGGAATGCAACCTCAAAATGTTATAGTGTCTGCATTTTGTGCCGTTGCATAAAACGTAGGATGTCTCTTAAGGCTGTACCTCTACGTGCGCTGCTGCGCCCTGTGCCGATCTGCCGGCATGCGTTGGGGGCTGGCTGAAGACGGAGGCTAGAGGGAGGTGGCGTAAGTCCATCCTTGTTTGCTTGTTCATAAATTTTAAAGACCCTTTAAAAAAAAAAAATTTCAAAAAATTGAATGATCTTTAAAACGTAAACCTGGCTCATCCACTAGACCATGTTCAATGGTAGGAGCCTTTGGTGACAGCCTGAAAGCTGGCAGAGTTCAATGATAACCTACAAATGATCTTTTTATGCTGTGACACGATGCAATGCAGAAACAGCGGTGTTTATGTTGCCTATGCGTTGCTCTTTTCATCTCTTCCTAGAGAGCGCACCTAGACACAAATAAATATAAGGAGGTGCAGATCTATTGTTATCGAGATTGTCTGCGTATTTGTCCACTAAATATTCAAATTGCCTCTTTAAGGGCTGAGACACATCGCGCCCGTGCATGATCTGGTTACATTATGCCACCTGCTTCAGCTGCTCTTGACAATCGCATCTGTACTTGTTACCATTCAGATGATCCGTCTGGTTTTGAAGAAGCGGCCGTGGGGGGGGGGGAGGCCTCCCTTCCCGTGTTTTGTCCTATCAATTCTCAATATCACTTTCGTATTTATCTGCCAGCTGATCAGACATTCATGGTTTTATTTTCCGAGACATGTCTAGAAAACAGGCCATCTATTATTGTACAGCAAAATGGCACATGAAACGACTAATACAGAGATCCCCGTCGCTGAGCTTACTGTATTTGCGCGCACAGGTTCTATGGCACGTATACATAGCTTTACTTATTTGCCTCGCAATCTTTTGCGCGCACATCTATTTGTACAACATTCGGCTATTTTAGACGGCAGATAATCTTTTTTTTTTTTCCTCTCTTTTCTTCCCCCCTCTGCTCGCCATATTAGTATAATGTTTCAGCTGTGCGTCCACTTATCAGAACATTAAGTACTGTAAATACAAAATTATAAATGGGAAAAGGAAACCAAAGAAAGAGTGAAAAGCTGGTAAAAGCAGGGAGAAGGAGGAAAAGGCGATAGGGACACAAGTAAGCGGCCATTAGGCAGATAATATTTCCATTGTATTATGATATACGATCTGTTCTGTGAGATGCCTGCCTGATGCTAAACTCTACTGTACCACCAATACATTTCCCAGTTCCTTTACCAGTATTCATGTCTCTGTTCTGGAGCAAGGGGTCCGGGGCCCCTCGTCTGAGGTGCTATCATAATAAGATGTTTGATTCACAAATCTGGGGGGATAAAAAAAAAAAAAAATCATATTGCATATTATATATAATTTTTGTAGCATTTTTGTTTTAAAAATTCATGTCAATTTTATCATCAATTTTATCTCTGTTGATTTTTTTTTTTTTTTTTAAAGAGGACAGATAAAACTTGTCTCATCTTCAAAAAAATCTTTACAGCCAGAGACTGCTCCAAAAATGAAGGTGAGTTGGCAACTATGGTTATATTGTTGTGTTACATGAAGGTAACACTTATTACATTTGCCTAAGCTGTGGTGCTATTTTGGTAACAAAATGTCTGTGGGTGATATCTTCTGTGGGAGAGACCGATTCTGTTGGCCAAGAGGGATTTGTCTTGACCCAAGGAAGGTTTGGGACTGAAGTCCAGACCAGCCCTAACTACTTCCTGCATTTCCAGGACCTCTCACATACATTACTGACTGTAAGATAAGGTTGAAAGACTTGGAGGCGGATTTGTACAGTCCTTGGCGAGAAGGTCTCGCATATGGTACAAGGCCGATGGAGGTATCCACAGGGTAACTTAAGGCTGCCATGTTCTGGTCCAGAGCTACAAATAAAGGAGTCCTATTGGGCTGAATGAAGGTAGCTCGACGCGTTTTGCTGAGTAAATAGCACTCATCTTCCTCATATATTCTTCTGAGGAAGCTGAGTGCTATCTACTCACCAAAATGATGTTACTTTCTGGACCAGAACATTGCAGGCTTTAATTTACCCTTTGGGTACCTCCACCGGCCCTGTACCATTTGTAAGACCTTCTTGCTAAAGACTGTACAGATCAACTGTTCCACCTATATCTGGTAACACTATTTCTGCTAATACTGGACAACAAGTAACTATATCAATTGTTATTATATAAGACTATGACACAACCTTCAGTTCTTATTTAAAATCACCATGAGCTGCGATTTTAATAGGAGTCTGGACCATTTGCTATTACCATTTTTATTCATACTCTTATGAGTTATTTTATATATGGTTGACAATATTGTGTATTTTTAACCTGTTTGCCATTGAACTTAAATAAATGTGTGTTATTTATTCATAAGCCATCCATATTTATTTTAGTCACTATTATATATTTTAGAACATCATTATCCTAGAGCGTTATCTTTATCTCTTTTTCTGTTTCCAGGCTAGGCTTGGGAAATGACAACCCACGTGACAGCTCTTTGACAGTGTCCAATTGGTGATCCAATTCTACGTCCTCACCGACAAGATCCTATAGTAAGTACACTGGTTACTTTGCCTATTGTTACTTTGTTCCATCACATCTAGTCCCACTGCTGATTTTAACCATGTTATTCTATATTTGCTTTAAAATATCGCATGCGATTAAAAGTACAATAACTGTTTATAATATCTGTAAAGATGGTCTAAAATCAAAATATTGGATGTTTAGGAAACAACAAAATGAAACCTAATAGAACAATTTAGGCCCTGATTCAGAGCCGCTCGTTAGCGGCAGTACGCTCGTTCCGAGCGATGTTCGCACATCTGCGCATGCGTACGGTTTTTAGTACGCATGCGCGAACCAGTCAGTGCGGCCGAAAATCGTTTGTACGCTATATAGCGAGTGCCTGCTATTTTGAGTGACAGAATGAGGCGTATGTGGGTGGTAACAGGGGAAGGTGCTTGAAAACGGGGGAGTGGAATTCTAACGCAGGCGTGCTTAAAGGTCAAAATGGGCGTTTTAAGGGTGTGCATAATTAATCCAGCAGCGTTATTGACCACGTCACTTGGTTTTTTTAAACTCAGAACTGCTCGCAAAATAGCGGTTGAAAAAACCAACCACAAGAAGAGCGAGCAGTTCATACGCTGTACGATGTACTCGATTAATCTAATAAATAGCGGACATGACGTATGGTGCGAGCGGCCAGGGGGCGTTTTTATCAAATAAACGAGCATATGTTTTGCACGCTCGTTCAGACTTAGAGGTGTGAACAGACTGCAATGTGCGAACGGATCATTTGAATAGCCACCCCTTGTTTTTGAACGAACGACGGCAAATAGCGAACGGCTCTGAATGAGGGCCTTATTTCCTTCGAAAAAAATAGACAGTTTTTATTGTGTTTTATGTTTTGTGTTTGATATTCTTTCACTTACTATTATGCTCTCTGTGAGGACCTTTAATTTTAAGCTAAGAATATGATTTGCTGAAGGTATACATTTTACTCCAAAATTGGCGGATCTGTATTAAGTTGTAAAGCGCATACAGATTAAAAGAAAATAATAAATTTTTATTTTAAAGTAGGCTTTTTCCCAAACCTGCTTGGGCATTGGAACTGTGGGCCCGACCCAGACCAGCTCGCTAGGCTGCGTTCGCTCACTGCGCATAGCCAACTCGCTAGAATGAGTAACAGGACGAGTCGTTTGTGGGTGGTGACAGGGGATGGTCAATGGAAACGAGGGAGTGGTGGTGCGAACGCAGGCGTGCCTAAGCGTCTTAACGCCGTTTCAAAGGCGTGCATAATTAAAACGCAGCGTCATAGTACACGTCACATGGTTGTTTTACACACTGAGTCACTCGCAACGCTTGCAGTAGGGTATGGTCAACCACAAGTGCTGCGTTCGCTTCCGATGGTACTCGATGTTACTGATGGGTTCATACACTTCCTGGAGATGACGTGGGAAAGTGGGCGTCTTAAGACAGGCTGGTGGGCGTCTAAATACACACCGCGATCGCACGCCAAGACATAGTGGGCGTTCTATTGCTTTGCCATGCGATAGCGGATTTGCATACTTTCACTGCGTGCGAACGCATCTAGCGAGCGGGTCTGAATCGAGCCCTGAGCACAGACCAATGGGAAACTTAACCTGGAACTGTTCATAAATCCCTCTAATGATTTTTTTTCTCCTAACTTTTTAATTCTAGAAGATTTTCTAAGATCTTCTAATATATTTTTAAAATATATTATTATTTCAACACACTCATATAACCAGCAATGTAATAAATGTAACAGATTAAAACTATATCAATTCTTAGACACATTTTATATCACAATTTGCCTTTGACAAGTAGTGATCTTACTGGTTAAAAGTAAAGGGAATTACTGTAACCTCTATTTTTTCACACATTTGTCTTAAACAGGTGCATGAATCAGTGAATTTACAACAGTTTGGATTAATGTTCGCACAGTCAATTAATGAAACACCAGTATCTGAATAATGTTTGCATGTGGTCATTAGTCTGTGACAGGTGTAAAACGTCAGTGCTTATGGCAGATTTTAGAATCTTGTCCTAGGGAAATATGGGAATTAATCTATATATAACTGCAAGATACATTCCGGGTCATTAACAAACTGTAGCTCAAGTGCATCAATGCATAAAACGACACCTCTTGGCGGAAGGTTTGATCTCCTTTAATAGGCAAATTGGCTTCTGTTGTATACTGTATTTATGTTGTGTTCTATGCTGCATTACTGCTGTGTTATTTGATGTATTTATGTTGTGTTCTATGCTGCATTACTGCTGTGTTATATGCTATATTTGTGTTATGTTCTATGCTGCATTACTGCTGTGTTATATACTATATTTATGATGTGTTCTATGTTGCATTACTGCTGTGTTATATGCTATATTTATGATGTGTTCTATGCTGCATTACTGCTGTGTTATATGATATATTTGTGTTGTGTTCTATGCTGCATTACTGCTGTGTTATATGCTATATTTGTGTTGTGTTCTATGTTGCATTACTGCTGTGTTATATGCTATATTTATGATGTGTTCTATGCTGCATTACTGCTGTGTTATATGCTATATTTATGATGTGTTCTATGCTGCATTACTGCTGTGTTATATGCTATATTTATGATGTGTTCTATGCTGCATTACTGCTGTGTTATATGCTATATTTATGATGTGTTCTATGCTGCATTACTGCTGTGTTATATGATGTATTTGTGTTGTGTTCTATGCTGCATTACTGCTGTGTTATATGCTATATTTGTGTTGTGTTCTATGTTGCATTACTGCGTGTTATATGCTATATTTGTGTTGTGTTCTATGTTGCATTACTGCATGTTATATGCTATATTTGTGTTGTGTTCTATGCTGCATTACTGCTGTGTTATATGCTATATTTGTGTTGTGTTCTATGCTGCATTACTGCTGTCTTACATGCTATATTTGTGTTGTGTTCTATGCTGCATTACTGCTGTGTTATATGCTATATTTGTGTTGTGTTCTATGCTGCATTACTGCTGTGTTATATGCTATATTTGTGTTGTGTTCTATGTCGCATTACTGTGTGTTATATGATATATTTGTGTTGTGTTCTATGCTGCATTACTGCTGTGTTATATGATATATTTGTGTTGTGTTCTGTGTTGCACATCTGCTGATATGTTACATTTGTGTTGTGTAGTATGCTGTATTTGTCTTCCATACCGCATTTGTATTGTGATACAGGGGATGTGGTGGCATTACTCTTAGGCCTATCTTTAGCCCCACGCTGAAATCCCGACAGCTGGCATCCCCAACGAAGGTAAGCGGGGAATGGGTAGCATTAGCCGTGGGGGGGAGGTTACATTTAGCCACCCCCGGGGGGACTTAGGGTTAGGCACCCCCCCCTGAGAGTGTTAGGGTTAGGCTACAGGGCTACAGGGAGAGTGGGTAAGGGTAAGGCACCCCCCCAGGAGGGTTAGGTTTAGGCCTCCCTGGGGGTCTTAGGGTGAGGCACCACCCAAGGAGAGTTAGGGTTAGGCTACAGGGAGAGTGGGTATTGGATAGGCACCCCCCTGGGAGGGTTAGGTTTAGGCACCCACTTGGGGTCTTAGGGTTAGGCACTACCCTGGGAGGTTTAATATTAGGCACCACCAAGGGAGGGTTAGGGTTAGGGGGGGACGGGTGAGGGTTACCCTACATACCACCTCCTGGCGGGATGTTGAACCTTCTGGCTCCCAGCGCCGGTATGAGAACCGATTCTGTTATACAGTATGCTGTGTTCTATACAGGATATATGTTGTGGCCTATGCTGCATTTGTCTTACATGCTACATCTGTGTTGTATCCTAAGCTTCATCTGTGTTACATCCTATGCTGCATTTGTGCTGTGTCCTATGTTGCATTTATGTTCTATCCTATGCTGCATTCATGTTGTGTCCTATGCTGCATTTGTGCTGTGTCCTATGTTGCATTTATGTTGTGTCCTTTGCTGCATTTTTGTTGTGTCTTATGTTGTTTTTATGTTGTGTCCTATGCTGCATTTCTGTTGTGTCCTATGCAGCATTTCTGTTGTGTCCTATGCTTCATGTGTGTTACAGCCTATGCTGCATTTGTGTTGTGTCCTATGCTGCATTTGTGTTGTGTCCTATGCTGCACTTGTGTTGTGTCCTATGCTGCATTTGTGTTGTGTCCTATGCTGCATTTGTGTTGTGTCCTATGCTGCATTTGTGTTGCGTTCTGTACAGCATTTCTGTTGTGTCCTATGCTGCATTTGTGCTGTGTCCTATGTTGCATTTATGTTGTGTCCTAAGCTGCATTTGTGTTGTGTGCTATGCTTCATGTGTGTTGTGTACTAAGCTTCATGTGTGTTACATGCTATGCTGCATTTGTGCTGTGTCCTATACTGCATTTATGCTGTGTCCTATGCTGCATTTGTGCTGTGTCCTATGCTACATTTATGTTGTGTCCTATGCTGCATTTGTGTTGTGTCCTATGCAGCATTTGTGTTGTATCCTATGCTGCATTTGTGTTGTGTCCTATGCTGCATTTATGTTGTGTCCTATGCAGCATCTATGTTGTGTCCTATGCTGCATCCTATGCTGCATTTATGTTGTGTCCTATGTTGTGTTTGTGTTGTGTCCTATGTTGCATTTGTGTTGTGTCCTATGTTGCATTTGTGTTGTGTCCTATGTTGTATTTGTGTTGTGTCCTATGTTGCATTTATCTTGTGTCCTATGCTGCATTTCTGTTGTGACCTATGCTGAATTTGTGTTGTGTCCTATGCTGCATTTGTGTTGTGGTCTGTACAGCATTTCTGTTGTGTCCTAAGCTTCATGTGTGTTACATCCTATGCTGCATTTGTGCTGTGTCCTATGTTGCATTTATGTTGTGTCCTATGCTGCATTTCTGTTGTGTCCTATGCAGCATTTCTGTTGTGTCCTATGCTTCATGTGTGTTACATCCTATGCTGCATTTGTGTTGTGTCCTATGCTGCACTTGTGTTGTGTCCTATGCTGCATTTGTGTTGTGTCCTATGCTGCATTTGTATTGCGTTCTGTACAGCATTTCTGTTGTGTCCTATGCTGCATTTGTGCTGTGTCCTATGTTGCATTTATGTTGTGTCCTATGCTGCATTTGTGTTGTGTCCTATGCTTCATGTGTGTTGTGTACTAAGCTTCATGTGTGTTACATGCTATGCTGCATTTGTGCTGTGTCCTATGCTGCATTTATGCTGTGTCCTATGCTGCATTTGTGCTGAGTCCTATGCTACATTTATGTTGTGTCCTATGCTGCATTTGTGTTGTGTCCTATGCAGCATTTGTGTTGTGTCCTATGCTGCATTTGTGTTGTGTCCTATGCTGCATTTATGTTGTGTCCTATGCAGCATCTATGTTGTGTCCTATGCTGCATCCTATGCTGCATTTATGTTGTGTCCTATGTTGTGTTTGTGTTGTGTCCTATGTTGCATTTGTGTTGTGTCCTATGTAGCATTTGTGTTGTGTCCTATGTTGTATTTGTGTTGTGTCCTATGTTGCATTTATCTTGTGTCCTATGCTGCATTTCTGTTGTGTCCTATGCTGAATTTGTGTTGTGTCCTATGCTGCATTTGTGTTGTGTCCTATGCTGCATTTGTGTTGTGTTCTGTACAGCATTTCTGTTGTGTCCTAAGCTTCATGTGTGTTACATCCTATGCTGCATTTGTGCTGTGTCCTATGTTGCATTTATGTTGTGTCCTATGCTGCTTTTCTGTTGTGTCCTATGCAGCATTTCTATTGTGTCCTATGCTTCATGTGTGTTACATCCTATGCTGCATTTGTGTTGTGTCCTATGCTGCATTTGTGTTGTGTCCTATGCTGCACTTGTGTTGTGTCCTATGCTGCATTTGTGTTGTGTCCTATGCTGCATTTGTGTTGCGTTCTGTACAGCATTTCTGTTGTGTCCTATGCTGCATTTGTGCTGTGTCCTATGTTGCATTTATGTTGTGTCCTATGCTGCATTTGTGTTGTGTCCTATGCTTCATGTGTGTTGTGTACTAAGCTTCATGTGTGTTACATGATATGCTGCATTTGTGCTGTGTCCTATGCTGCATTTATGCTGTGTCCTATGCTGCATTTGTGCTGTGTCCTATGCTACATTTATGTTGTGTCCTATGCTGCATTTGTGTTGTGTCCTATGCAGCATTTGTGTTCTGTCCTATGCTGCATTTGTGTTGTGTCCTATGCTGCATTTGTGTTGTGTCCTATGTTGCATTTGTGTTGTGTCCTATGCTGCATTTATGTTGTGTCCTATGCAGCATCTATGTTGTGTCCTATGTTGCATTTGTGTTGTGTCCTATGTTGCATTTGTGTTGTGTCCTATGTTGGATTTGTGTTGTGTCCTATGTTGCATTTGTGTTGAGTCCTATGTTGCATTTATCTTGTGTCCTATGCAGCATTTATGTTTTGTCCTATGCTGCATTTGTGTTGTGTCCTATGCAGCATTTATGTTGTGTCCTATGTTGCATTTATGTTGTGTCCTATGTTGCATTTATGTTGTGTCCTATGCAGCATTTATGTTGTGTCCTATGTTGCATTTATGTTGTGTCCTATGCTGCATTTGAGTTGTGTTTTGTACAGCATCTCTGTTGTGTTCTATGCTTCATGTGTCTTGTGTCCTATGCTGCATTTGTGTTGTGTCCTATGCAGCAATTATGTTGTGTCCTATGCTGCATTTGTGATGTGTCCTATGTTGCATTTGTGTTGTGTCCTATGCAGTATTTATGTTGTGTCCTATGCAGCATTTATGTTGTGTCCTATGTTGCATTTATGTTGTGTCCTATGCTGCATTTATGTTGTGTCCTATGTTGCATTTATGTTGTGTCCTATGCTGCATTTGTGTTGTGTTTTGTACAGCATCTCTGTTGTGTCCTATGTTTCATGTGTGTTGTGTCCTATGCTGCATTTGGTGTTGTGTACTATACTGCATTTGGTGTTGTGTCCTATGCTGCAGTTGTGTTGTGTACTATGCTGCATTTGTGTTGTGTCTTAAGCTGCATTTGGTGTTGTGTACTATGCTGCATTTCTGTTGTGTCCTATGCTTCATGTGTGTTGTGTCCTATGCTGCGTTTGGTGCTGTGTCCTATGCTGCATTTGGTGCTGTGTCCTATGCTGCATTTGGTGCTGTGTCCTATGCTGCATCTGGTGTTGTGTACTATGCTGCATTTGGTGCTGTGTACTATGCTGCATTTGGAGCTGTGTCCTATGCTGCGTTTGGTGCTGTGTCCTATGCTGCGTTTGGTGCTGTGTCCTATGCTGCATTTGGTGCTGTGTCCTATGCTGCATTTGGTGCTGTGTCCTATGCTGCATTTGGTGTCTCTTATGCTGCATTTGGTGCTGTGTCCTATGCTGCATTTGGTGCTGTGTCCTATGCTGCATTTGGTGCTGTGTCCTATGCTGCATTTGGTGTCTCTTATGCTGCATTTGGTGCTGTGTCCTATGCTGCATTTGGTGCTGTGTACTATGCTACATTTGGTACTGTGTCCTATGCTGCATTTGGTGCTGTGTCCTATGCTGCATTTGGTGCTGTGTCCTATGCTGCATTTGGTGCTGTGTCCTATGCTGCATTTGGTGCTGTGTGCTATGCTGCATTTGGTGTTGTGTACTATGCTGCATTTGGTGCTGTGTCCTATGCTGCATTTGGTGCTGTGTCCTATGCTGCATTGGGTGCTGTGTCCTATGCTGCATTGGGTGCTGTGTCCTATGCTGCATTGGGTGCTGTGTACTATGCTGCATTTGGTGATGTGTCCTATGCTGCATTTGGTGCTGTGTCCTATGCTGCATTTGGTGCTGTGTCCTATGCTGCATTTGGTGCTGTGTACTATGCTGCATTTGGTGCTGTGTCCTATGCTGCATTTGGTTCTGTGTACTATGCTGCATTTGGTGTTGTGTCTTATGCTGCATTTGATGCTGTGTACTATGCTGCATTTGTGCTGTGTCCTATGCTGCATTTGGTGCTGTGTCCTATGCTGCATTTGGTGTTGTGTCTTATGCTGCATTTGATGCTGAGTACTATGCTGCATTTGTGCTATGTCCTATGCTGCATTTGGTGTTGTGTCTTATGCTGCATTAGTTTTGTGCCCTATGCAGTATTTGTGTTGTGTCCTATGTTGCATTTGTGTTGTGTCTTATGTTGCATTTGTGTTGTGTCCAATGTTGCATTTGTGTTGTTTCCTATGTTGCATTTGTGGTGTGTCCTATGCTTCATGTGTGTTGTGTCCTATGCTGCATTTGGTGTTGTGTACTATGCTGCATTTGGTGTTGTGTCCTATGCTGCATTTGTGTTGTGTACTATGCTGCATTTGTGTTGTGTCTTATGCTGCATTTGGTGTTGTGTACTATGCTGCATTTGGTGCTGTGTCCTATGCTGCATTTGTGCTGTGTCCTATGCTGCATTTGTGTTGTGTCCTATGTTGCATTTGTGTTGTGTCCTATGCTGCATTTGTGTTGTGTCCTATGCAGCATCTGTGTTGTGTCCTATGCTGCATCCTATGCTGCATTTATGTTGTGTCCTATGTTGCATTTATCTTGTGTCCTATGCTGCATTTCTGTTGTGTCCTATGCTGAATTTGTGTTGTGTCCTATGCTGCATTTGTGTTGTGTCCTATGCTGCATTTGTGTTGTGTTCTGTACAGTATTTCTGTTGTGTCCTAAGCTTCATGTGTGTTACATCCTATGCTGCAATTGTGCTGTGTCTTATGTTGCATTTATGTTGTGTCCTATGCTGCATTTCTGTTGTGTCCTATGCAGCATTTCTGTTGTGTCCTATGCTCCATGTGTGTTACATCCTATGCTGCATTTGTGTTGTGTCCTATGCTGCATTTGTGTTGTGTCCTATGCTGCACTTGTGTTGTGTCCTATGCTGCATTTGTGTTGTGTCCTATGCTGCATTTGTGTTGCGTTCTGTACAGCATTTCTGTTGTGTCCTATGCTGCATTTGTGCTGTGTCCTATGTTGCATTTATGTTGTGTCCTATGCTGCATTTGTGTTGTATCCTATGCTTCATGTGTGTTGTGTACTAAGCTTCATGTGTGTTACATGCTATGCTGCATTTGTGCTGTGTCCTATGCTGCATTTATGCTGTGTCCTATGCTGCATTTGTGCTGTGTCCTATGCTGCATTTATGTTGTGTCCTATGCTGCTTTGTGTTGTGTCCTATGGAGCATTTGTGTTCTGTCCTATGCTGCATTTGTGTTGTGTCCTATGCTGCATTTGTGTTGTGTCCTATGCTGCATTTATGTTGTGTCCTATGCAGCATCTATGTTGTGTCCTATGTTGCATTTGTGTTGTGTCCTATGTTGCATTTGTGTTGTGTCCTATGTTGTATTTGTGTTGTGTCCTATGTTGCATTTGTGTTGTTTCCTATGTTGCATTTGTGTTGTGTCCTATGTTGCATTTATCTTGTGTCCTATGCAGCATTTATGTTGTGTCCTATGCTGCATTTGTGTTGTGTCCTATGCAGCATTTATGTTGTGTCCTATGTTGCATTTATGTTGTGTCCTATGTTGCATTTATGTTGTGTCCTATGCAGCATTAATGTTGTGTCCTATGTTGCATTTATGTTGTGTCCAATGCTGCATTTGTGTTGTGTTTTGTAAAGCATCTCTGTTGTGTTCTATGCTTCATGTGTCTTGTGTCCTATGCTGCATTTGTGTTGTGTCCTATGCAGCAATTATGTTGTGTCCTATGCTGCATTTGTGATGTGTCCTATGTTGCATTTGTGTTGTGTCCTATGCAGTATTTATGTTGTGTCCTATGCAGCATTTATGTTGTGTCCTATGTTGCATTTATGTTGTGTCCTATGCTTCATTTATGTTGTGTCCTATGTTGCATTTATGTTGTGTCCTATGCTGCATTTGTGTTGTGTTTTGTACAGCATCTCTGTTGTGTCCTATGCATCATGTGTGTTGTGTCCTATGCTGCATTTGGTGTTGTGTACTATGCTGCATTTGGTGTTGTGTCCTATGCTTCATTTGTGTTGTGTACTATGCTGCATTTGTGTTGTGTCTTATGCTGCATTTGGTGTTGTGTACTATGCTGCATTTCTGTTGTGTCCTATGCTTCATGTGTGTTGTGTCCTATGCTACGTTTGGTGCTGTGTGCTATGCTGCATTTGGTGCTGTGTCCTATGCTGCATTTGGTGCTGTGTCCTATGCTGCATTTGGTGCTGTGTCCTATGCTGCATTTGGTGTTGTGTACTATGCTGCATTTGGTGCTGTGTACTATGCTGCATTTGGTGCTGTATCCTATGCTGCATTTGGTGCTGTGTCCTATGCTGCATTTGGTGCT
The DNA here is from genome assembly GCA_031769625.1 of Taudactylus pleione. NCBI lineage: Eukaryota > Metazoa > Chordata > Amphibia > Anura > Myobatrachidae > Taudactylus > Taudactylus pleione. The sequence goes on from JAUIMM010000536.1 coordinate 1,286,615, forward strand.
GTGTCCTATGCTGCATTTGGTTTCTCTTATGCTGCATTTGGTGCTGTGTCCTATGCTGCATTTAATACTGTGACCTATGCTGCATTTGGTGCTGTGTGCTATGCTGCATTTGGTGCTGTGTCCTATGCTGCATTTGGTGTCTCTTTTGCTGCATTTGGTGCTGTGTCCTTTGATGCATTTGGTGCTGTGTCCTATGCTGCATTTGGTGCTGTGTCCTATGCTGCATTTGGTGCTGTGTCCTATGCTGCATTTGGTGCTGTGTCCTATGCTGCATTTGGTGTCTCTTATGCTGCATTTGGTGCTGTGTCCTATGCTGCATTTGGTGCTGTGTCCTATGCTGCGTTTGGTGTTGTGTCCTATGCTGCGTCTGGTGCTGTGTCCTATGCTGCATTTGGTGCTGTGTTCTATGCTGCATTTGGTGCTGTGTCCTATGCTGCGTTTGGTGTTGTGTCCTATGCTGCGTTTGGAGTTGTGTCCTATGCTGCGTTTGGTGCTGTGTCCTATGCTGCGTTTGGTGCTGTGTCCTATGCTGCGTTTGGGGCTTTGTCCTATGCTGCGTTTGGTGCTGTGTCCTATGCTGCATTTGTGCTGTGTCTTATGCTGCATTTGGTGCTGTGTCCTATGCTGCATTTGGTGCTGTGTCCTATGCTGCATTTGGTGTCTCTTATGCTGCATTTGGTGCTGTGTCCTATGCTGCATTTGGTGCTGTGTCCTATGCTGCATTTGGTGCTGTGTCCTATGCTGCATTTGGTGCTGTGTCCTATGCTGCATTTGGTGCTGTGTACTACGCTGCATTTGGTGCTGTGTCCTACGCTGCATTTGGTGCTGTGTCCTACGCTGCATTTGGTGTTGTGTCCTATGTTGCATTTATGTTGTGTCCTATGCTGCATTTGGTGCTGTGTCCTATGCTGCATTTGGAGCTGTGTCCTATGCTGCATTTGGTGCTGTGTCCTATGCTGCATTTGGTGCTGTGCCCTATGCTGCATTTGGTGCTGTGTCCTATGCTGCATTTGGTGTTGTGTACTATGCTGCATTTGGTGCTGTGTCCTACGCTGCATTTGGTGCTGTGTCCTACGCTGCATTTGGTGTTGTGTACTATGCTGCATTTGGTGCTGTGTCCTATGCTGCATTTGGTGCTGTGTCCTATGCTGCATTTGGTGCTGTGTCCTATGCTGCATTTGGTGCTGTGTCCTATGCTGCATTTGGTGTTGTGTCTTATGCTGCATTTGATGCTGTGTCTTGTGCTGTATTTGAAGCTGTGTCCTATGCTGCATTTGGTGTTGTGTCTTATGCTGCATTTGTGCTGTGTACTATGCTGCATTTGGTGTTGTGTGTTATGCTGCATTAGTGTTGTGTCCTATGCAGTAATTGTGTTGTGTCCTATGTTGCATTTGTGTTGTGTCCTATGTTGCATTTGTGTTGTGTCCTATGTTGCATTTGTGTTGTGTCCTATGCTTCATGTGTGTTGTGTCCTATGCTGCATTTGGTGTTGTGTACTATGCTGCATTTGGTGTTGTGTCCTATGCTGCATTTGTGTTGTGTACTATGCTGCATTTGTGTTGTGTACTATGCTGCATTTGATGCTGTGTCCTATGCTGCATTTGGTGTTGTGTCCTAGGCTGCATTTGGTGTTGTGTCCTAGGCTGCATTTGGCACTGTGTCCTATGCTGCATTTGGTGCTGTGTCCTATGCTTCATGTGTGTTGTGTCCTATGCTGCGTTTGGTGCTGTGTCCTATGCTGCGTTTGGTGCTGTGTCCTATGCTGCGTTTGGTGCTGTGTCCTATGCTGCGTTTGGTGCTGTGTCCTATGCTGCGTTTGGTGCTGTGTCTTATGCTGCGTTTGGTGCTGTGTCTTATGCTGCGTTTGGTGCTGTGTCCTATGCTGCGTTTGGTGTTGTGTCCTATGCTGCGTTTGGTGCTGTGTCCTATGCTGCGTTTGGTGCTGTGTCCTATGCTGCGTTTGGTGCTGTGTCCTATGCTGCCTTTGGTGTCTCTTATGCTGCATTTGGTGTCTCTTATGCTGCATTAGGTGCTGTGTCCTATGCTGCATTTGGTGCTGTGTACTATGCTGTATTTGGTGCTGTGTCCTGTGCTGCATTTGGTGCTGTGTCCTATGCTGCGTTTGGTGTTGTGTCCTATGCTGCGTCTGGTGCTGTGTACTATGCTGCGTTTGGTGCTGTGTCCTATGCTGCCTTTGGTGCTGTGTCCTATGATGCATTTGGTGCTGTGTCCTATGCTGCGTTTGGTGTTGTGACCTATGCTGCGTTTGGTGTTGTGTCCTATGCTGCATTTGGTGCTGTGTCCTATGCTGCGTTTGGTCTTGTGTCCTATGCTGCGTTTGGTGCTGTGTCCTATGCTGCGTTTGGTGCTGTGTCCTATGCTGCGTTTGGTGCTGTGTCCTATGCTTTGTTTGGTGCTGTCTCCTATGCTGCATTTGGTGTTGTGTCCTATGCTGCGTTTGGTGTTGTGTGCTATGATGCGTTTGGTGTTGTGTCCAATGCTGCGTTTGAGTTGTGTCCTATGCTGCATTTGGTGCTGTGTCCTATGCTGCATTTGGTGCTGTGTCCTATGCTGCGTTTGGTGCTGTGTCCTATGCTTCATTTGGTGCTGTGTACTATGCTGCATTTGGTGCTGTGTCCTATGCTGCGTTTGGTGCTGTCTCCTATGCTGCGTTTGGTGTTGTGTCCTATGCTGCGTTTGGTGTTGTGTGCTATGATGCGTTTGGTGTTGTGTCCAATGCTGCGTTTGAGTTGTGTCCTATGCTGCATTTGGTGCTGTGTCCTATGCTGCGTTTGGTGTTGTGTGCTATGCTGCGTTTGGTGTTGTGTCCTATGCTGCATTTGGTGCTGTGTCCTATGCTGCGTTTGGTGCTGTGTACTATGCTGCATTTGGTGCTGTGTACTATGCTGCGTTTGGTCTTGTGTACTATGCTGCGTTTGGTGCTGTGTCCTATGCTGCGTTTGGTGCTGTGTACTATGCTGCGTTTGGTGCTGTGTCCTATGCTGCGTTTGGTGCTGTGTCCTATGCTGCTTTTGGTGCTGTGTCCTATGCTGCGTTTGGTGCTGTGTCCTATGCTGCGTTTGGTGTTGTGTCCTATGCTGCGTTTGGTGTTGTGTGCTATGATGCATTTGTGTTGTGTGCTATGATGCATTTGGTGTTGTGTCCAATGCTGCATTTGTGTTGTGTCCTATGCTGCATTTGGTGTTGTGTCTAATGCTGCATTTGGTGCTGTGTCCTATGCTGCATTTGGTGCTGTGTCCTATGCTGCATTTGCTGCTGTGTCCTATGCTGCATTTGGTGTTGTGTCCTATGCTGCATTTGCTGTTGTGTCCTATGCTGCATTTGGTGCTGTGTCCTATGCTGCATTTGGTGTTGTGTTCTATGCTGCATTTGGTGCTGTGTCCTATGCTTCATTTGGTGCTGTGTCCTATGCTGCATTTGGTGTTGTGTCCTATGCTGCATTTGGTGTTGTGTCCTATGCTGCATTTGGTGTTGTGTGCTATGCTTCATGTGTGTTGTGTGCTATGCTGCATTTGGCGCTGTGTCCTATGCTGCATTTGTGTTGTGTACTATGCTGCATTTGGCGCTGTGTCCTATGCTTCATGTGTGTTGTGTACTATGCTGCATTTGGCGCTGTGTCCTATGCTGCATTTGGTGTTGTGTACTATGCTGCATTTGGCGCTGTGTCCTATGCTGCATTTGTGTTGTGTACTATGCTGCATTTGGCGCTGTGTCCTATGCTTCATGTGTGTTGTGTACTATGCTGCATTTGGCGCTGTGTCCTATGCTGCATTTGGTGTTGTGTCCTATGCTGCATTTGTGTTGTGTCCTATGATGCATTTGTGTTGTGTCCTATGCTGCATTTGGTGTTGTGTCTAATGCTGCATTTGTGTTGTGTCCTATGCTGCATTTGGTGCTGTGTCCTATGCTGCATTTGGTGCTGTGTCTTATGCTGCATTTGGTGTTGTGTCCTATGCTGCATTTGGTGTTGTGTGCTATGCTTCATGTGTGTTGTGTACTATGCTGCATTTGGCGCTGTGTCCTATGCTGCATTTGTGTTGTGTCCTATGCTGCATTTGGTGCTGTGTCCTATGCTGCATTGGTGCTGTGTCCTATGCTTCATGTGTGTTGTGTACTATGCTGCATTTGGCGCTGTGTCCTATGCTGCATTTGTGTTGTGTCCTATGATGCATTTGTGTTGTGTCCTATGCTGCATTTGGTGTTGTGTCTAATGCTGCATTTGTGTTGTGTCCTATGCTGCATTTGGTGCTGTGTCCTATGCTGCATTTGGTGCTGTGTCTTATGCTGCATTTGGTGTTGTGTCCTATGCTACATTTGGTGTTGTGTCATATGCTGCATTTGGTGCTGTGTCCTATGCTGCATTTGGTGCTGTGTCCTATGCTGCATTTGGTGTTGTGTCCTATTCTGCATTTGGTGCTGTGCCCTATGCTGCATTTGGTGTTGTGTCCTATGCTGCATTTGGTGCTGTGTCCTATGCTGCAATTGGTCCTGTGTCCTATGCTGCATTTGGTGCTGTGTACTATGCTGCATTTGGTGTTGTGTCCTATGCTGCATTTGGCGCCGTGTACTATGCTGCATTTGGCGCCGTGTCCTATGCTGCATTTGGCGCTGTGTCCTATGCTGCATTTGGTGTTGTATCCTATGCTGCATTTGGTGCTGTGTCCTATGCTGCAATTGGTCCTGTGTCCTATGCTGCATTTGGTGCTGTGTACTATGCTGCATTTGGTGTTGTGTCCTATGCTGCATTTGGCGCCGTGTACTATGCTGCATTTGGCGCCGTGTCCTATGCTGCATTTGGCGCTGTGTCCTATGCTGCATTTGGTGTTGTATCCTATGCTGCATTTGGTGCTGTGTACTATGCTGCATCTGGTGCTGTGTCCTATGCTGCATCTGGTGTTGTGTACTATGCTGCATTTGGTGCTGTGTCCTATGCTGCATTTGGTGCTGTGTCCTATGCTGCATCTGGTGCTGTGTCCTATGCTGCATTTGGTGTTGTGTCCTATGCTGCATTTGGTGCTGTGTCCTATGCTGCATTTGGTGCTGTGTCCTATGCTGCATTTGGTGCTGTGTCCTATGCTGCATTTGGTGCTGTGTCCTATGCTGCATTTGGTGCTGTGTCCTATGCTGCATTTGGTGCTGTGTCCTATGATGCATTTGTTTTGTGTCATGCTGCATTTTGTGTTGTGTCTTATGCTGCGTTTGGTGTTGTGTCCTATGCTGCGTTTTGTGCTGTGTCCTATGCTGCGTTTGGTGTTGTGTCCTATGCTGCATTTGTGTTGTGTCCTATGCTGCGTTTGGTGTTGTGTGATATGCTGCATTTGTAGTACATGATGCTGCAGACATTGGGCCTGATTCAGACCCGCTCGCGAGCGCATAGCCACATGCATGCACAAGCCCCAGGGCGAGAAATTCTCTCGCTCCGGGACTCACTACAAAAGGGGCATCTGTCGATGTTGATTGACATCTCGCCCCATTTTGTAGGCGTGGCTACACAAACGGAGGCGTTCCAGAAGGAACGCCTGCCATTTGTGGGAGGCACCACTGACATCACCAGTGATGTCAGTGGAGAGCTTCCTGCTCTGTTAGAGCAGGACGCTCTCTGGGGCTTACGACGGACGAGACCCTACCACAAGGGTCTCATCGCAAGCCCCGATGATCGCGATGGTTGCGACCATCACCTGGCCGCCCACAAAAGCTGTGGGTGGTCACCCACAGCTTAGCGAGCTGCCTGGAGGCCGCAAAAAAAATAAAAAAAATGCCCTGATTCAGAGCGAGCGTTCTTAAAGAGCGTCTTGCTTTGATTCATGTCCATTGGCTTTTATTTAGTAAACTGCACCATCTCATTGGTTGCTTTTGGCGACAGCTTATCTGCACACAATTAATCAATTTATTAACTAAAAAGCACAAGTGTAATTTAAGGCCATTTGTTGGTGTCTTGTTACATCCATGTGGATATGTGTATGGGACGGGCATATATTAGTACATCTCAATGGTAGCCGCTGCAGGGGTGCAGACTGTTGTTTCAGTGTGGACAGGGGTGTACTTAGCTACATGAAGGCTAAGGGGCAGGAATGAGTCTCATAGTGAACCCAAATGTGATAACGACATATTGAAATAAGCTTCAAGATGACAAAAACATTGCATTTTGGGGACCTTTGCAGGATAGTTGGAGGCCTTGGAGTTTTCCCTCTCAAACATAACCCGCATTAGCCAATTCTTTTACTCGGATGCACCATCCAGGGGTAACTCCACTTAAATAATGTGACAAATGGAGCTTGCAGGCTTTAATGGCTAATGCTGTCTAAAAAAGCTAGCCAATGAGACCAAGTTCTGAGATGCTAAGCTTTTTGGAGCTGGAATATTGGGCAAGTTCATAGTCCCCATAGAAAATGTTAGAATGCAATGTGTCTCCTCACTGTGCATTCATGCTGGGCACTAGGACCCAGTGTGCGAGGAGGTCCGTCCTCCACCCTGATGAGCCTGATGTGCTCCTGCACACGGGACTGCAGCCATCTTAGTACTGTATGGTATGACATGGTGGGAGACAGTAATCTCCTGCTTAGCTCCCTAAAGAGAGACCTGATTATTACCTGATATAAAGCTATTCCAGCATCTTGCACCACTACCTGCAAGCAGCATACACTCACTGGCTGGTCAGCTGTACAGAACACCGCTCCACTATATCACCAGTGTGCATCATGTAACAGTGAGTACGGCTGTACCTGCTACATTTCTATAAACCAAGTTACTGGTTAAGTACCTGGGCTGTTCATAGTTTGAGTCATCCGCCGGTGTGTGCCTACATAACTCTGTAGTATCAACACTTGCACACTCATCATTTCCAACAAAAAAGGGACTGTTATTGTGAATAAAATTGTATCTCTGATATCTGCGACGGTACCAGGGGCATATTTACCATGGGTGCAGGGTGTGCGGTGCACACGGACCCCTGGGTCCTGAGGGGGCCTGCACCGAACACCTTGCTCCCATATTATACTTACCTCTCTGGAGTCCCAAATCAGCGCCGGTGTCAGCGGTGTAAAACGTCTGCTGCTGCCACTTTCCCGTCTTTTTGCGCATGCGCAGTACAGGGAAAATGGCTACCACATACCTCCCAACATGACCCTCTCCAGGAGGGACACAATGCTCTGGTCCTGGACTTCCCTGGTAATTTTTGATTGGTGGAGGCTCCAGAGGTGGGGCTGCAGCACACTCCAAAGATCAAATAGGGGAGTCACACCAACTGCCAGTGGGTCCCAGCCAGTGATGTTTGGCAGTGTGTGAAATGACAGTAGGTGTGGCTCCCCTATTTGACTTTTGAACTGTTCTGCAGCCCCGCCTCTTACCAGGGAAGTCCAGGACCAGAGCATTTTGTCCCTCCTTTAGAGGGTCATGTTGGGAGGTATGATACCGTGGCCATTTTCCCGGTGACCTATGCATGTACTATAGACTCTGAGCACACTCTAGTGCCCAGAGTCTATCAGTGCGCTGCCGGCCGCCAGACTGAGAGGAGGGGATTCATTGCTAGGCAACTGGTTGCCATGGCGAGGGGATCCATTGCTAGGCAACTGGTTGCCATGGCGATGGTTGCTAATCAACTGGTTGCCATGGCAACCGTTGCCATGGTGATGGTTGCTAGGCAACTGAGGGGTCTATTTACTAAGCAGTGTTAGGAGACAGAGTGAAAAGTGATAAGGTGCCAGCCAATCAGCTCCCAGCTGTCATTTTTCAAACATAGCCTGTGAGATGACAGTTGGGAGCTGATTGGCTGGCACCTTATCACTTTCTTATCACTTTTCACTCTGTCTCATAAGACTGCTTACTTACTAGACCCCTATGACTGATGGAGACTACACACGTGCCCCCTCCTCTCTATAAACGCCCCTGGGCTGTACCCTTATAATAAATGGGCACGGTACTTAAATATCGCAAATCGCCATTTTCAGAAGATTGGCCACAAAACTAGTTTAATAAACAGGCTCCTAAGAGACATTACAGTGATAATCAGCAATGGCATTGTGCCCCTAAGTAGTATATTAACTCTCTTTACTGTACACTTCTTTATAACTGTTACAAAGGAGCCTATTTATCAAATGATATTTACAGCATATCCCCCGAAAATATTAAGGATCCTCCAAATGTATGATGGAAGGAGCACACTAATATATATATATATTTGTTTATGTACTATGTAAGGCGCTGCGGAACACTTGTGGCGCCATATAAATAAAGGATAATAATAATCCGGAGTTTAGCCCTGACAGCTAATGCCACCTGAAGATGACGTTATCCACTTTGCAAAATGTACCGGAATTGGCCACCACACAAATGCGTGGCCAGTGAACCGTGTATGTGCAGTAGCACAAAGAGGTCCCGTTATAGTCGGGGACGGATTGGAAATTTAAAGTGGCCCTGGATTAAACTGTGAAAGTGGCCAAGTGGGCGTGGCCTTGTGGTAGGGGGTGTAGCTCAATGTGAAATGCCATGCCCACAAGCCACCCCCCCTGTTTCTGTCATGCTAGCGGCATGTCCACCGCCCCAGGAGCTGATAGCCATGCCCACCGTCCCTCTCCCCAGTGAATAAGCACAGTGAGCATGTGAATGAGTATTTTCCTACCTATATGATTTTTCTGCAATGAAGGAACCTTTGAAAAAATTTGGGCCTGAGTCAGAGGTGCACGCTATTTGCGTGCGCTCGCTCTGAATCAGGGCATTTTTTTTAACGTTTCGGCCTCCTGGCCGCTCGCACAGCTGTGGGTGACCACCCACAGCTTGTGCAAGCGGCCTGGCGATGGTCGCGATTATCGGCATTGCGAGGAGACCCTAAGGTAGGGTCTCAGCACTCATAATGCCAAGTGGACTTCTTGCCTCCGTTTGTTCAGCCACCCCCCTGTACCCGCCTACAAAATGGGGCGAGCTGTTGATCAACATCGACAGCCACCCCGTTTTATTGCGAGCCCTGGAGTGAGTGAAGTTCTCACTCGCTACGAGGCTTGCGCACGGGCGTGGTGTGCGTCACGCGTGCACACTGGGCCAACATCGAGCTATGCGCTCGCGAGCAGGTCTGAATCAGGCCCTTTGGTCCTCCCTGGACAGGCAGTGATCACTATTCATGCAGGAGATCACATGGTCTGGAAGCCGCCTGTTTGCGTAGCAATAAAGCCAATGTCATCATCATGCAACAGAGGTTCAACTAGATACAGTAACAACATTTTTGGGGCAGGACAAAATGTGAGTTTCCCTTATCAAAATTTTTTATATTAATAAAATATATTTGCTCATTTGGTTCCATTTGCATCAATAATATGGTTTCATTAGAATTGTTGGCTTACTGAAGATTATTGTCCCCCAAGTCTTTTCTTCTAATAGTACCAGTGGTCCTACCGTCCTCTATGTGTGTCTCCAGCACCATCGCCTCGGTGCGTCTCCAGCCCATACTCCCCTATGTGTCCCTCCAGTGCCACCCAGTCTCTCCAGCACCATCCTTCTGTCTCCCCAATGCCATCATCCTGCGTCTCCCTAGCACCATTATCCTGCTGTCAGGATTTTGCCTGGGATCGGCTGTTACCTACCGCAGCACCGGCTTCCCCTCACTAGTGTGAGCAGTGAGATGTCTGGTGCAGCAGTGGGTGACTTGCTGAGTAGTCTCCCCGAGGCCCAGGTGACTGTCACGCAATTCTCCATATCAGAGTTCCTGGGGCGATGGTCATGGGTGCAGCCATCTTGGCTGAATCACCTGATAGATCCTTATCCAGTGGTAGCTGTGTCAGTTCTCAGCTGACATGCCCATCCAATGGACTGCTACCTAGGGGTATAAACAGGACTCTAGGTGAACAGGTAATTGCCCGATCAACTTCGTTATTCCCAGATGGTTGCTGTTTCTTCATCCAGGCTTCACATGCAATCTTCCAGAGACTCTTCCCAGTGGTATTTCCAGTATATGCTCTGTACATCTCCTTTGTACTAAGGGTCTAATTCTGAGGTGCTCGCTAGATGCGATTGCTCGCTCCCAGTGTATGCAAATTCAGCGCACACCCAACAAGGCAAGCGATCGCACGCCAAGGCATTAGCACGCCCACTATGTCTTGGCGAGCGATCACTTTATGTATACAGACGCCCATCCACCATTCATAAAACGCCCACTTGTGCACGTCATCTCCAGGAAGTGCATGAAAACATTGGTACATCGAGCACCATCGGATGTGTTCGCAGCGCTTGAGGTTGACTATACCTGGCCACAAGCACTGTGAGCACTTCAGTGTGAAATACAACCAGGTGACGTGTACTATGACGCTGCCTGTTAATTATGCACGCCTCTTTAACAGCTTTAAGATGCTCAGGCACGTCTGCGTTCACACCTCCACTCCCCCGTTTCCAGGGCCCTGCCCGTTACCACCCACAAACGGCCTCTCCTGTCACTCATTCCACTGGGCTGTCTTTGCTGGGCAAGTGAGCGCTTCCCGATCGCTGGGACTAGTTCGCGCACGCATACTACGATGCATACACATGCGCAATTGCATAACCGGCCAGGAACGAGCGAGCGCCGGCTTGCGAGAGGGTCTGAATAAGGTCCTAAGTCCTGTGTATTATTTACAAAGTGTCATATCCTTGTGCAGCAGTGTGATAGTACATTTACCAGTGTACAGACACTACATCATCCAAACTGGTGCAATCACCACTCTCCTTCAGTAACTGCAGCAAATCCTCACTTCCCTCCAGTGTTAGCTGCAGAACGTACTCCTCAGTGGATTCTCTCCCTCTGGTCTGCCACAGCACCTCTTCAGGAAACATCTCTATTGTGCTTCTCTGTACTAGTGGTACAGAGATTATATTTCCAGTGGGCCATAGCGGTGTCTCTTTCTCTATTACCACTCGCATGAGTCGCATCGAATCCCTGACCTGGGGACCGCAAGCTGCTTGCCGGGTGCAGCTGAAACCCATATCTCGCTTGGAGGGGTCACTGGTGAACACCTCCCGGCAGGTTAGACTCCGCACCCTAGGACAGGTCTCGCCAACATACGATGCTTGTGGACGAGGAGACTGAACATCCAGGCCCCTCGCTCCTGACTCCATTGACCCGGGACCACAACTTCCAGTCCCTCAGTAGAGGACTCCAGGATGCTAAACGTGACACCTGCATCTCCACAGTATAATCCTCCTGCCCTGGCACATACTAGCCCCCCTCCCCTACAGACAGATCATCCCCCCTTAGCACAGAATAGCCCCACTCCCCCACATACAGATCATCTTCCCTTAGCACAGAATAGACCTCTTTCACCATACAGCAGACCCCCTGCCTCTCATCTCCCCCTATTACAGCAGACCCGAAACTTACCACAACTGCTGTCGCAGGCTGCGGACCCGTGCCTGAGCACTCTTCCTCCAAGGTGCTGGCACAGCCGCGTCTGACGTAGTTGTTCTGGGTGGGGTTTTAATAGTAACGCGGCAAGGCCTCTTCTCGCAATAGAGGCGGGCCGCGGGCAGCTGACAGTTTTCTAGCTGTGACAGGCAGCCAGGCTGTCATGCTAAAAAAAAAAAAATAACAGCCAGGTGACGCGATTCGGGGGGCGGGGCCACAGTTGAAAAGCGGCCCCACAGACCAGTCAGCCCACCAGGATTTTTCCTGCTAAATGTAAGGGCCAATCCGCCCCTGGGTATAGTAGTGAAGTAGTGGAGCCCCTATTCCTGCATTCGTTTTTTTTATACATTCGGGCGACATATTATTTCTTATTACTGCGAATAACGGCAATAAGAAATTACAATTATTGGGTCTAAAACCCGATAATTGATAAATATGTCTCAAAGTAATTTTATTTTATCCTTCTACTTTTGGTTGCCATTATCCCATTGAGTTGTGGTGTGAGGTTCTGAATTTGTTGTGGACCCGGGTGGTGATAGGAGCAGACACAGAAGCAGACTTAAATGAAAAAGTGGGGTTTTTAATAAGCGACTGAGAAGACATGGGAATGGCAAACAAAAAGTCCAGGTATAGCACTAAGGTGCACTTGATAAATGTAGTGAGGGTTAATGAACAAATGTCCGGATAGTGACAGGCAGGAACAGTCCAGTATAAGTATGGTGAGCTAAAACAGAATGCAGGTATGATGAGCTGTAACAAAATGCAGGCTTGATGAGCTGTAAGTGAATGCAGGTTTGGTGAGCTGTATCTGATGCAGACAGAGGTAGTGAAGTCCAGCTGGGAGTGAAATGAAGCAAGGTGCAGGGAAACAGCAGGTTCAGGTACTCAGGCAGGTAAGAAGGTATATGGAGGGTGCAGGGTAAGTCCAGCAGGTTGGAGCAGGCAAGATTCAGGCTAGAAGCGTATTACAAGCAGGCAGGTAAGGCACAGGTACTCTCTCTCAGCCGCAGCTGAGAAACACGTTGCACTGGCAATGAATGAAGGCTCTGGACCTTCCTAAATACCAGGTGCCGCGCTGTTACTGGCTGGAAAGAACACATGACCCACCAGGAGTGGACAGCTTGAATCACATGACCTGAGGCAAGATGGCGACGCCCCTGCCACAACGACCTCACAGGTAATACCCAGCGGGTACCATGCCAAGAAACCCTGGCCGTGACATGTGGGTTTTAAAGGTAGCACCATGAATTATTAGATTTGGATTGACCACTAATTAGTTTTAATTAGGGTGAATCATCCAGTGAATGAACAGTTCAGGGAATTCTCATATGTAAAGGGATGGTGTATGTAGAAGATACAACATAATAACTATTGTGAAACATGTGCAATCATTATTACTATGTATACTTTTAAAATACATTTTTGTTTTAAAGACTGAAAGAATAGTTAGTATTCTACAACCAGAAAACAGGAGAGGTGTAGAAATGACCAGTGAATTAACACACAATGCTAGCGAATAAGCAAACAAGCCTAATAAATGAATAATATTACTTACATCAATAAAACATTGTCAATAGATCTAATCTAAGATTGTATGCACTAAGATGTAAGATTACTGTATTATACCTGAAATGTTCATTCACTGGTAGTGTTCATTCATTGACTGATTCACCCTGTAAGGGTTTAATATATTGTAGAAGGTATTTGTAGCTGTGCTAAGGTACAGTATATGTATTATAATATAGCATGTTATGCTTATTTATTCCATTACTGTACAGCCAGACTACACCATGGGTAGTTATACAGAAATTATTATTTATTTATTACCAGTTATTTATACACACATATTCCGCAGCGCTTTTACAGAGAATATTTGGTCATTCACATCAGTCCCTGCCCCAGTGGAGCTTACACTCTATATTCCCTATCACATGCGCACACACATACACACTAGGGTTAAGTTTTTTGTGTTGGGAGACAATTAACCTGCCACTATATTTTTGGAGTGTGGGAGGAAACCGGAGTACCTGGAGGAAACCCACGCAAGCACAGGGAGAATATATAAACTCCGCACAGGTAGAGCCGTGGTGGGAATTTAACCCATGACGTCAGTGCTGTGAGGCAGTAATGCTAACCATTACACCGTCTGTGCCAGTCATCAATGGCTGTTATATTATACTGACGGTGTCTGATAAACAAGCCACACATATTTTTCCTACCACCATCTACAACTGTTATTCCGTTACCATTCGTATCATTTGTTCCATACACCTTTTAGATTGTAAGCTCATTTTGGGAGAACCACCTATTCCTTCTGTTTCACATCATTGTATGTAATGTATTTGTATAATTATTCCCTAAATGTGCAGCACTATATATTATAATGGCATTTTAGAAATAAATACATGTATTATTATTATTAATAATAATAATAATAATAATAATAATAATAATAATAACATTTAATTCTTAGGACCCTTATATTTTCCATTGTGAAAATTGGCAAAATACACGTATTTGTATGTGCTGACAATTTGGTCCCATTGTTTCTAGTGTCTGAAGTTGAACCCCAAAAAAACTTACCTCAGCTCTAATATCCAGTCAACAACCCTAAATGCAAGTACGAGTGACAATGTTTGCAGTACAGCTAAAATAAAATATAATTTATCATTTGCTAAGGCTTATTGTGGGGCATATTGCTGGCTATTTAGTTTCCACACACACATGTGTTATGTTTATAAAATAATTAAAAAATATATATAATGTATAAAAAAACAAAAAAACAACTAACAAACAAAAAAAGCAAGTGGAAAGGAACATTGTAATTCACTGACTCCCTCATATTTTCTGGAATATATATAGAATCTTTGTATTTTGGATGTTGTGTAAAAATGTAATAAAACATAAAAATACCCAAACTAAGACAGAATAGCTAAAGAAATAGCCTTTAAATCAAATTGTCAGATTTCTCTGTCTTGCTAATAATCACTACGTAGTGTATCATCCTAAACAAATGCACATGAAAACTTTTATCAACCAAACTGGGACATGTCTAATTTGAGATGCATGACTGCACCACTTCAGAAGGGTTTTGGCAGCTTGTACAGTGGGGGATTCGCAAAGCTCCTGCAGTTAACGCCAAATAATCTTCGATTCCAGAGGTTTGCGAATCCGCCCTATGGGGATGAATTTATCAAGCTTTATTACTGGCTGCTGTGGCAATTGTGGATGTAGTTCCCACCGACTTCAATAGGCAGTGCGACCGGGGCAGCGATATACACCAATAACAGCTAAAGATGAATCAGTCCTCTAAGCTCCACTGCTCTGACAAGGACTCCAGGGTCCTTGTCCATGGATTATACTCCCAATAAAACTTGGATGTGAATATAATTTTTCTACCTGCCTACCTGTCTCCAGATGCACATTTTGCAAACAATATAGCTGCAAAATATCCTAATTATTTGCTCTATTATATATCACTCCTGCAGGTTCCTAAGTAGCAAATTACAAATAGAAATATTTGGACATGTCGTAGAGTAAATACATTTTAAAAAATATTTCACAAAATATCTAAACGCCATCATAATCCATTTAAAATTAATCAGATTACTACATTAGAAATGTTGGTAAATATAGTCGGAGGATGAATACAAGTCAGCAATCCCAGCTTATGTGTATGTATGTCCTTCTTCCAGCAGTACAAACAGGACCTCCTGAAGCCTAAAGAGATCCAGCTGTTCAGTACATACATGGAACAGTCAGATATTGTCCAGTTTTGCCACCGACGTGTATAGCTTGCTTGATTCTGAAGTTACTTACTGACTGCTGTCATATTTTTGTGAAAATCTATCCCACACAAATATAATGAGGAAAATTTAGTTTCTAAAAAATGAACTTCTTACATTTTTTTGAACAGCAAATAATAATAATAAAAAAATTAAAAGCTATTAATGTAACAAAAGTACAATATAAGTAACTTTATGCCACATAAACACTTTAAACTCTCATTTTTAATTTGTTTTATTCCATAACAGAGAAAATGTTAGCATTGATTAAAAATATAACTGGTTCAAAATAAGAAACCGCAGTACTGTCATCTATAGCAACCCCTTGGGGGGAATTCAACTAGCCGTGTTAAATTACCGCATGCTAATTGACTCCCCAGGGCTATTCAATAAGCCCCAAAGGCAGCCCGCAGGCAGCAGTCAACAGGGATTTTTTTTTCGGGTCTGGGCAAACCCGAAAATAAA
The DNA here is from genome assembly GCA_031769625.1 of Taudactylus pleione. Taxonomy (NCBI): domain Eukaryota; kingdom Metazoa; phylum Chordata; class Amphibia; order Anura; family Myobatrachidae; genus Taudactylus; species Taudactylus pleione. The sequence goes on from JAUIMM010000536.1 coordinate 1,302,245, forward strand.
TCCCAGATAAGTACCATGTTAACCGGTGAAGAGACCCTGTTAACATATAGTTCCGTGAACGGATTCTATGCGTTAACGCATGTTAACATGTCAATTTAAGGAACATTAAAAAGGGTCTCGGGTGAAAAAGGGTCTGGACTTGAATATCCCCAGGCATTAAAACCCGAGGCTACCACCCTTTCTAACCCCTGTTATCTGGTCAATTGAATTCGGGCTGTTATGACATTGACTTTGCCTCTATAACTAAAAGGCCCTGTTAGCATTAGTATACAAGGCAATAAACAATCTTATACCCCTTCATGTTTTTGTATATTATGTGGTTTGTTTAAGTAGACATACACAACTGTTTAAATTATACTACTTTAATACTTTATAATATAAACAATTTTGTTTACAGCATATACACACAGTACAGTACATCACTGCTCACATTGAGGCTAAGAGCACACGGTGTTCATCTCTATTTTGTATATTAGCTTTGGCTTCCCGACTAATAGATAGACAGTAATTAGATAGACAATGTCTAGATAGACACCAGATGTTAGACAGTCAATAGTTAGACAAGGATAAAAGTTCGACACGGACAAAAGTCAGACACACTAAAGTTAGACATGTAGAAAGTTCGACAGGTACAAAAGGTCAGAAGCTTAAAAGTTCAACATGAAAATGATCGACACAAAAGTGGTCAACATTTTTTATTTCAAATTTTTAGGATTAGGGTTAGGTTTAGGGTTAGGCACTTACTGGAGGGTTAGGGTTAGGCACTTACCCCCATGGTTAGAGTTAGACACCAGGAGGGAAAGTTAGGGTTAAGCACCAAGGGGAGGGTTAGAGTGAAGATTAGGGCTAAAAATTTTTTTACAAAAATTGTCGACCATTTTTGTGTTATTTTCATGTCGAACTTTTGACCCTGTCGACCTTTTGTACCTGTCGAACTTTTTACATGTCTAACTTTAGTGTGTCTGACTTTTGTCTGTGTCAAACTTTCTTCCCTGTCTAACTATTGAGTGTCTAACAACTGGTGGTTATCTAGACATTGTCTATCTAATTTCTGTCTATATCTTCTACCACACCCTATAGTTTGGTGTAAAAGGTTTTCAAATGCTATGTTGGAGTGTCTGTTATAAAGTTAAGTATACACTTATTGGGGTAGATGTATCAAGCCGTGTAGTGAGATAAAGTGGGGCAGTTGTCCAAATTAACTGATCAGCATCTAACTGTCATTTATCTAGCACAGTCTTTGCAATAACAGAAGCTGATTGGTTGTTTTGGGCAACTTTCTCCCCTTTATCTCTCTCCAGGGCGTGATACTCCTCACCTATTGTATGTTTCTTCAACAGTTCAGAAGGTCTCATAGCCATTCAGAAATTTTTATTATGAAAACAGAACTTTAACCATCAATTCAGAATTATGACCAGAAGGATATTGAGAAATAAAAAAATACTACATAGACATGGTTGGGACGCTTGAAATGCTTTCATTGTCCATTCTAGTAGAATTCTACGCAGAAGTTAATGGACAATAGACAATAACAAATATACTGAGGAACATTCGCACGGATCAAGGAAACTAATGAAAGTAAGATAAAACCTCTAGACATTTCTTGTGTGTACTTACTCATATATTATAATGTACTGTAATCTATTTTCTTATTGATTCCTTTGTATTTACAAAGTGCTCTGAAATGAGATCTAAACACATAAATTTAGTGCCATTGTGCACACAGCCAAAGTGGAAGTTATCATTTCAGCCTTTAGCCAGAACATCAGGAATTCAGCATTTCACACATGTTACAGAGTGATTGCACTCTGGTAGAATGGTATCAGAAATTCAAGTTTGCACTCAGGTAGCAGAATGTCATGGGCAAACTGAAAGCAAAATCTCAGGAACTCAGGATTGCACATGGGTAGCACAGCACTAGGAGCTCATGATTTCACACTGGTAGCAGAATGTCAGGAACTCAGTATAGCACACTACGAACAGGGTGCCAGGTAATCAGGATAGCACACTTGGAATAAAGTGCCATTAACTCATGATAACAGGATTAGGATACCAGTTATGAAGAATAGCAGGAACAAGATATTAAGAGCAGTATCAAGATATCAGGTTAGTAGGTACAGACCTGCATCAAAGGGACTGATACTGTGTGAAATCATAAGCTCAACAAAGATCTGCCCATAACTGCAAAGAGATCCAAACTTTTAAAGGCCAGGAAACATATGCAGCTATTTAACTGCTGGGGGATGCAACAGGATTAACTACTATATTGCCAGAGCATCAGAAATCCAAGATAGAGCAACACCTCTGTCAGAGTATGATACTGCAACTACAAAGTCCACAGCCAGAAGTAACCAGAGCTTCAAGCAATGACACTTGCATTAAAGAGTATCAGATAAATATACAGTGTGATTATCGCCCAATGTTGGACCTTTAGCATGAAGAGTACATAGGGGACACCAATGACGGTGGTCGATTTACTAGCATGTGAGCAAAGTATATATGTACCACCGGACAGGGTATAGACAGACCACACAGGGTGAGAATAATGCTACACATTGTTTTTTGAGCTATTTGTAATTGGTCAGAACTGTGCAAGAAAAGGAGGTGCGAGATTGTAAATTGGGGTACAATTACTCATCAGTTTAATAATTTCATAAGGGTGTTAAGTATCACATAACAAAAAAATATTTTCACTGTCATCATAACACCGTTCCACTATTCTTCTATTTCTAATTTTTTATATATGCATAGCATAGACATAGGCCCCTACAGAGCCATTCCAGGCCCTGGTAATTTTCAGGGGGCATAGTTACAAATAAAAAAAATATTTGCTGTGTGCTGAACAGGTGGACGCTGTAAGCTCCTCAGACAGGAGAAAATCGAGGGAGGGGGGCGGGATCAGTGTGATAGCTCCTCCCCCCTCTCCCTTCCCCCACAGACAGAGGAGACTGCTGTTGCTGCTCAGCATTTTTGGAAGATAATAATAATAATAATAATAATAATTATTATTATTATTATTATTATTATTATTATTATTATTATTATTATTATTATTATATCCTGGGGAATACATTTTTTAATACAGCTCTGCTTTATGGTGACAGTTTTCACAACATTTAGTGTATAAAATTGTAACTCTCAATAATATATGAACCAGGAGATTCTGAGGCATTTAAGGTTACCATATCCTATGCTATAACAATATTTCCTGTGCAATTTTAATTGAGATTTAACAAAGACAGTTGTCAGCCATTGCTTTAAAGAATCTGTTCTTTCCCTTGTCAGGTGCAGTTTAGTATTGTCACCCATTTCCATGTATTTAGTAAAAAATACAATAGGAAGAAGAATACTTATGATAACAACATTCTGCAGAAATAAATTAATATTATTGTTTTATTCTTCACATCCTGCCCACTGCAAGCTTCAGAATACTTTATTTAATAATAGGTGCCTGTATTTGTCATATTTCACATCTGCAAGAGGAAGATAGAAAAAAAAACTATGAATTTGTACTCATTAAGACACATTAAAAAAAAAAATCACAAAAATAAAGACTTGGTAGGCTACCTGCGAACAACTGGTTTGTTAGTTAATGGCTAGAGTCAAGGCCAAAGACAGTTAATGCTCCAGCTGTCCAGTCATTAACTGCAGTAAAGACTGATTTTTAGGAGCCTATTGCAGTTGTAAAATATTCTCAAAAGATTATACCAGCAATAGCATAGAAGAAAAAAAATCAGTATTAGTGGTTCTAGTCTAAATGCATTTTGAAAAATTGGTCATTCCCAAACGGTCTATAACCTATTTTCCTACAGTCACAAGCAAGTTGAGCTCGGCTGACTTTATAGTAGCAGGCAATAAAAATATTGGCTAGGTTAAATTGTCAGTGTATTACGACATTAACCATTGTTCCACTGTATTTAATTTGGCTGTTTGCAGAATCTATGATTATTTAATGTGGAAGTAAGAAGCTAAAAATGGCCCTGGCTCATATTTTTTATTGTAAAAGAAAAAAATTAAATGCATATATTTCACTCCAGTAAATGGTACTTTGTAGAATGTTGTTACAGGAACTGGTCCTTGTTCGACTAAACATATTTGCATTAAATGTGTAACATTATTTCCTGTATAATTTATTTGGAGCTAGATCAGTTTGGTGCTTTACTTGGTAAAACCCAGCGTTATTGCTGTTTGCTGAGTAACTGTGTCAGGGTTCTTCAAACAAAAGACATTTAGAAGGGCACAAGAAGGTGATATATTTGCAAGTGCGGCAGCCAGACTGGCAGGTTCGCAGTTTGTCCCCATTCAGCTGTAAGAATATGAAGCAGACTGATGCTATCTTATCATTATTTTAAAAGAGCAATAATATGGTATATGTATAAGTATGAACTACTCTTATATACATACCTAGGTCTATCAACTTTTGTTTTTGAGAATGAGGGTTTATAGGTAAATCTGACATCATGAGGCGGGATGCAGTTGGCATCCCGATGCACAGAATGCTGGCACTCACAATCCTGGCACCGGAATCCCGTCAGGGGTCTGAATTCTGGCTTGAGAATCATGCAGCTGAGATCCCGAAGGTAAGTATTAGGGTTAGGGCTTAGGGTTAGGCACTAGGGGGAGGGTAAGGCTGGAATTGGTATGAAATTCCCGGCAGCGCCTGGCCGACCAAAGCAGAGTTCCCGGCAACGGAAGCCCGACAGCGCTGGAAATCCCGATCGTCGATAGGTAAGTACTGACTAACCTAACCTAACCCCCTAACCCTAACCCTCCTTAGGGGTGCCTAACCCTAACCTCCCCCCCAAGTGCCTAACCCTAATCCCCCCTCTAAGTGCCTAACCCTAACCCCCCTTCCCCACTGCCTAAACCTAAGTCCCCCGGGGGGGTGACTAACCCTAAGTACCCCCTGGGGGTGCCTAACCCTAACCCTCCCTCCCCCTAGCCTAACCCTAACCCTCCTGGGGGGGTGCCTAACCTTAAGTCCCCCCCGGGTGCCCTACACCTAACTCTCCCCCCCGCAGCTGTCCACTCGCGGCGCTCAGCATCCCTTCGATTGGGATGCCGGGAAACGTCAGGCGTCTACATCTAGATGCCCAGCATTTCACCCTCGCCGGGATATGACAGTCGGGAAGCCGGCTGCTTTCCCGATTGTATACCGTAAGGCTGGGGTAGGGCCTATTGGTAGGATTAGGGGAAGGGTTAAATGACTTAGCGACAGGCGTCGGGATTTCAACCATCGGGACTCAAGCGCCGGGCTTTCGACCACCGGCATTGTGTGTGCCAGGATCGTGTACCCAACCTCATGGGTCTTATGGCTAGTATGACTCCTGCCATTCCTCTATATATTGGATGGAGACATAGTACTTAGTACTGAAGCCGTGAGTTCAACACACTCCCGGTCTCCTGTATGGAGTTTGTATCTTCTACAGTAGCTTATCTAGGGGTTGGCCACTCTTGACAAAGTGAAGGACTTGCTTGGCTGTGTTGCAGCGTTATGACGTTGCACTGCACTTCTAGGCCACCCCATCAAGGAGGCTCCGTGAGTCCCAGAGTCAGGAGCTTGGACCAAAAAGCAAGGCTGTGGTAGTCTGTGAAGCCTTATCCCAGGTGACTGTGGGCTCCCCAGGGATTAAAATGTGTGGGTGCCTGAGCTTAGAATGTCGTCATTGACCATGTCAACATTAATCATGTCTATGCTGACGAAATGTCGACATGTTTAGAATGTCGATGAAACGTTCCTGGTGGTCTAGTAGTGACTTGCCTGATTCTGCAGGTCCGGTGTTTCCAGCTGGGTCTTCTGGGTCCATCGGTCAGCTGATGGTGACTTCCGGCTGTTCTGGCGGTAAGTATCCCTAACCCAAACTCTCTCCTAGTGCCTAACCCTAACCATTGTGGTGTCTACATTATGATTGCTGACATTGTAAATGTTGACATAATAACTACATCCCACAAATTAACACTGTCAGCTCCATGGAGGCAGACACTGATCTGCCCAAGTAAATATTTTATCATTCCAGCACAGCGCTTTAGAATATGTCGGCGCTATGTAATAGTAATACTACTTTTGGGTGTGGTATGAAATGTCGACAGGTTCTGAATCGCCCATAGAAGCGGGCGCTCGGCGACACAGCTGGCACTGCGCTATAAAATCGCAAGATCCGTGAGCAAAACACACTCGCACGAAACGTTGATTGGGCATCTATGGGTGTGACGAACGCAAAGCTGCACCTTCGCACAGCGGTGTCTCATCACATTGTGCCAGGCGCGACTTCGCAGAGATAGGTGAATTGTTGTTAGACCTTTACAACACTTGCAAAACATAAAATTGTATTTTAATATTACTATTCCCTGCTGGGGATAACGGGGGGCATTTGCATTTCTGCTTTTACTTTTTGTCAATCTGGTCAGCTCTATCTGATATGAATCAGCTTCTAAACAAACACCATCAAATATTCAGAAACTGTTCTATTGTTCTGCGCTGTTGTATATTTTCCTACAATAAATTGAAATTCGCTCTTTTACATGATCCTCCTATACTTGGCAAGCAGAATAGAAAAATTACAGACGCAATAAATAATTTGTATTTACATTTCTTTAGCTATGGTAATATTGTACTTTAAAAGGCATGATTATAAATCAATATTATGTACTTCAATGTAATGGTCTAATGCAATTTAATTTTTGAATATGACAATCACAGGAATAAAACTTTGCGGTGAAAGCAGGGAACCGAAGACATCATTTGAAATGAAACATTGAAATAGATTAGAATATATTCTACCTCTCTCTCTCGGTGTCTGCGTATTGTACTGGTATTGTCATCCTCTACGTCTTTCTGAGTGTGTAGGAATCAGCGTCCCCTCTTTCTAAACATCGTGAGATCAACTTCTTCCATCGAAGGGTCCTGACACAGCGATTTCCGCTAATCGCACAGCGGTTGTGTGATAAAATGCGGATGCCGCAGGAGGTATCTTGTGATGCCTCCTGCCAGCTTCCCTGATCCGCTGCTGTGTCCTAGTACACAAGGGGGAGGCTAAAACTAGCATTTGTATATTATCGCAGCCGCGGTACCGTTAGAAAGCGCAGCCCCAGCTGCAACTGGTTCTACCCCTGAATCGGCCCCTATTGTATGTCCTCTGTATCATAGAGATTATTCTATTAATTCAAACCTAATAGTAAATTTGTCTGTCATCAGCAACACAAATGTTACAAAAAAATCACTTGTGCCTATGACCCAGTTGGATGTCTACATACTGTATGCTAGTGGTGAGGAGCTGGACGCGTCTTGTGACGCAATGAACTCAACACATCCACCTGAATATGTTACTTTTATTTGTGTCTTCCATGAGAATATACCAACTGCAGCCACCTAGCGGCCAAATGCATCTTACCATCCGAATTTCTAGAGCTCAGCTCCCTCTGGCCGTACCAATGTCTTGAGATCCACTATGGTGTTGTCACGGTTGGTGTTTGAGAGTTACCTGACTCAGGTGTTGAACTGGATTCAGCGGAGACCGGCTTGACTGGAACCATGGATGATGTAAATAGCTCTATTTGCATAAGAATTGTATGACAGTGAGAGCTGCCTTTGATGATAAATGACAGGAACAGGAAACTTGTAACGTTGGAGTGGAACCAGTGGAAAACTTGGAGGAACCAAGTACTGAGACTGGCAGGAAGGCTTGCTGAGCTGGATGGGGTACCAGTAGGTAGGCTTGCAGAAATGGACTGGGAACCAGTAGATAACTTGGAGGAACTGGACTGGGACTGGCAGGAAGGCTTGCTGAGCTGGACAGGATACCAGTAGGTAGGCTTGCAGAATTGGACTGGGAACCAGTAGATAACTTGGAGGCACTGGACTGGGACTGGTAGGAAGGCTTGCTGAGCTGGATGGGGTACCTGTAGGTAGGCTTGCAGAATTGGACTGGGAACCAGTAGATAACTTGGTGAAACCAAACTGGGACTGGCAGGAAGGCTTGCTGAGCTGGATGGGATACCAGTAGGTAGGCTTGCAGAATTGGACTGGGAACCAGTAGATAGACTTGCTGAATTGGACTGAGAACCAGTAGGATTTCCGGATGCACCAGGTATAGCTGTCAGCAGGATTACTGAATGAACTGGTCTGGGAACCAGCAGGATTTCTGGATGCGCTAGGTATAGCGATCAGCAGGATTACTGGATGAACTGGTCTGGGAACCAGCAGGATTTCCAGATGTGTCAGGTATAGCGGCCAACAGAATTACTGGATGAACTGGCTTGGGAACGAGCAGGATTTCCGGATGTGCCAGGTATAGCTGCCAGCAGGATTACTGGATGAACTGGTGTGGGAACCAGCAGGAGCCTGGGATACACTTGTACACAGGGAGACAGAAGTAATGCAATCTGTTCACCACGGGAAGTAACGAGATGCTCAGGCCCTGAATGCTATCAGAGGAGGATGTTTTTATCCTGGGTCTCGCAGAAATTGGTGGATACAGTCAGGTGGTCCTGTAGTAGCACTCTGAGTGGTGGAGGGCACAACATGCAGAGGAAGCATTCATATCTGCAGTACTGAGAGTCAGAACTACACCTGCGATTCCAATCAAGGCTAGCAGTGTTCACAGACAGAGGAGGGCCCAGGTGAATAATCACTGTGGAAAGAAGAGCACAGTCCAAATGTATACAGAGAAGTGTTGCAGCCAGCATGATTAGAGCAGGTCTCCCAGGTGAGCTGCACATACAGATCCACGGGACAGTTGGCAGGGGTAAGTCGAAAAACTAGCCAGGGTCGTGACAGGTGTGTCCCTATTGGAATATAAAAACTGATCAACGAACTCTCTATCTGAATGTATAAAGCCCAACTAACTCTTTCAATCTGCATGTCTAGATATCAGGACGTAGTAATAATGTCGAAAAAATTTTTTAAAATGACAACATTGAACTTGTCAGCATGTGCAGAATGTCAACACATTCAAAATGTCAACCTGTGAAATGTCTATGCACGTACTGGCAGTGTGGGGTTAGGCTGGAGAAGGGGAGGCTAGAGGATAAGAATGTCTAGAGAACAGTTATCTCCAGGAGCGGCTTAAGCAAGGAGGGGCCATGTGCAGTCTCCCTTCGGACCCCCCTCCTCTCTCTCCAATAACATAGGTGAGTAGACTCTGGCAGTGGTGTAGGTAGAAATGTCCGGGAATATGGAGCTGCAGTGATTTGTGCAGTTGCTGCCGCCGTGGAACTCAGGAGAGATAATACATGGGTGTGGGGTGAGCGGTGTGGGCCCCATAGGACCCAGGGCCCAGTGTGCACCGCACACCCTGCACCCATTATAGATATGCCACTGGTTATTGTCTCTGTCTACCAAAATGTCTAGAGATCAACTATAGCTCATTATCTGAATGACCAGATTTTACCTGTAGTGCAATGATTAGCTTGCTGCCTTGCAGCACTGAGGTCTTGGGTTTGATTCCCACCATAGCACTATCTGCATGGAGTTTGTATGTTCTCCATGTGCTTGCGAGAAACATTTATTCTCCAAACAATGGGCATGACCCTATCTCTTTTGCATTCTTGATAACCGAAGAGATTTCCAGAAAGGACGTATGAACTTTGAAGGCAAATTCAGAATGTCCCAACCCTAAATACCTCTGCAGGGACATGTGCTATGTGCTATAGGGCCATCGGAGAATGCAAGAAGCATCGGCATCTCGATATGTTACATCGTATACCCCTAAGTCAGTGTTGTTATACCCTTTCACAAATGATGTGTGGCAATTAACTTGTGTAGCATTCCTATGGTGATGTGTACGACGGATCGGCCGACATATCATCTAGTGTGTACCCAGAATAAGGCTTTATCGATCCTTGTAACCAGCATGTATTCAGTTGTGCGGGCCAATAGATCCCTTAGGTTGGGAATCTCTGTGCTTACCACTTATCACGCACATGGGAGTATAGGACCTCCTGATATTATACAATGTACCCACAGTGAATATACGAGTATCGTCTCAGACTTCCTTCTTTAAAGAGCCGTGGGTGACCCCGGGACAGTCTCATTCTAGAGGAAAGCCTGAATTGTTTCTTTGCTTGCACGATCTGCATAAACTATCACCTAGGCAGCATTTACGGTATGATCCTCACTAAACCCATAAGGATGGAACCCATAGACAAGTTAACCACATGGTTGTCCAATTTCCCGAGGCTTTCAAGAGTTGAGTTTTTTCCCTAGGAGGTGCCCCATGCATGGTCTATTTCCTGTGTGCAACACAAAACAGTAACATGAACTGGACATGTCTATGGTACATCCTCAAAACAATGGGAAAGGATGTACTACTTGTTGTACTTGTAACACATATTAACTGTACTGCACATGTAATACAGCTGGACCTCGTGATGCCAGCTACTTTTCATAAGTTTAAATGGTTATCTACTTCAGCGACACCGCATGGGAGTCACAACTAGGGGTTGGCGAGTGGTGCCGCTGCCCAGGGCCCTAGGGACAGTGTAGCGGCCTAGGAGCGGGGCCAATGATGACCCATGGCACCTGCATTTGGCTTGCAGGATGCCTAGAACAGTACCCTGCAGCCTGTACAGTCGCCTGGAGCATACTTAGGACACTCTAGGCGGTGCTCTTCTTCCTGGTGAGAGTGTCACATGTTCGGGGGGGCGGGGCCGGCACTGGGTGGAAAATCGTCCTGTTACGACGCTGACACAGCTGGACAATGAGACAGGCCGATCCTCATCCAACAGCAACAAAGATTAAAATCAAAGTATAGACCACGCTCTACAACATTCCGATCACCCAGTATTGAGAATGGTAAACAGGCCGAGCTCAGGGTTACAGCTTTGCAGACAGAATATCACGTAGTGGCACAGGCAGAGGATTACAGTTAGGAGTAGGCAGAGGTCCAGGGACACACGTTGGAGCTAGGTAATGACACCTAGTGCTCTGGCACTCTACAGAGCACAGAGGACCTCATTCAGAGTTGGTCGTTGCGGCCGCACGGTCGTAAGGGAAAAGGGTCCGGATATGCAAATGATGCCCTCGCAAGTTGCGTCCTTATGATCGGATCGTTAGCTAAACCGACCAAGGGGAGGATGCGGCCGTAAGACAAAAAAATACGCCCCCTTCTCGTACGCATTACACGTCATCTCCGGCCATATAAGGATTAATCGAGACCATCGGTAACCATCGGAACTGGTCGTAGAGCTTAAGGTTGACCATACCCTCTCTTAAGCTCTACGATCATGTCAGTGTACAAACCACCCATGTCACGTGTGCCATGACACTACTTTGTTAATTATGCACTCCCATAAAACGCCGTTCGCATACTGAGGCACGCCTGTGTTCGGATCTCCACTCCCCCGTTTTCAAGCACCTTCCCCTGTTACCACCCACAAACGCCTCAATCTGTCACTCAAACTACCGACCTGGCTGTGTCCAAGGAGAGAGAAATTTCTGATCGTAGCAGCAAGTTTGCGCACGCGCATTGCGATCTTTACGCATGCGCAGTTTAGCGAAAATCGGTGGCGTACGACCATGCGGCCGCAACGACCGACTCTGAATGAGGTCCAGAGCCCTTTTTAAATTGGCGGCTTCCATTTTGAATTTGGAATTGGCACCATCGGTGGTGATATCAATTGTCTGTCCCTTGAATTCTCAGTGATAGCCGAATGCCCTCCCCTATTCATGTGCTGCTACTGAAGAAGAGGACGTCTACTGCATTAAAGAAAAACAGCGGGGAATGTGGCGGGGAACAGAACGCTCCGTCTGACCTGGTAATTCAGCGTAAAGCTCAGTTTCGTGGCATTTAACTGGATTGAGTTGACAAAAAAATTATAAAGACAAAAGACTTATGAGCACTGGAAACACAAAGAGGTAGACTTCTGGGCCACACACAGAACACCCTCCCTGCGGCATATCATCCTGCGGACCTCATTACCCCATCAGAGAGCAGAAGTAAGCAACTCACAGCGAAATGTAGCCATTATGTGGGCTGAACCAATAGAAGGCCTGCTAATTGTCAGGAAATTGTATATTGGTTCAGCGTTCAAGATGGCTGCACCCGCTGTGTGCAGTCAATGGGTCCACTTTAATTTTAACAACTATTTAGTCAATGTTGTTTCATCAGCTGGAAAAAATAGTGTGCTATTCAGACCTCATTTCATATCTGTATAAGTATATTTTTAAGACCTTTCAAAATTAGAGTGTTGGAACATGGAATGGGAAAAGCTGGGAACACATCAAATAAATATTTTTCTGTCAAAAAGTGAAATTGCACATATTAGATTTTAAGCTGCATACACACACGAAACGATTTTGGGCCTGATTCAGAGCCGGACGCAATTAGCGCTCGCTCGTCCTGAAAATAGGGGTGGCTATTCAAATGAACCGTTCGCTGTTTGCGGTCTGTTCACGCCTCTAGGTCTGAACGAGCGTACAAAACTTGCGGTCGTTTTTTGGGAAACTACGCCCCCTGGCCGCTCGCATCCTACGTCATGTCCGCTATTTATTAGATTAATCGAGTACATCGAACAGGGTATGAGCTGCTCGCTATTCTTGTGGTTGGTTTTTGCTACCACAATTTTGCGAGCAGTTCTGGCTTAAAAAAACCCAGTGACGTGGTCAATGACGCTGCTGTTTTAAATATGCACACACATAAAGCGCCCGTTTTGACCTTTAAGCACGCCTGCGATCGGATCTCCACTCCCCGTTTTCAAGCACCTTCCCCTGTTACCACCCACATACGCCTCATTCTGGCACTCAAATTAGCAGGCATTCGCTATTTTGCGAGCACATGAATTTCGGCCGCACTGACTGGTTCACGCATGCGTATTACGATCCGTACGCATGCGCAGTTTGGCTGCCGCTTACGAGTGGCTCTGAATCAGGCCCTTTGTTACCAACGATTTTCTGAACGATTTTCTATCAGATTATCTGTCAGATTTTTTAAGTGTAGTGAACGATTTTTTTGAACTACAAACGATTTTTGCATATTCCCTTAATGAAAATCGTTCAGTTGACAAGTCTGACTGAACTACAAACTACAAACTATAAATGTGAACGCGCATGAACGATAATCGTTCATCGTTTGACTCAGAAAGCGAACGATTGTTTCAAACGATTATCATTAAACGATATCGTTTAACGATAATTGTTCAAAAAATCGTTGTGTGTGTATGCAGCTTATGGTGCATACACACGATCAGATTTTTCCTTCAGATATGAACGATAACGATTTAAAAATCGTTCAGTCGTTCATATGTGAAGGAAAATTGTTCATATCTGACATGCCTGAACGATGGACGATCAACGATGCGCGTTCCCGTTTGTCAGATAACGATATCTGACATCTGATGGGTTTGCAGTCAGACTTGGACGATTCCATTCATTTTAATGCAGTCAATAATCGTTCAAATCGTTCAAATCGTTCAAAACTTTGGTAAAATCGTTCAAATCGTTCAAATCGTTCAATCGTTCAGTCGTTCATCTGACAAATCTGACAAGTCTGACAAATCTGACCGTGTGTACGCTCCATTAAGAGTACATATGCTCAAATTGGCTTTGTATCTAGCAGAAGCAAAAGCTCGGCAAGAGAGGAACTGATTCATAGAAACACACAGATATTAATTAGTATAGAGCAGTGGTTCTCAAACTCGGTCCTCAGGACCCCACACAGGGCCTGATTCAGAGCCGCTCGTAAGCGGCCGCACGTTCGCTCCGAGCGATGTTCGCACAACTGCGCATGCGTACGGGTTGTAATACGCATGCGCAAACCAGTCATTGCGGCCGGAAATTGTGTGCTTGCAAAATAGCGAATGCCTGATAATTTGAGTGACAGAATGAGGCGTTTGTGGGTGGTAACAGGGGAAGGTGCTTGAAAATGGGGAGTGGTGATCCGAACGCAGGCGTGCCAAACGGTCAAAACGGTCGTTTTAAGGGTGTGCATAATTAACAAAAGCAGAGTCATCGACCACGTCAGTTGGTTGTTTCTTAGCCTGAACTGCTCGCATGATTGCGGTAGGAAAATCCTACCACAAGCACTGCGAGCAGTTCAGACGCCTTTCGATGTACTCGATTAATCAAATAAATAGCGGAGATGACGTAGGATGCGAGCGGCCAGGGGGCGTCTTTACAAAATAGTGAGCACATATTTCGTTCGCTCGCTCAGACATAGAGGCGTCAACAAACCGCAAAGAGCGAGCGCTCAATTTAAATAGCCGGCCCCTTTTTCTGAACGACCGTTCGCAAATAGCGTCCGGCTCTGAATCAGGCCCACAGTTCACATTTCCAAGGTCACCCAGCAGGTGCACAGGTGTACTCATTACTCACTGACTTATTTTAAAAGATCCACAGGTGGAGCTTTGTGATTCTGGGCGGGATGCACTAAACGAAAAATGCGGTAAAAACCCTGTTTCCAGGGTTTTTGCAGCATTTTTCGTATGCACTAAAGGGTGGCCGCCGGTCTCCGATGCGGTGGGTAACGCCAGCTATTGATGGCGCTACCCTATAGAAGCCTATGGGCTTCTACCGCATCGCGCTGCTATGAGGGATCCGATCGGATCCCTCCCAGCATGCCCTGCGGCCACCACGTCACTCTGCGCATGCGCAGATGGACTCCCAGGTCATAAAGCCGGAAGTCCACGGCGCAGGGCAGATCGCAAAGGACAGCTCTTATCGGAAGAGCTGTCCTTTGTGCTGCTGATCGCATATGTTAGTGCATATGCGATCAGAAGGGAGGCGGTGTCCAGCGGTAAGTGCTGCGAGATGTTAGTACATCTCGCCCTCTGTGAGGAGACCTGGAAAACATGCACTGTTTGGGGTCCTGAGGACAGAGTTCCGGAACCTGTGGTTATAGCATGCAATATATAAACATATATATATATATATATACACCACCACCAATCATCACCTGTGATCGCGGCCACCGGCATCCCGGAAGAGAGGCGCCCGACAGTGACGTCATCAGCCCGTCTCCGTTGCCAGACGACCGTGCAACATATAACAAAACATAGTGCGTGTACACAATTAAGGGGTCTATTTACTAAGCAGTGTTAGGAGTCAGAGTGAAAAGTTATAAGAAAGTGATAAGGTGCCAGCCAATCAGCTCCCAACTGTCATTTTTCAAACACAGCCTGTGAGATGACAGTTGGGAGCTGATTGGCTGGCACCTTATCACTTTCTTATCACTTTTCACTCTGTCTTCTAACACGACTTAGTAAATAGACCCCTTAACCTTAAAAAACTTGTTGTAATACATAAATAAAAACAAGTAGGAAAGTCAAATGATGGCATAACAAGGAAATATTGATTTAGATTAGTATCATGAAACAAAACATGGGCATACATAGATATAGCACACATGTCAAGAGCAATAGAAAATATTAACATTAACCCATTGTACTATATAGTCCATAAGGGACATACCTCAATGACTCAGAACTCCAACATTGACATATCAGAACAACTAACTATTTGAATCAAAAGCCCGCAAAGCGGGTGTAAAACTATCGCATACATACGAATACAATAAAGGCTACTTTTATTAACCCATTCAAATACCCATCACAATGAAGTTGAACAAAAAATATATCCAAATCCACAAGGCTATATCTCTCATAGTCTAATAGTGTTACGGGAACAAGTATGTATACATAAATGCAAATACCTATTAACTAATATTACCACTGGATACATTTAAGCCGAGCTACACAAGTTAAACAACTGACACATTCACTGCCTGGCTACAAAATACAGTATAGCCCTAGATTTTCATTTAGGCCCTTAGGTGCCAGTGTATCAAGCCTAAAGATCCAACAGGACACTGCAGAAGCTTCAGAGATCTATCTCCACCCCGTATTGATTTCGGGATGTGGTCAATGAGTGTCTCACCACCGGTTGATCACTCCCTTCATTACTGATACCGGCTCTAATAGCCAAACAGTGTAGAGCCATGCATTCACGTAGGGTCCTATCAGTTTACCCCATGTACGCTAGGCCACACGGGCACGTGATCATATATACAATATACCGTGTGGTGCAGGTCACCTTATATCTAATATCATATCGTTTACCACTATGCAGATGTGAAATATTGTTTCCAGCTACCATATACCGGCAAGTGAGACAGTTCAAACATTTTAAACATCCCGGTTTAGATTTCAGAAAGTGGGAAACCCGAAATTTCATCCCACCCGGTGATGTCCGTCCTCATTACCCAATCCCTTACATTTCTACCTTGGGAGTAACACGGCATAATGCTTGTATTATGCAATTTTAAATCAGGATCGGTAGAGACAATGGGCCAGTGCTTTCTAGCAGACTGACTAATGCTGTCACTCTTTGCGTTGTAGTGGCACACCCATGGCATTCTACCATCCCTTAACCTGATGTCCTTCTTAATCAAAAGTCGGTCACGAGGAACACTGAGTGCTCATTTTTTAGCTTGATCTAAAACCTCCTGTGTATAACCTCTCTCCCGAAATTTAGTTGATATCACATCAATCTGGAGTTCGGCACTTACAGTGTCACTACAGATCCTACGTGCTCGTATAAATTGAGAATATGGTAATCCATAGCTCAATGGCTTGGGATGGAAGCTATTAAAATGCAAGGTGGTATTTCTATCAGTCGGTTTACTGAACAGTGTGGTGGAAATTTTTCCCGCATCCAAATGTACTTGTACGTCCAAGAAACTGACACATTGTTTATCAAAACAATAGGTAAATTTGATGGGACTGTTGGAATCATTATGTTGTTTAATAAAATTAGTGAATTCATCACTAGAACCAGTCCAGATTAAAAATATGTCGTCTATGTATCTGGCACAGAAAAAAATCCTGCCAGACACATAGACATCACTAAAGAAGACCTCATGTTCTGCAAAGAACATATATATACGCATTGACGTACGATGGGGCCACATTCAACCCCATCGCACAGCCGAGTTGGAGGTACACTGTCCCATCAAACAAAAAAATTACGTGTCAAGATCATTTCCAATAGATCATGTACAAACTCAATGCTAGGTCCTGTATAACTTGTATTACCCGAAATCAATTTGGTTCTGTATTGGGAATAACATATATAGACTACTGATGTCTAAACTGCATAACCAGCTTTGGGTTAATAAAAGTAGGCTTTATTGTATTCATATGTATGCTATACTTTTACACACACTTTGTGGGCTTTTGATTCAAATAGTTAGTTGTTTGTCAATGTTGGGGTTCTGATTCATTGAGGTATGTCCCTTATGGACTATATAGTACAATGGGTTAAAGTTAATATTTTCTATTGCTCTTGACATGTGTGCTATATCTATGTATGCCCATGTTTGGGTTATGATACTAATCTAAATCAATATTTCCTTGTTAAACCATCTTTTGAGTTTCCTGCTGTCGGGCGCCTCTCTTCCGGGACGCCGGTGGCCGCGATCACAGGTGATGATTAGTGGTGGCATAAGTAAGTGTTTTTGTATGTTCATTTTGTATCCTGATGAAAGAATAATTAAAGAGCTCTGGAACGTTGATCATACTGCCTGCTTTGAAGTGAGTTTCTATACCTGAGTGTCGCTGATGTTGATTCATTTTATATATATATATATATATATATATATGTATATTGCAGTAAAGTAATCTCCATTGTATCCATATAGAAAGAGAAAGTGACGCAAATAATACAATAATATCTAATAAATTTATTTTAGTACAAAACAATGAGTTTTAAAACTGTCTACAGCAAAGAAAATAAAATCAAGCTTATTTATGGAGAACCCCAAAGAAGGGTGTATGGAAGGAACTAAGGGCCTTATTCATCAGGAATCGCTATTGCAATCGCGCACGCAGTTCTGCTGCAAAAGTATGCTAATATTTGCAATCGCAAAGCACTCGCCCGGACAACATGCAGACGCCCACTTCCCCTCTCGCACTTCCGTAATACCTAGCAATCCACCCCAAACATCGGTAACATCGAAGTACATCGGAGCCACTCGCACATTTAAGGCAGGTCTGACCCTACCACTAAATTGATAACTTTCCTGCACGCAGTGAGAGCTCAGGCTGTGTAAGGCATCGCAGTGGCTAATTTATGCACGTCCCTGCGACGGCGTTCAAACGCACTGACGCGCCTGCGTTTCTCTGACCACACCCCCGTCACCACCCCCGTACTTCCTGCCAAACAGCAAAAATAGAACACAAATACAAAGTGAGACTGGGGAATGTAAACTACAGAGGGTCATTCTCCTTTAGAGGACATTATAGACATCATTCCAGTTGGTAAGACATAGTTAGACAGACAAAATATCTTTGTTGGACCAGCAATGAGATTCTGGGCCTGATTCAGACCCGCTCGCAAGCGGGTCGATGGTGCCCTAGTGCGCATGCGCACGACGGAGGGAGCTCCGCCGTGCGCATGCGCGAGACCCGCATAGCGACGGCCAAGCCGTCGCTATGGGTCTCGCACCAAAGGGGGCATGCTGTCGATGGTGAGTGACAGCACGCCACCTTTGGTGGGCGTGCCGGGGGCGTTGCTGCCCAGACGGAGGCGTTCCCATGGGAACGCCTACCGTCTGCGGCCGGCCCCACTGACATCACTAGTGATGTCAGTGGGAGTGCATTTGGCTCTGATAGAGCCAAAAGCACTCCTGGGCTTGCGGCAGCGAGACCCTACCGCAGGGTCTCATCGCAAGCCCGATGGTCACGATGGTCTTGACCATTGCGACCATCTTTTTGGCCGCTCACATAAGCTGTGGGTGGTCATCCACAGCTATGCGAGCGGCCAGGAGGCCGCTCCAATTTTAGGTAGGAGGGCCGTGATTCAGAGCGAGCACTCTTGTCAGAGCGTCCGGCTCTGAATCAGGCCCTCTATCCTCTTTCACATTTTTCATTAGTTAGACCTCAGACACCAATCCTATAGTAGGTGTGACTTCCATCATTCCGTAAACACCTACTGTTAACAATGCAAGGCTTGTATTTACGGAACGGACTCACTGGTTATCACTGATATGACATAACACAAGTCCACATTCAGTAACTTTTACAATGGAAGATATGTATTTCTAAAAATGTTGGTGTGCTAAGTATAAGAAGAGTATAACATTTCATTATTAAACGTGCTCCCACGGCTCTCTCTACATACAATAAACCAGTAAGGTAATAACAACATGGATGAATGAGAAAACTACGAAACAGAAAATTCCTCGTGAAACCTCAAAGAAGTTTTAGAAGTTTGAACTTTGGTTAAACCTCAGTATACTGAAGGCTAGCTTAACTTTCTTTTTCAAATGTACTATTGTTATTTTTAGAAAATAGGACTTTAAAAACAAGTTTGTTTTATTCATTTCTCTTTTAAATGGCATCTCCTGGGAGTGTGCTACAATGCACCGGACCCCGGCTGCACTTAACTTGCTCTTGCAAGGCCCTGATAGGAGCTGGGAGCAGAGGGACAGGAGCTGGGAGCAGAGTGACAGGAGCTGGGAGCAGAGTGACAGGAGCTGGGAGCAGAGTGACAGGAGCTGGGAGCAGTGAGCAGAGTGATAGGAGCTGGAAGCAGAGTGATAGGAGCTGGGAGCAGAGTGATAGGAGCTGGAAGCAGAGTGATAGGAGCTGGAAGCAGAGTGACAGGAGCTGGGAGCAGAGTGACAGGAGCTGGAAGCAGAGTGACAGGAGCTGGGAGCAGAGTGACAGGAGCTGGGAGCAGACTGATAGGAGCTGGAAGCAGTCTGATAGGAGCTGGGAGCAGAGTGATAGGAGCTGGGAGCAGAGTGATAGGAGCTGGGAGCAAACTGATAGGAGCTGGGAGCAGAGTGATAGGAACTGGGAGCAGAGTGATTGCAGCTGGGAGCAGAGTGATAGGAGCTGGGAGCAGAGTGATAGGAGCTGGAAGCAGAGTGACAGGAGCTGGGAGCAGAGTGACAGGAGCTGGAAGCAGAGTGACAGGAGCTGGGAGCAGAGTGACAGGAGCTGGGAGCAGACTGATAGGAGCTGGAAGCAGTCTGATAGGAGCTGGGAGCAGAGTGATAGGAGCTGGGAGCAGAGTGATAGGAGCTGGGAGCGGACTGATAGGAGCTGGGAGCAGAGTGATAGGAACTGGGAGCAGAGTGATTGCAGCTGGGAGCAGAGTGATAGGAGCTGGGAGCAGAGTGATAGGAGCTGGGAGCAGAGTGATAGCAGCTGGGAGCAGAGTGATAGGAGCTGGAAATAGAGTGATAGGAGCTGGGAGCAGAGTGATAGGAGCTGGGAGCAGAGTGATAGGAGCTGGAAATAGAGTGATAGGAGCTGGGAGCAGAGTGATAGGAGCTGGAAGCAGAGTGATAGGAGCTGGAAGAAGAGTGACAGGAGCTGGGAGCAGACTGATAGGAGCTGGGAGCAGAGTGATAGGAGCTGGGAGCAGAGTGATAGGAGCTGGAAGCAGAGTGACAGGAGCTGGGAGCAGACTGACAGGAGCTGGAAGCAGACTGATAGGAGCTGGAAGCAGACTGATAGGAGCTGGGAGCAGACTGATAGGAGCAGGAAGCCGAGTGACAGGAGCTGGAAGCCGAGTGACAGGAGCTGGAAGTAGAGTGACAGGAGCTGGAAGCAGACTGACAGGAGCTGGGAGCAGACTGACAGGAGCTGGGAGCAGAGTGACAGGAGCTGGGAGCAGATTGATAGGAGCTGGGAGCAGATTGATAGGAGCTGGGAGCAGAGTGATAGGAGCTGGGAGCAGAGTGATAGGAGCTGGGAGCAGATTGATAGGAGCTGGGAGCAGAGTGATAGGAGCTGGGAGCAGAGTGATAGGAGCTGGGAGCAGAGTGATAGGAGCTGGGAGCAGAGTGATAGGAGTAGGAAGCCGAGTGACAGGAGCTGGAAGTAGAGTGACAGGAGCTGGAAGTAGAGTGACAGGAGCTGGAAGTAGAGTGACAGGAGCTGGAAGCAGAGTGACAGGAGCTGGAAGCAGACTGACAGGAGCTGGGAGCAGAGGGACAGGAGCTGGGAGCAGAGGGACAGGAGCTGGGAGCAAACTGATAGGAGCTGGGAGCAGAGTGATAGGAGCTGGAAGCAAACTGATAGGAGCTGGAAGCAGACTGATAGGAGCTTGGAGCAGACTGATAGGAGCTGGGAGCAGAGTGACAGGAGCTGGGAGCGGACTAATAGGAGCTGGGAGCAAACTGATAGGAGCTGGGAGCAAACTGATAGGAGCTGAAAGCAGAGTGATAGGAGCTGGGAGCAGAGTGATAGGAGCTGGAAATAGAGTGATAGGAGCTGGGAGCAGAGTGACAGGAGCTGGAAGCAGAGTGATAGGAGCTGGAAGCAGACTGATAGGAGCTGGGAGCAGACTGATAGGAGCTGGGAGCAGACTGATAGGAGCTGGGAGCAGACTGATAGGAGCTGGAAGTAGAGTGATAGGAGCTGGGAGCAGAGTGATAGGAGCTGGGAGCAGACTGATAGGAGCTGGAAGCAGAGTGATAGGAGCTGGAAGCAGAGTGATAGGAGGTGGAAGCAGAGTGATAGCAGCTGGGAGCAGAGTGATAGGAGCTGGAAGGAGAGTGATAGGAGCTGGAAGCAGAGTGATAGCAGCTGGGAGCAGAGTGATAGCAGCTGGGAGCAGAGTGATAGCAGCTGGGAGCAGAGTGATAGGAGCTGGGAGCAGAGTGATAGGAGCTGGGAGCAGAGTGATAGGAGCTAGAAGCAGAGTGATAGGAGCTGGGAGCAGAGTGATAGGAGCTGGGAGCGGACTAATAGGAGCTGGAAGCAAACTGATAGGAGCTGGGAGCAGAGTGATAGGAGCTGGAAGCAGACTGATAGGAGCTTGGAGCAGACTGATAGGAGCTAGGAGCAGAGTGACAGGAGCTGGGAGCGGACTAATAGGAGCTGGGAGCAAACTGATAGGAGCTGGGAGCAAACTGATAGGAGCTGGAAGCAGAGTGATAGGAGCTGGAAATAGAGTGATAGGAGCTGGAAATAGAGTGACAGGAGCTGGAAGCAGACTGATAGGAACTGGAAGCAGACTGATAGGAGCTGGAAGCAGACTGATAGGAGCTGGAAGCAGACTGATAGGAGCTGGAAGCAGAGTGATAGGAGCTGGGAGCAGAGTGATAGGAGCTGGAAGCAGAGTGATAGGAGCTGGGAGCAGAGTGATAGGAGCTGGGAGCAGAGTGATAGGAGCTGGGAGCAGAGTGATAGGAGCTGGGAGCAGAGTGATAGGAGCTGGAAGCAGAGTGATAAGAGCTGGGAGCAGAGTGATAGGAGCTGGGAGCAGAGTGATAGGAGCTGGAAGCAGAGTGATAGGAGCTGGGAGCAGAGTGATAGGAGCTGGAAGCACAGTGATAGGAGCTGGGAGCAGAGTGATAGGAGCTGGGAGCAGAGTGACAGGAGCTGGAAGCAGACTGATAGTTTACGCTCTCTCTCTACTTCCAGGTGCGAGTCCATAAAGGCTAATGTACATGAGCAGCCATGGTGCATGCATCATTGGAGGCAGACGGAGGGAGAATCGGAATAACCCTCTCCGAGTAAAAAATTGGATAACAGAAGTCCATAGGCTACTATAGGCTAAATGCCATCTTTAGATTGCAATATCTGCTTTGGCCAAGCACCTGAATGCTTCACATTCCGGAGCTTATTAATACCGACTGCATAGCAGCCCACATAGAAGCCTCAGAAGGAGGCAAAACGTCATCTTTTAATGGACATCTGTGCCGAGATGTCGGACCGTGAAAGATTACGTTTTGCCTCCTTCTGAGGTCCAAACTTGTCGGGAAGAAACTAAGCGAACCCGAACCGCTCAGCTCTAACAAATATGCCCCATAGTGTACACTGCATGAAATAACGGATCTACTTTGAGAGGGTGTTACTCACTTTATAGGGGAGATTTCTGAAGTATGGATGAACACTCACAATGGTATACAATCGGGAAGCCGCCTGCTGGAATCCCGACAGCTGGCTCTCCGACTGCTTTATCCCGGCGTGGGATAAATGACCGAGCATCTATATCTAGATGCCTGTCATTTCCCTGAAGTCAGGAGACCGGTGCCCAGCATCCCGATCGAAGGGATGACGGGCGCCGCGAGTGGACAGCCGCGGGGGGGAGGGTTAGGTTTGGGGCACCCGGGGGGAACTTAGGGTTAGGCTAGGGGGAAGGAGAGTTAGGGTTAGGCACCCCCGGGGGGTAATTAGGGTTAGGCACCCCCCCGGGGGACTTAAGTTTAGGCAGCGGGGAAGGGGGGTGTTAGGGTTAGGCACTTAGAGGGGGGATTAGGGTTAGGCTAGGGGGAGGGAGGGTTAGGCACCCTAAAGAAGGGTTAGGGTTAGGGGGTTAGATTAGGTTAGTTTATATTTATACTTACCTTAGCAACGATCGGGATTTCCAGCGCTGGCGGCCGGCGGTATTTCATACCGATTCCCTCACAATACATACTATTGACACTAAACAAAACCAACTTAAATGTGCAACTATTTATATCCTACTGAAATCTGTTTTTTTACTTTTTTATTTTTTTAATAAGAACGTTTTTGTTGTTGGTGGTTTTGGACATTATAAGGTGAAGTCTGAGCCTGTCTTCCTCCTCTGGGTGTAACCAGCCCAGTATAGTGTGTGTAGTGGCGTCTGATAATAGTTCCCATGTGTGACATGGATGCAGTGGCGGAATTCCCGGAGACAATGGAGTCATTTGCCGCTGGGTGTCAGCCCTGAAGGGGGCACCTGGCTCCAAAGTCCCCGGGAGCTGCATGGAGAAGGAGTGCCGCTGATCGGTGCTCCACCTCCATTGGCGTAACTACGGAGGGTGCAAGGGGTGCGGTCACACCCCTGCACCCTCCATTTGCCGGGCGCCCGCTGAGTGTGTTACCAGCGGGCGCCCGGCTCCTATCCTCCTGGCAGTAGCCGGAGGACGAAGCTCCCTCCATCTTCCGGGTCCCGCAGTGTACTATGGGAGTGACGTCATAACGTCACTCCCATAGTGCAGAGGAGCGGACGCCGGGGACGGAGCTCAGGAGTGAGCTCCGTCTTCCGGGTCCCGCAGTGCACTATGGGAGTGACGTAATGACGTCACTCCCATAGTGCCGAGTAGCAGACACCAGGGATGGACGGCAGCAGCACTGGAGCGGGGATAAAGGTAAGTGTTTGTTTTTTGTGTGTGTGCGCGCGGTGGGGGCCATCACTACTGGGGGCAACTACAGGGGCTCACTACTGGGGGCAACTACAGGGGCTCGCTACTGGGGGCAACTACAGGGGCTCACTACTGGGGGCAACTACAGGGGCTCACTACTGGGGACAACTACAGGGGCTCACTACTGGGGGCAACTACAAGGGGCCTCACTAATGGGGGCAACTACCGGGGGCTCACTACTGGGGGCAACTACCAGGGGCTCACTACTGGATGTACTGCATAGGGGGACCATTACTGGGGAGCACTACATAGGTGGACCACTACTGGGGGCATTATATAAAAGGAACTGCATAAGGGGGGCAGCGGCAGCTGGGGCTGGCATAGGTGCTGGGGGGTGGTACATTTTCATTTGGGGGGGGCACCAACATTTATCTTGCTTCCGGGCACCTGGGATGAAGTTACGCCACTGCATGGATGCAATGTGTACTGCTCCTATTGTGCTAAACTTACTGCATTATTAGTTGTTGCATGAATTGCTGGATTGGAGGGATTGGGAGTCCCTGTGTCTGTATATGGGTGGAGTCTGACGTTGTAGTCACTATATGTGCGTGTTCATGTCTGTACATAGGGCGGCCAGATAGAGCAAAGTTTGCGGCGTTTGATGTGTATATTTGTTTTTTATCCATGAATTTTATTTCTTGTTTTATACCTACAGAATATTTGCGGCGGGGTCTGTGTGTATAGTACAGGGCATAGCAGGGTGCATACACTGGGCTCCATCCTATTAGTTGCAAGTAGGTCCGTTTCTCACTGTAAACTGGCATTGCATGATGGACTCTGTAGTCCTAGGGGTAAATTTGCTAAGAATCGAGATTGGTCAAGTTTAGTTTTTTTAATCTCGATTTGCATTGCCGAATCTCAGGTGATTTTCACATTTTTCATCTCACATATTTACTAAGAAGTGGGTTTAGCTGAGAGTGAGTTGGCCGATGGTGAAACAGATCAAGATATCTCCCCCCAGTTGCAAGTGAAGATGAGATTACTCACCCGAGATTGCAGTGTTTTCTCTCTGCAAATCTCTCCCGAGCTAGCAGCCTGCACGGGAAGCAATCGGGAAGCCTACTGTCTATATACCGGCAGCCAGCTTCCCGACTGTCTTATCCCGGCATGGGTGAAATGCCAGGCGTCTAGATGTAGACGCCCGCATTTCCCCAATGCAGGGAGACCGGCGCCCGGCATCACGATCGTAGTGATGCTGGGCGCCGCGAGCGGACAGCCGCTGGGGGGAGGGTTAGGTTTAGGGCTCCCGGGGGTGACTTAGGGTTAGGCACCCACCCGGGAGGGTTAGGGTTAGGCTAGGGGGAGGGAGGGTTAGGGTTAGGCACCCCCCCGGGGGACTTAGGTTTAGGTAGCGGGGAAGGGGGTGGTTAGGGTTAGGCACTTAGAGGGGGGATTAGGGTTAGGCACTTGGGGGGGAAGTTAGGGTTAGGCACCCCTAAGGAGGGTTAGGGTTAGGGGGGTTAGGTTAGGTTAGTGGATACTTACCTATCCACGATCGGGATTTCCAGCGTTGTCGGGCTTCCGCTGCGTCGCACTCTGCTCCTGTCGGGCTGCCGCTGACGGGAGTCATACCCATTCCGCCTGCACATATCAGTGAGATATGTGCTGGCTGCTTGTGTGTTAAGACCTGTAAAAAACAGGTTACATGTTATAAAAAAATAAATGAGATAGGGTCCCCCCACTAAAGCTGTTACCTAAAATTATTGGGAATAAAACGAGTAGGGTTCCACCGTAATTTAGATACCAGCACCAGGCTGCAGGACCAGTCCTGATTTTATTTACAGGGGGAAAAAAACTGGGTAGGGGTCCCCTTATAATTTAAACCAGCACTGGACCCTTTCTAGCGGAAGGCTGATGCCACAGTCAGGGGAGCCCTTTCACCGGGGCCCCCAGCCGCAGCATGAGTCCTGACCGCTAGTCAGCCCAGGCCAGGGATCCCTGGGGAGTTGATGATTGTCCCGTGTGTATGCACCATAAGGCTTACTAATCTCTGTCATCAGGTAGGTGCTGTGGCGGGTTACTCCAGCGGCCCCTGAGGGGGTGATATTCAGTGATTTAGGGGGTGCCAAAATGAAATTATATTTAGCCCCCTCCCAATTTAAAAACATCGTGGCGCCCCAGGTCTCAGATTAGGGACATTATCTCAATAACAGTTAATCTGCTAATAGTACAAAAAGTCCAAATGGTTGGTTTTGATAAAAAACAAAAACAAATTAAGTGATGTTGAACGTTCAACATGTATAATGTATTCTGTTTCTGTTTACAGAGTCACCTAGAAAAGATCTACAGTACATATAATCTCCAAATATTTCCAAAATTAAACTTTATTTCATACTCTCGATAAAATGGGTGTATACTGTAGCTCCCAGGTTTCATTGTTGTAAATTAGCATTCGCTATATCTTCCCAAATGTTACATGTAACCTTGTTCTGAACATAAAAACAGGATCTGAGGACACTTCTGAATTTACCATGAACCTCTTTTATTATATCTTTATCTAATGTTTGAAAGTTCACATGAGACAGAATAACCACTTTAAGAAAAACAAACAAGCAATTGTTTCACTTTCACTAATCGCTGCATTAATAATAACAATATATTTAATGTAAATATATAGCAAAATAGTATTTATGTTACATTTACCTTGAAGACGCTGTAAGATGCCTTTTTCCTCAGAGACTTTGTTTTAAATGCAAATGGCCTTTAGATGCTTATTTATACTAAATGTGTCCTTTAGCTCGTTTTCTAAAAATATTCACAGGCTCCTCCTGAACTGCAGATACGGTCCTCGGTGGTATAAAGTGTTGATTGATAATATGCAGTGAAGTCCTATAGGAAAAAAATGTGCACTGAATGAAACAAAACAAAATAAATTAAAAATATCATTTGTTTGACCGAACAGACAACAGCACAAATAATAGACATAAAGATTGTGGGGATTATGTAATAGGTTCTGAGATTACGGAACCAGCTTGATTTTGTCGAAACCAGCCTTATAATAAGTGGTGCTTTCAATTTAGCGGCGAGCTCGCCAAAATCACGCCTGAACCTATTACGTAACCCCTTAAGACTCAGCATAAAACAGGTCTGGATCCAAAGAAGCATTTTTTTATTCATACAATTGCCAACCAGGAGTGTAGGGAGGGCGGTTCCACCGGAGCACGAGCTCTAGGCGCTGAAGTCGCCACGCTGGCTGAAGTTGGACTCAGCTATCGACAGTCTTCCGGGTCTGTGTTCTGCTGTGTTATTTAACCTGCCGGGTGCCATATTCGTGCGTGTGATGTATGATGTCAGTGTCACACGCAGAGAGAGAGGTGCTGGGTCGTACCTGGGAAAAAAAATAAGACAAGAAAAGAGGTGCGTGCTGGGTGTGCGGCTGCGCCTACCAGCTATTAAGATTATATAGATCGTAAGCTTGTGAGCAGGGCCCTCTTACCTTTATGTCTGTCTGTTACTACCCAGTGTTGTTCTATTCATGTTGTTTACATTTGTAAAGCACAACAGAATATGCTGCGTTATAAAAGAAACTGTTAATAAATATATAAATAATAAATATATTATATAATTTAGCTGCTATGCCGGCCATATGGCGGTGTCTAACCCTTAATTCGGTATGCCGGGTGTTGGGCTCCCGGCGTAGGTCTAATGACAGGCGTCGGGATTGTGATGCCTGTCATTAGTACCCTGCCGGGACTTGACAGTCGGGAAGCCGGCAGTCGGCATTTCGACCGTTGGCTTCCTGACTGCATCCGATATATATATATAATGCTATGCACAACAATTTTACTATTAGGAGCAGGAAGAGGAGCATGCAGGTTGAAGAGAAGAAGGTAAATTGGAGGAGACAGGGGAAGGGGTTGGCTGGAGTGGCAGGGGGCTGAAGAGAAAGGGGGCTGGAGTGGGAGGGGGCTGGTGTGACAATTGGGGATAGATCCCCTTAATTAAAAGTACCCTGATGTCATCAGTTACTATCCATGTGGACATCGATCAGGAATAGTAACCTGTGGCGAGCAAAGCGGAGTGAGCCGCCATGCCCGAAATGGAGCGAGCCACCATGGCCAAAGCGTGGCAAGCGAAGTGAGTATGCGAGGGTACAAGTTTCTAAAGTGACAGTGCTTTAAGGGCACAGAACCACACTTCCGCCCTCACTCCACATCACGTCTATGTACATTAACTGAAGGGGGATCTATACACAACCCTGGTGTGACAGGGGGTTGAAGTGATGGGGACTGGTGTAACATGAGGCAGGAGGATGGAGTGACGGGGCAGGAGGCTGGAGAGACACGGGGCAGGAGTGTCAGACTCCGGGCTGTCACGCTGTCGGGATCACGGCACTTACCTCGTCGGTGCTCTGGCGCGGTCCCTCCGGCGGTGGTGCTGGGCCTTGGAGAGCGGCGCTGGGCACAGGGGGTCTCCACAGCTTGAGGGGGCCCATCTGGAGAGTCTTATTTGCTGGTAAAAACTGACAGCGCTTCCGCGCTGGAGACTGCTGGATCCTGGTCAGATGTCAGGTTGGAGCCAATCAACTCACAGCTGTCCAGGGAATGCTGGCAACCAATCATGCACTACCTGAGGGTACTAAAGGACTGTCAAGAGGTCCTATGGTTGCCAGGGCAACGTCTATCACAGCATAGCTGTGAGCTAGTTCCTGTGCTCCCTTGCTCCCTAGTACCGCAGTTCCAGTGTGTCTCTGTGTTTACCACCTCATACCTCAGTACCTCTCAGCCATGCGTCTCATCTTGCCGTCAGAACCTACTATCCGCTGTGGACCAGCCGACCCCGGTCGCTGTGTTCAGTCTGCACCCTGATAGCTGAGTCTGCTCTCTGTGCACCCCGTCACCTCATGAGTCATACTCCGTTAAGACCGGCTGCCTTTCAGTTCCAGCAAGCAAGCCTCCATTCCACATCCGGCTCCACTCTAGGTCCAAACCCACGCCCAGCCATGACAAGGAGGCTGTAGGAGACACAGGGCAGAAGATGACACAGGGCACGAGTCTGGTTGAACCTCTGTTGTACGATGAAGACAATTGGTTACATTCCCACACAAACAGGCATCTTCTGGACCATGTGGTCTCCTACATGAAGAATGAATACCCACAGAAGATACTGTCTGCCCGGGAAGGATCAATTTCTTTAGAGGTTCCCTATTGCATAGAAGCCACCATATACTGTAGGTAAGATGTAGTTTTATTGTGTACACACAAAACTCAATATTATTCTATGCCCCAGTTTGATGCTGCCCCTAATGTTTATTTTTATTTCCCTCTAATTTAACCCCACATGCTGGACTCGTCTCCTCCCTGGCACACTTGGGGTTGGGGGCGCCATAGCACGCACGTGCTTTGGATGCCCTGGCCACGCACTATACCTCTGGTTCCAACATATATCATAGGGCTGAACAATTCGAGCATGTCCAAATGAGATGTTTCCTCAGTGAATTAGGAATGGGTGAAAAAATGCAGGCTATGGCTATATTGGTCTCCGAACCACGCTGTACGAACTGTTCACTCGAACAGGGAAAATGTACCCAGCCCTTGGAGAAAAGTGACATAATGATCTCTAGGTGATTCATTTATATTCTTCTTAGCCCTGTCCAAAAGATCTTGGGCGTGCACTAAGGCCCTCATTCAGAGGGGCTCGCAAGAAGCGAGCGCTCGTTCTGAATGAGGGCGGCTGCTTCTATTTTTAAGTGCGGCCTCCTGGTTGCTAGCTAAGCTGTGGGTTACCACCCACAGCTTTAGCGACCGACCAGGTTGATGTTCGCGATGGTGAAGACCATCGTGACCATCGGGGCTTGCGACGAGACCCTAAGGTTGGGTCTCGGCAGCCGCAAGCCCCAGGAAGCTTCCTGCTCTAATTGAGCAGGAAGCTAACCACTGACATCATTGCTGATGTCAGTGCGGCCGCCCACAAAATGGCAGGCGTTCCATCATGAATGCCTCCGTTTGTGTAGCCACCTCCCGCCCCGCCTACAAAACGGGGCGAGCTGTCGATCAACATCGACAGCCACCCCTTTTGTAGTGAGCTCCGGAGCGAGAGAGTTTCTCTCTTGCTCCGGGGCTTGAGCGCGCGCAGTGCAGCCGCTGCGCGTGCGCAGGGCCTTAACATTGACCCGGTTGGGAGCGCTCAGCGCTTGCGACCGGGTCTGAATGAGACCCTATGTCTTTGGCAGCTTACTCGTGGCACACTCTGTTTGGAATGCTAT
Organism: Taudactylus pleione; assembly: GCA_031769625.1. NCBI lineage: Eukaryota > Metazoa > Chordata > Amphibia > Anura > Myobatrachidae > Taudactylus > Taudactylus pleione. The sequence continues at coordinate 1,332,569 of JAUIMM010000536.1, forward strand.
GAATGAAACCAGCTCTTTGGGTGACAAACCAATCATATCGGTAACCATCCAGATAAGGACACTTAGAAAAGATGTGGGAGAACCCCGTTTGGAAATGTTCTATTTCAGTTAAATATTCTATTTCAGTTATCTTGACACAGTCAACCAATTTAATTATACTTAATATAAATCTGATAATTACCCAAATAAAAATAGCATGGGTCTCAATTTCCAGCAGCAAAAGAATTAGGCATGGTCACAGTCCATTGGGGGCAAAGCTGGACAGCTCAGAGGTGTACAGTAGCTTGGAACAGTCAATGGCATAGCCTAATGTGGTCACAATCATTCCATACATTTAAGAGATATGTTGGATCCTTGCCAAACATCGGAAAGGCCCCACTGGTTGATGAATAAGACAAGGAAGAGAGAAAGGACCAACTATGTCAGTATCATGGTTTTTATATTCTGTAGATCCGGCTCGGGACCCTTATGGTGCGTACACACTGGGCGATTAAAGTGGACGACTGAACGATAACGATATCGTTATCGTTCAGTCGTCCACTTTATCGTCCATTTTTAACACAAAAAAGATGAACGATGACGACGACGCGCGTTCCCGCGGGTCGTTCGTCATCCTCGTTCATCGGGCTGACATGCAGGCCAACCTGACGACCTCGTCAGGTTGCTGCATGTCAGGGAATGGGTGAGAGAGCCCGGCGCTGAACGATATCGCTAATGATATTGTTCAGCGGCTGTGCTCAATGTCATGAACGACATTGAGCACAGCCTGCCGGGGACACACTAGACGATATCGCTCAGGGAGCATATCGTCTAGTGTGTATGCACCTTAAGGGATGACAGAGGGGCGTAGGAAACTTGGAGGCTTAATGATACTTTGGCTCACGGGTATAAACAGGAGTACAGGTACACTAGTGATCGTGTAGGAACAACAGACTTGTGATATGCATGGATACTGAACTGGAGTGAACAGACCAGGCCCACTGGGTGACCCCTCGCCTAGTGACCTGTGAAGGCCAGTAAGACCAGAAATATACTCCAGTGACAAGGGTGACCCCCAGAATACAGAATAGTTATGTACGTGTAGATAGAAGTTATATGTAGTCAGAGTACAGCTTGACAAAGCTGAAACTCTGGTACAGCTCTGAGGCAACACCTGGAACTGGAACCCAGTGAGGAACTCGGAGTCAGGATAAGTTATATAGCTTACTAAACCCCTCAGTGTACAGACCGTATACTACACACTGAACCCTAGCCCTGGAACCAGCACCCTTCCCTGAACCAGCCCAAGACAATAGCACAGGGACACCAATACAGGGTCAGCACAATAGTATAACCAAATAACCTGAATACCCTGAATAACCACATAGCACAGAGTAATACAGTATAGGTAACTTGCTCGCACTGTCCCAGCAGCCCTGATATAGAGCAGAGGCCCTGATTCAGAGATGGACGTTTTTTTTTTTTTTGTGCGGTGTCAGAGTTCAGTCGGGGATTGGCCATCCCTTACCGTCCCGCCGGCTTCCTCTGACTTCCCGGGCAGTCGGGCGGCTGGTGCGGCGACGTGGGAGGTGCTGAGCATTCTCCCTGATGCTGGTGTCTCGGGCGGCCTGGTGCGCGGGGATCGGAGTCCCTGTCTCTGACTATCCTTCCTTCCCTGACAGTCTGGCCGGTCAGCTGACGCTGTGGACCAATCAGTGGGCTTCCAGGATTATATATCCGGCTCCTGTGTATCAGGTAGTTGCCTGAACAACCATTGTCACTGCTAGTGTTACTAGTGGTCTCTCATTCCAGGTTCCCTTGCTTCCAGTGATCTATTCCTGTGTGCAGCTATATCATTCTTTACCATCTCAGTGCTTTACCATCTCAGCCTGTGTGCAGCTATATCATCCATCTCATCAGTGCTTTACCACCTCAGCCTGTGTGCAGCTATATCATTCATCTCATCAGTGCTTTACCACCTCATCCTGTGTGCAGCTCTATCATTCATCTCATCAGTGCTTTACCACCTCATCCTGTGTGCAGCTCTATCATTCATCTCACCAGTGCTTTACCATCTCAGCCTGTGTGCAGCTATATCATTCATCTCATCAGTGCTTTACCACCTCATCCTGTGTGCAGCTCTATCATCCATCTCACCAGTGCTTTACCATCTCAGCCTGTGTGCAGCTCTATCATCCATCTCACCAGTGCTTTACCACCTCAGCCTGTGTGCAGCTATATCATCCATCACACCAGTGCTTTACCACCTCAGCCTGTGTGCAGCTCTATCATTCATCTCACCAGTGCTTTACCATCTCAGCCTGTGTGCAGCTCTATCATCCATCTCATCAGTGCTTTACAATCTCAGCCTGTGTGCAGCTATATCATCCATCTCACCAGTGCTTTACCATCTCAGCCTGTGTGCAGCTATATCATTCATCTCATCAGTGCTTTACCACCTCAGCCTGTGTGCAGCTATATCATTCATCTCATCAGTGCGTTACCACCTGAGCCTGTGTGCAGCTATATCATCCATCTCACCAGTGCTTTACCATCTCAGCCTGTGTGCAGCTATATCATTCATCTCATCAGTGCTTTACCATCTCAGCCTGTGTGCAGCTATATCGTCAGTGCTTTACCACCTCAGCCTGTGTGCAGCTATATCATTCATCTTACCAGTGCTTTACCACCTCAGCCTGTGTGCAGCTATATCATCCATCTCATCAGTGCTTTACCATCTCAGCCTGTGTGCAGCTATATCATTCATCTCACCAGTGCTTTACCACCTCAGCCTGTGTGCAGCTATATCATCCATCTCATCAGTGCTTTACCATCTCAGCGTGTGTGCAGCTATATCATTCATCTCATCAGTGCTTTACCACCTCAGTCTCACCAGTGCTTTACCATCTCAGCCTGTGTGCAGCTATATCATTCATCTCAATAGTGCTTTACCACCTCAGCCTGTGTGCAGCTATATCGTCCATCTCATTAGTGCTTTACCACCTCAGCCTGTGTGCAGCTATATCGTCCATCTCATCAGTGCTTTACCACCTCAGCCTGTGTGCAGCTATATCATTCATCTCATCAGTGCTTTACCATCTCAGTCTCACCAGTGCTTTACCATCTCAGCCTGTGTGCAGCTATATCATTCATCTCAACAGTGCTTTACCACCTCAGCCTGTGTGCAGCTATATCGTCCATCTCATCAGTGCTTTACCACCTCAGCCTGTGTGCAGCTATATCGTCCATCTCACCAGTGCTTTACCACCTCAGCCTGTGTGCAGCTATATCGTCCATCTCACCAGTGCTTTACCACCTCAGCCTGTGTGCAGCTATATCGTCCATCTCACCAGTGCTTTACCACCTCAGCCTGTGTGCAGCTATATCGTCCATCTCACCAGTGCTTTACCAACTCAGCCTGTGTGCAGCTATATCGTCCATCTCACCAGTGCTTTACCAACTCAGCCTGTGTGCAGCTATATCGTCCATCTCACCAGTGCTTTACCACCTCAGCCTGTGTGCAGCTATATCGTCCATCTCACCAGTGCTTTACCACCTCAGCCTGTGTGCAGCTATATCGTTCATCTCACCAGTGCTTTACCACCTCAGCCTGTGTGCAGCTATATCGTTCATCTCATCAGTGCTTTACCACCTCAGCCTGTGTGCAGCTATATCGTTCATCTCACCTGTGTGCAGCTATATCGTTCATCTCATCAGTGCTTTACCAGTTCATCTTACCAGTGCTTTACCACCTCATCCTGTGTGCAGCTATATCGTTCATCTTACCAGTGCTTTACCATCTCAGCCTGTGTGCAGCTATATCATTCATCTCACCAGTGCTTTACCACCTCATCCTGTGTGCAGCTATATCGTTCATCTCACCAGTGCTTTACCACCTCAGCCTGTGTGCAGCTATATCATTCATCTCACCAGTGCTTTACCACCTCATCCTGTGTGCAACTATATCGTTCATCTCACCAGTGCTTTACCACCTCATCCTGTGTGCAGCTATATCGTTCATCTAACCTGTGCTTTACCACCTCAGCCTGTGTGCAGCTATATCGTCCATCTCATCAGTGCTTTACCATCTCAGCCTGTGTGCAGCTATATCGTTCATCTCACCAGTGCTTTACCAACTCAGCCTGTGTGCAGCTACATCGTTCATCTCACCAGTGCTTTACCATCTCAGTCTCACCAGTGCTTTACCATCTCAGCCTGTGTGCAGCTATATCATTCATCTCATCAGTGCTTTACCACCTCATCCTGTGTGCAGCTATATCGTCCATCTAACCTGTGCTTTACCACCTCATCCTGTGTGCAGCTATATCGTCCATCTCACCAGTGCTTTACCACCTCAGCCTGTGTGCAGCTATATCGTTCATCTCACCAGTGCTTTACCACCTCAGCCTGTGTGCAGCTATATCGTTCATCTCATCAGTGCTTTACCATCTCAGCCGGTGTGCAGCTATATCGTTCATCTCACCAGTGCTTTACCACCTCAGCCTGTGTGCAGCTATATCGTTCATCTCACTAGTGCTTTACCATCTCAGCCTGTGTGCAGCTATATCATCCATCTCACCAGTGCTTTACCATCTCAGCCTGTGTGCAGCTATATCATCCATCTCACCAGTGCTTTACCACCTCAGCCTGTGTGCAGCTATATCGTTCATCTCACCAGTGTTTTACCATCTCATCCTGTGTGCAGCTATATCGTTCATCTTACCAGTGCTTTACCATCTCAGCCTGTGTGCAGCTATATCATTCATCTCACCAGTGCTTTACCACCTCAGCCTGTGTGCAGCTATATCATTCATCTCATCAGTGCTTTACCACCTCATCCTGTGTGCAGCTCTATCATTCATCTCATCAGTGCTTTACCACCTCATCCTGTGTGCAGCTCTATCATTCATCTCACCAGTGCTTTACCATCTCAGCCTGTGTGCAGCTATATCATTCATCTCATCAGTGCTTTACCACCTCATCCTGTGTGCAGCTCTATCATCCATCTCACCAGTGCTTTACCATCTCAGCCTGTGTGCAGCTCTATCATCCATCTCACCAGTGCTTTACCACCTCAGCCTGTGTGCAGCTATATCATCCATCACACCAGTGCTTTACCACCTCAGCCTGTGTGCAGCTCTATCATTCATCTCACCAGTGCTTTACCATCTCAGCCTGTGTGCAGCTCTATCATCCATCTCATCAGTGCTTTACAATCTCAGCCTGTGTGCAGCTATATCATCCATCTCACCAGTGCTTTACCATCTCAGCCTGTGTGCAGCTATATCATTCATCTCATCAGTGCTTTACCACCTCAGCCTGTGTGCAGCTATATCATTCATCTCATCAGTGCGTTACCACCTGAGCCTGTGTGCAGCTATATCATCCATCTCACCAGTGCTTTACCATCTCAGCCTGTGTGCAGCTATATCATTCATCTCATCAGTGCTTTACCATCTCAGCCTGTGTGCAGCTATATCGTCAGTGCTTTACCACCTCAGCCTGTGTGCAGCTATATCATTCATCTTACCAGTGCTTTACCACCTCAGCCTGTGTGCAGCTATATCATCCATCTCATCAGTGCTTTACCATCTCAGCCTGTGTGCAGCTATATCATTCATCTCACCAGTGCTTTACCACCTCAGCCTGTGTGCAGCTATATCATCCATCTCATCAGTGCTTTACCATCTCAGCCTGTGTGCAGCTATATCATTCATCTCATCAGTGCTTTACCACCTCAGTCTCACCAGTGCTTTACCATCTCAGCCTGTGTGCAGCTATATCATTCATCTCAATAGTGTTTTACCACCTCAGCCTGTGTGCAGCTATATCGTCCATCTCATTAGTGCTTTACCACCTCAGCCTGTGTGCAGCTATATCGTCCATCTCATCAGTGCTTTACCACCTCAGCCTGTGTGCAGCTATATCATTCATCTCATCAGTGCTTTACCATCTCAGTCTCACCAGTGCTTTACCATCTCAGCCTGTGTGCAGCTATATCATTCATCTCAACAGTGCTTTACCACCTCAGCCTGTGTGCAGCTATATCGTTCATCTCACCAGTGCTTTACCACCTCAGCCTGTGTGCAGCTATATCGTTCATCTCACCAGTGCTTTACCACCTCATCCTGTGTGCAGCTATATCGTTCATCTCACCAGTGCTTTACCACCTCATCCTGTGTGCAGCTATATCGTTCATCTCACCAGTGCTTTACCACCTCATCCTGTGTGCAGCTATATCGTTCATCTCACCTGTGCTTTACCACCTCAGCCTGTGTGCAGCTATATTGTCCATCTCACCAGTGCTTTACCACCTCAGCCTGTGTGCAGCTATATCGTTCATCTCACCAGTGCTTTACCACCTCAGCCTGTGTGCAGCTATATCGTTCATCTCATCAGTGCTTTACCACCTCAGCCTGTGTGCAGCTATATCGTTCATCTCACCTGTGTGCAGCTATATCGTTCATCTCATCAGTGCTTTACCAGTTCATCTTACCAGTGCTTTACCACCTCATCCTGTGTGCAGCTATATCGTTCATCTTACCAGTGCTTTACCATCTCAGCCTGTGTGCAGCTATATCATTCATCTCACCAGTGCTTTACCACCTCATCCTGTGTGCAGCTATATCGTTCATCTCACCAGTGCTTTACCACCTCAGCCTGTGTGCAGCTATATCGTTCATCTCACCAGTGCTTTACCACCTCATCCTGTGTGCAGCTATATCGTTCATCTCACCAGTGCTTTACCACCTCATCCTGTGTGCAGCTATATCGTTCATCTAACCTGTGCTTTACCACCTCAGCCTGTGTGCAGCTATATCGTCCATCTCATCAGTGCTTTACCATCTCAGCCTGTGTGCAGCTATATCGTTCATCTCACCAGTGCTTTACCAACTCAGCCTGTGTGCAGCTACATCGTTCATCTCACCAGTGCTTTACCATCTCAGTCTCACCAGTGCTTTACCATCTCAGCCTGTGTGCAGCTATATCATTCATCTCAACAGTGCTTTACCACCTCAGCCTGTGTGCAGCTATATCGTCCATCTCATCAGTGCTTTACCACCTCAGCCTGTGTGCAGCTATATCGTCCATCTCACCAGTGCTTTACCACCTCAGCCTGTGTGCAGCTATATCGTCCATCTCATCAGTGCTTTACCACCTCAGCCTGTGTGCAGCTATATCGTCCATCTCACCAGTGCTTTACCACCTCAGCCTGTGTGCAGCTATATCGTCCATCTCATCAGTGCTTTACCACCTCAGACTGTGTGCAGCTATATCGTCCATCTCACCAGTGCTTTACCACCTCAGCCTGTGTGCAGCTATATCGTCCATCTCACCAGTGCTTTACCACCTCAGCCTGTGTGCAGCTATATCGTTCATCTCACCAGTGCTTTACCACCTCAGCCTGTGTGCAGCTATATCGTTCATCTCATCAGTGCTTTACCATCTCAGCCTGTGTGCAGCTATATCGTTCATCTCACCAGTGCTTTACCACCTCAGCCTGTGTGCAGCTATATCGTTCATCTCACCAGTGCTTTACCATCTCAGCCTGTGTGCAGCTATATCATCCATCTCACCAGTGCTTTACCATCTCAGCCTGTGTGCAGCTATATCATTCATCTCATCAGTGCTTTACCACCTCAGCCTGTGTGCAGCTATATCGTTCATCTTACCAGTGCTTTACCATCTCATCCTGTGTGCAGCTATATCGTTCATCTTACCAGTGCTTTACCATCTCAGCCTGTGTGCAGCTATATCATTCATCTCACCAGTGCTTTACCACCTCATCCTGTGTGCAGCTATATCGTTCATCTCACCAGTGCTTTACCACCTCAGCCTGTGTGCAGCTATATCGTTCATCTCACCAGTGCTTTACCACCTCATCCTGTGTGCAGCTATATCGTTCATCTCACCAGTGCTTTACCACCTCATCCTGTGTGCAGCTATATCGTTCATCTCACCTGTGCTTTACCAACTCAGCCTGTGTGCAGCTACATCGTTCATCTCACCAGTGCTTTACCATCTCAGTCTCACCAGTGCTTTACCATCTCAGCCTGTGTGCAGCTATATCATTCATCTCAACAGTGCTTTACCACCTCAGCCTGTGTGCAGCTATATTGTCCATCTCATCAGTGCTTTACCACCTCAGCCTGTGTGCAGCTATATCGTCCATCTCACCAGTGCTTTACCACCTCAGCCTGTGTGCAGCTATATCGTCCATCTCACCAGTGCTTTACCACCTCAGCCTGTGTGCAGCTATATCGTCCATCTCATCAGTGCTTTACCACCTCAGCCTGTGTGCAGCTATATCGTCCATCTCACCAGTGCTTTACCACCTCAGCCTGTGTGCAGCTATATCGTCCATCTCACCAGTGCTTTACCACCTCAGCCTGTGTGCAGCTATATCGTTCATCTCACCAGTGCTTTACCACCTCAGCCTGTGTGCAGCTATATCGTCCATCTCACCAGTGCTTTACCACCTCAGCCTGTGTGCAGCTATATCGTTCATCTCACCAGTGCTTTACCACCTCAGCCTGTGTGCAGCTATATCGTTCATCTCACCAGTGCTTTACCACCTCAGCCTGTGTGCAGCTATATCGTTCATCTCATCAGTGCTTTACCATCTCAGCCTGTGTGCAGCTATATCGTTCATCTCATCAGTGCTTTACCATCTCAGCCTGTGTGCAGCTATATCGTTCATCTCACTAGTGCTTTACCAACTCAGCCTGTGTGCATCTATATCGTTCATCTCATCAGTGCTTTACCATCTCAGCCTGTGTGCAGCTATATCGTTCATCTCACCAGTGCTTTACCACCTCAGCCTGTGTGCAGCTATATCATTCATCTCACCAGTGCTTTACCACCTCAGCCTGTGTGCAGCTCTATCATTCATCTCACCAGTGCTTTACCACCTCAGCCTGTGAGCAGCTATATCATCCATCTCATCAGTGCTTTACCACCTCAGCCTGTGTGCAGCTATATCATCCATCTCACCAGTGCTTTACCACCTCATCCTGTGTGCAGCTATATCATTCATCTCATCAGTGCGTTACCACCTGAGCCTGTGTGCAGCTATATCATCCATCTCACCAGTGCTTTACCATCTCAGCCTGTGTGCAGCTATATCATTCATCTCATCAGTGCTTTACCACCTCAGCCTGTGTGCAGCTATATCATTCATCTTACCAGTGCTTTACCACCTCAGCCTGTGTGCAGCTATATCATTCATCTCATCAGTGCTTTACCATCTCAGCCTGTGTGCAGCTATATCATTCATCTCATCAGTGCTTTACCACCTCAGCCTGTGTGCAGCTATATCATTCATCTCATCAGTGCTTTACCACCTCAGCCTGTGTGCAGCTATATCATTCATCTCATCAGTGCTTTACCACCTCAGCCTGTGAGCAGCTATATCATCCATCTCATCAGTGCTTTACCACCTCAGCCTGTGTGCAGCTATATCATCCATCTCACCAGTGCTTTACCACCTCATCCTGTGTGCAGCTATATCATTCATCTCATCAGTGCGTTACCACCTGAGCCTGTGTGCAGCTATATCATCCATCTCACCAGTGCTTTACCATCTCAGCCTGTGTGCAGCTATATCATTCATCTCATCAGTGCTTTACCACCTCAGCCTGTGTGCAGCTATATCATTCATCTCATCAGTGCTTTACCACCTGAACCTGTGTGCAGCTATATCGTCAGTGCGTTACCACCTTGCCTGTGTGCAGTATACCTCCATTCCACCAGTGCGTTACCACCGCCGCCTGTGTGCAGTATACTATCCATTTCACCAGTGCTTTACCATCACAGCCTGAGTGTAGATATACGTACCCACCTCTCCAGCGTCATAATCTCTGGCTGGCTCCAGTACCACTACCCACCTCATTACTGGACTCTGTGGTCCCTACCTACGTGTTACAGTATTGCACCGTGGTGCACTCTTTCTAACCGGCAACCCGGTAGAGTCTGTCTGCAGTGCACACTTCCTTGTACCTCAAGTACAGTGTCCCTACGTGCCCCTTACTGGCACAGACCCTTTGGGCCACGAGTGTTCATCTCTCCTTTTTCCCGTGGGCTTTGGTCACCTAGTCAAAGGACAGCGACCTGCTTACGAGGTGCAGCTCAAGCCCATATCCCGATTGGTGGGGTCTCTGGTGAACACCATCTCGTGGGTTACATGCCGCACCTTTGACTAGGTCTTGCCAATGACCAAGACCCGTGGATGCGGACATCGTACATTCAGGCCCCTCGCCTCCATTTCCTCCTGCAGCCTCATGCCTCAGCTTCCAGAAAACCGCCTCCCAGCGTGACAGTTTGTTCAGGCCAAATGGAAGCTACAGGCTCCCCAGGTACTGGGAATCTCCAGGAGCTAACGGCTCATATGGATAACCAAGAGGTGGCACAGCAGTATGCGGCCCAGTACCTACAGGAACAGCTCCTGTCTATTCAGAACACTCTGGCAGCTATGTCTCATGCTCCATCTTCTGTCGCTCCTACGGTTTCTCCTGTATTACCTTCGGGGGTCGTTCCTCAAAAATCCCGTTTACACTTGGCTACTACGGAGAGGTTCGATGGTACTCCTCAACGATGTCATGGTTTCATAAACCAGTGTGAGAACCAGTTTGAGTGCCTACCCCAGAATTTCCCTACCTCCCGGTCTAAGGTGGCCTATGTAATTTCATTACTAACCGGGGCAGCTCTGGATTGGGTCTCCCCCTTGTGAGAATGAGCAGATCCACTCATATCTAGATATGAAGACTTCGTGGCCGCTTTCAAAAGGATCTTCGATGAACCCGGGAGATCTGTCTCTGCTTCTTCAGATTTGCTTCGTGTCCGTCAGGGTACCCGGTCCGTCGGGCAATATGTAGTACAATTTCAAACCCTGGCGTCCTAACTAAAATGGAACGAGGAAGCACTTAAGGCAGCCTTCCTACATGGCTTATCTGAGAGGATGAAGGATGAATTGGCATCTAGGGATTTACCTCCCACCTTCTCGGATGTTATATCCCTGTGTATAAAAATTGACCTTCGCCATAGAGAGCGGTGGGGAAATAGGGGGCGTGGAGATCGTCCTCGGGATCGCCCATCCTTGGGAGGTCAATCCTCTTCTTCCTTCTCTAGCAGTGAGGAGCCGATGCAAATTAACAGATCCCGTTTAAGTACCGCCGAACGGAACCAGCGTTTTCAAAATAATTTGTGCTTGTATTGTGCTGCTCTGGAGCACACATTAAGGAATTGTCCTGTATTGACGGGAAATGCAAAACCCTAACTGATGTTGGGAGCATGCAATTGGGGGTTATTTCTGACTCCTCCCAAATAAATGACAGTTTATTGCCTGTGTCGCTCTCCTACCAGTCCAGGACAAGGATGGTTAAAGCCCTTGTGGATTCTGGGGCTGCCGGCAGTTTTATTTCTAAGTCACTGGTTCAGACCCTAGGCCTTCCGGTGGTTCCATTGCCAAACAGATTACTGCTCTCTGGTGTAGATGGCAAGACCTTGCTACGGAGATCCATTTCCTCAAAAACCCTGCCAGTGTTCCTCCGGATTGGATGTCTGCACCAGGACACGATTTAATTTTTTGCTCTTCCCGACTCAGCCTATGAAATAGTTTTAGGCCTCCCCTGGCTACAAAAGCACAATGCTACGTTTGAGTGGTCCAGTATGCAGATTTTTTCATGGGGTCCTAGTCGTTTCCATGGATGTCTCATCCAAGTACTCCCTGTCCGCACTAACGCGGTGTCCTCCAGTGGAAATATAAGCTTCCCCCCGTCTGACAGCCCAAGTGTTCCTCTGTTCCCGGTCTACCAGCAGCTTATCAAGATTTTGCCGATGTATTTTGTGAACAGGCTGCGGATAAACTTCCACCTCATCGTTCCTGGGACTGTGGTATTGAGCTCCTGCCAGGGAAGAACCCTCCTCGGGGTCGAACCTACCCATTATCATTTCCTGAAACAGCCGCTATGGTGGCATATATAAAGGAGAATCTAGCTAAGGGGTTTATCCAGCCCTCCACTTCTCCAGCAGGGGCAGGGTTTTTTTTTGTTAGAAAGAAGTCCGGCGGGCTTCGGCCTTGTATTGACTACCGGGGTCTCAACCAGATTACTGTAAAGAATCGATATCCTCTGCCTCTGATTCTGAAGCTTTTTGATAAAGTTCGCGGGGCCTCTTTGTTCACCAAACTTGATCTGCGGGGTGCGTATAATTTAATACGTATTAAAGCTGGAGATGAGTGGAAGACCGCTTTTAACACCAGAGACGGCCACTTCGAATATCTCGTAATGCCCTTCGGACTCTGCAACGCCCCAGCGATATTTCAGGGTTATGTGAACGAGATCTTCCGGGATGTCATCTACAGTTTTGTTATAGTCTATTTGGATGATATTCTAATTTTTTCCAAAAATTTGCAAGATCATCGCCAGCATGTCCGCGAAGTCTTGTCACGCTTCTGGAAGCATCATCTTTATGGAAAAATATCCAAGTGCCTTTTCGAACAAACCTCGGTACCCTTCCTAGGGCACATAATTTCTGGAAAGACCCTCCGGATGGATCCAGAGAAGTTAAAAGCCATTTCTGACTGGCCGTTACCAAAATCCTTGAAGGCTACTCAACGCTTCTTGGGTTTTTCAAATTATTACCGGCGGTTTATACCAAATTTCTTCACACTGGTGTCTCCTATCACAAATCTCACAAAGAAGGGTGCCAATCCCATTCGCTGGCCAGATACTGTCATCCAAGCCTTCCAAAAATTAAAAGAAGCCTTCTCCACTGCACCTATCCTGTGCCAACCCCAATTGGACAAACCGTTCACAGTTGAGGTAGATGCTTCTTCAGTAGGGGTAGGGGCAGTACTGTCTCAAATCTCAAGTGATGGAAAGTACCATCCCTGTGAGTATTTTTCTCTTAAGTTTTCCATTGCCGAAAAGAACTACGGAATTGGTGACCAGGAACTACTAGCAATGCGGTTAGCTTTAATGGAATGGCGGCATTTGTTGGAAGGAGCCAACTTTCCAGTTACCGTGATCCCAGATCATAAAAACTTAATCTACCTGAAACGGCTCACCGTCTAAATGCTAGACAGGCCCGTTGGTCCTTGTTCTTTTCAAGATTTAATTTAAAACTTCAATTTCGTCCTGGCATCTAAACAGAAAAGCTGACGCCCTCTCACGGTCTTTCTTGTCCAGCACTCAGGAAGATGATCATCAACGTTCCCGACCAATTTTAGATCCTGTAGTCTTCGCCTCTACTCAAATGTTGACTCCTCCCCCAGGGAAAATTTTTGTGACCCCAGAACTACGGGGAAAATTACTAACGTTGGCTCATAGCTCTCTGCTTGCTGGCCATTCTGGTATCCTCAAGACTTACAAGTTCCTTCAGCGTTCCTATTGGTGGCCCACAATGAAAGGGGATATTCGAGAATTTATTCTTTCATGTGTAAAATGCGCTCAGCATAAGACTCCCCACAAGATGGCAGCAGGTCTCCTTCGACCCCTGTTCATTCCTAATACTCCTTGGACCCATATATCCATGGATTTCATCTCTGAACTACCATGCTCCCAAGGATACAATACCATATGGGTAGTGGTGGATCGCTTTTCTAAGATGGCACACTTTATTCCATTCATGGGTCTCCCTTCTGCTCCTCAGTTGGCAAGAGACTTTGTTAAGGAAATATTCAGGTTGCATGGACTTCCTAAAGAGATCATTTCTGACCGCGGAGTTCAATTCGTAGCTAAATTTTGGAGAGCCTTATGTAGCACTTGTGGAACCAAGTTAAAATTTTCTTCAGCCTACCATCCACAAACTAATGGGCAAACCGAAAGAGGTAACCAAGAGCTGGAGACTTTCATAAGACTCTTCGTTTCCCCCTCACAAGATAACTGGCTGGATCTATTACCTTGGGCAGAATTTTCACACAACTTCAAATATCACACTTCCTCCAAAGCCACTCCTTTTTTTTACGGTGTTTGGGAGACATCCTCGAGTCCCAGATTTTCAAAATTTGCCTACAGTAGAGGTTCCTGCAGTTTCTGAATTGGTGGAGTCTTTCGCAACCGTTTGGAAGAGGGTTCATTCCTCTCTGAAGCAGTTGTCCAAGAACTACAAAAAATTTGTGGATAGATGACGTGTCACTGTTCCACTGCTGAGTGTTGGAGATAAAGTCTGGGTATCCTCCAGGAACATCCGATTGAAAGTACCCAGTATGAAGCTAGCCCCACACTTCATTGGTCCTTACCGTATTCGCAAGGTCATCAACCCAGTCGCGTATAAGTTGGAACTCCCTCCTCAACTAAGAATATCCAATACCTTTCATATTTCTTTGCTGCGTCCTCTAGTGCTGAATCGTTTTCAAACTTCTGCTCCCAAGTTACCTCAAGTGCAAACTTCTCAAGGTACAGTTCGAGGTAGGGAGGATTTTGGACTCTCGATTTACCAAATCTAACAACCTCCAATATCTCATTGACTGGAAAGGGTACGGTCCGGAAGAAAGGGCATGGATCAGAGCCACAGACGTTCACGTGCCTCAAATGGTTCGAGCCTTCCATATTAGATTTCCTGGTAAACCTGGTGGGTGTCCGGTGTCCACCCTGAAAGGGGGGGGTACTGTCAGAGTTCAGCCGGGGATCGGCTGTCCCTTACCGTCCCGCTGGCTTCCTCTGACTTCCCGGGCAGTCAGGCGGCTGGTGCGGCGACATGGGAGGTGCTGAGCATTCTCCCTGATGCTGGTGTCTTGGGCGGCCTGGTGCACGGGGATCGGAGTTCCTGTCTTGGGCGCCGCCATGACACTTCCTTCTCTGACTATCCTTCCTTCCCTGACAGTCTGGCCGGTCAGCTGACGCTGTGGACCAATCAGTGGGCTTCCAGGATTATATATCCGGCTCCTGTGTATCAGGTAGTTGCCTGAACAACCATTGTCACTGCTAGTGTTACTAGTGGTCTCTCGTTCCAGGTTCCCTTGCTTCCAGTGATCTATTCCTGTGTGCAGCTATATCATTCATCTCATCAGTGCTTTACCATCTCAGCCTATGTGCAGCTATATCATCCATCTCACCAGTGCTTTACCACCTCATCCTGTGTGCAGCTATATCATTCATCTCATCAGTGCTTTACCACCTCAGCCTGTGTACAGCTATATCATTCATCTCATCAGTGCTTTACCATCTCAGCCTGTGTGCATCTATATAATTCATCTCACCAGTGCTTTACCATCTCAGCCTGTGTGCAGCTATATCATTCATCTCATCAGTGCTTTACCATCTCAGCCTGTGTGCAGCTATATCATTCATCTCATCAGTGCTTTACCATCTCAGCCTGTGTGCAGCTATATCATTCATCTCACCAGTGCTTTACCATCTCAGCCTGTGTGCAGCTATATCATTCATCTCATCAGTGCTTTACCATCTCAGCCTGTGTGCAGCTATATCATTCATCTCATCAGTGCTTTACCATCTCAGCCTGTGTGCAGCTATATCATTCATCTCACCAGTGCTTTACCACCTCAGCCTGTGTGCAGCTATATCATTCATCTTACCAGTGCTTTACCACCTCAGCCTGTGTGCAGCTATATCATTCATCTCACCAGTGCTTTACCACCTCAGCCTGTGTGCAGTATACCTCCATTCCACCAGTGCGTTACCACCGCCGCCTGTGTGCAGTATACTATCCATTTCACCAGTGCTTTACCATCACAGCCTGAGTGTAGTTATACGTACCCACCTCTCCAGTGTCATAATCTCTGGCTGGCTCCAGTACCACTACCCACCTCGTTACTGGACTCTGTGGTCCCTACCTATGTGTTACAGTATTGCACCGTGGTGCACTCTTTCTAACCGGCAACCTGGTAGAGTGTGTCCGCAGTGCACACTTCCTTGTACCTCAAGTACAGTGTCCCTACGTGCCCCTTACTGGCACAGACCCTTTGGGCCATGAGTGTTCATCTCTCCTTTTTCCCGCGGGCTTTGGTCACCTAGTCAAAGGACCGCGACCTGCTTACGAGGTGCAGCTCAAGCCCATATCCTGATTGGTGGGGTCACTGGTGAACACCATCTCGTGGGTTAGATTCCAGAGTGCAGCTATATCATTCATCTCACCAGTGCTTTACCACCTCAGCCTGTGTGCAGTATACCTCCATTCCACCAGTGCGTTACCACCGCCGCCTGTGTGCAGTATACTATCCATTTCACCAGTGCTTTACCATCACAGCCTGAGTGTAGTTATACGTACCCACCTCTCCAGTGTCATAATCTCTGGCTGGCTCCAGTACCACTACCCACCTCGTTACTGGACTCTGTGGTCCCTACCTATGTGTTACAGTATTGCACCGTGGTGCACTCTTTCTAACCGGCAACCTGGTAGAGTGTGTCCGCAGTGCACACTTCCTTGTACCTCAAGTACAGTGTCCCTACGTGCCCCTTACTGGCACAGACCCTTTGGGCCATGAGTGTTCATCTCTCCTTTTTCCCGCGGGCTTTGGTCACCTAGTCAAAGGACCGCGACCTGCTTATGAGGTGCAGCTCAAGCCCATATCCTGATTGGTGGGGTCACTGGTGAACACCATCTCGTGGGTTAGATTCCGCACCTTTGACTAGGTCTCGCCAACGACCAAGACCCGTGGATGCGGAGGTCGTACATTCAGGCCCCTTGCCTCCGTTTCCTCCCGCATCCTCAGGCCTCAGCTTCCAGAAAACCGCCTCCCAGCATGACATGCGGCCTCCTGGCCACTCGCATAGCTGTGGGTGACCACCCACAGCTATAGCAAGCGGCCAGGATGATGGTCGCGATGTTCATGACCATCGTGACCATCGGGCTTGCGACGAGACCCTTGTGGTAGGGTCTCGTGGCCGCAAGCCCCAGAGAGCCGGAAGCTCTCCCACAAGCGTTCCTTCGGGAACGCCTCCGTTTGGCCAGCCACCCCCTGCCCACCTACCAAACGGGGAGAGCTGTCAATCACCATCGACAGCTCGCCCCCTTTGGTGCGAGACCCGGAGCGGCGGAGCACCCATTGCTAGCTGGGTCTCGCGCATGCGCACAATGGAGCCGACTCCGTCGTGCGCATGCCCAGTGGGCAAACATCGACCCGGTTGCGAGCGCTCAGCGCTCACGACCGGGCCTGAATCAGGCCCAGAGTCCACAGAGATTTACTATCGCAGATAGAATGAAAACCACAGCTGCACATGCCGGTTTAGTACGGAGGATAAGCAAGTCTGTATGCACCGTGGAAGCTGCAATGCTGACCGGTAATGAACGATACACAGCGGCAGACGGTAAACAGGTAATGGTATACACTCTTGCTTAGTAGAGTAGCTGGAGTAGGTCTGTGAGCAGCGTGGAAGCTGCGGAGCTGAAAGATAATTTACAGGTACGAGCAGAAAATGGACAGGTCTGTATGCAGTGTGGAAGCTGAAGTTTTGGCAGATAGAATCCAGGTAACAATAGCAATTGGATAAGTC